>ML782761.1:347361-361795 GCA_009831015.1 Picea engelmannii | reverse complement strand
CGAACCCCAATATTGAATCGGGAATGGGTAGCTCGCTAATGCAACCTCCTCTAAGGGGGATTTCCCATTTGAGGGAGATTAATTCAAAAAAAAAAATAATGATAGTGGATGTGTTACAATGTCCCCGACAAGGTCTGGGTACAAGAAGTTGGGACTCGAACCAATCAAGCCATTACCAGATCGGTCGCGCCGAACCCAAAAACAACCCATGGGAGATGAAAAGAAAGATGATGGAGCAGGAGATCCTATTAAAATGTTGCTCGAGGAATCCCTCTCGTGACAAAGGAACGAAATGATGGACAATTTCACGTAAATCCTTCGATGGTTTCCCATGGGAGAAGCATCTTCATCAAGAAGCTATGCAACCCCCTTCAAGGTACAGGTAAATTTTGATATTCCATTATTTGAAGGACTGATAGATGCGGATGTTGTAGATAAATTGTTGAATCTGCTCGAAGGATATTTTTCAGTCCTCAATTTTTTTCTGATAGGGAAAATATCACTTTTTCACTCCTCAAGGTCGTTCCCCATGTTAAAGATTGGTGGGATACTTACTCTGAGAAAAGGGTCTTGGAGGAATCTGCAATTTTTGTGGTGGCTCCTACATGGGATTCCTTCTGGGACGCCATTAAAGAACAATACTACCCTGTTGGAAGCTACGAGGACCAGTGCACCAAATGGACCACCCTACGTCAAGAAAGGGACCAGACTTCACCAATATTTTCCATATCCTATGCACCAAATTGGGTATCAAATATTATGAGCCTCATCCGGTGCTCAAATACCGCAATTGTTTGCATAGATACATTCAAATAGAAATGGATTTCCTGGACATCGCCTCATTGGGAATGGATTATAGATACATGTCAAGATCGAGCAAAAATTTAAGTAGAAACGGTGAGCGTTTGGATCTGCAAACCCCTCACAGTCGAAGCAGGGCAAAGGAAACCCCAAACCACACAGCAAGGGACCAAGTCGAGATGGTCGCCCTCAGGACAATCCGTCCAATCCGCAACACAATAAGGGCAATGAGAAGACGAAGAAGGACACGGGAAAATGGTGTGAGTACCATAAAAGTCATTGGCACAACACTGACGAATGTCGCTCTAAGCAGTCCCTCGTGGTAGAGCTGAAGGTTTCTGAGTTAGAGGTCGATTCATATTTCGAGTCAAATCCTGAAGGAGGGAAGCGAATTATCGATGTTGAACCTAGTGTCGTGGTCGCTACCACCAAATTCCGGCCAAGCAAACCAGAAGAACCATAGGAAGGGGAACGCCTCTTTCACTCGTAGATGTGGGTCAAGGGGGATCCGATTCATTTCATTGTCAACAGCGGTAGTCAGAAGAACCTAATTTCATCAGAGGTCGTCAAGTGGCTAGACCTGCCAATGACACTGCACCCGCATCCCTACACCATCGGTTGGCTTCGTCAGGGAAGAGATCCTCATGTCAACCAACAGTGTCGTCATCCCTACGACATCAAGCCTTTCAAAGATGAGGTATTGTGTGATATTTCTCCCCTTGAAGTTTGTGATGTTATTTTAGGACAACCATATTTTTGGAAGCATCATGTTGTGTATGAATCTAGACCCTGCAGTGTTATTATTATTTTGGGTAGACAATTGTACAGGATCCCAGAGGTGGAACCACCTACTGCTATTTATTTAATCTCTGCTAAGAAATGCAGTAAGGTCATTTCACAGACCGAGAAGTTCATCTTCTTTGTGATCCATGCTCACAGTAAGCAGAAGGTCGCCGCCACATCCGTGGCCTCTACACAATGCCTTTCTTTGCAACAGAAGCAAGTGGACGGGATCGTGGAAGAATACAGAGACATATTCACCTCACCTACAGGGGTACCGACACACTGCCAAGTCAAGCATCCAATTGATCTGACCCCCGACACACCTCTACCTAATGTCCAGTCTATCGGCGCTCGTTTATGGAGAATGACGAAATCAGGCATCAGATCCAAGAGCTTCTTCAAAAGGGGCACATCAAACCCATCTCCTCCCCTTGTGGAAGCCCGATTGTACTGGTGCAGAAGAAGGACAGGACTTGGCGACTCTGCATTGATTACAGAGCCTTAAACAAAATCACATTCAAGAACCGCTACCCCATTCCTAGGATTGATGACCTTCTTGACCAACTCAAGGGGGGGAATTTCTTCAGCAAGATTAACCTGAAGTTTGGATACCACCAGGTTCCCATCGAACCAACTGATGTCTGGAAGATAGCCTTCAAGTCTAAAGAAGGTCTCTATGAATGGGTAGTCATGCCCTTTGGATTAACAAATGCACCAACCACTTTCATGAGGTTGGTGGATGATGTATTAAGACCCTTCACCAACTCCTTTTTGGTAGTATATTTGGATGACATCCTCATATTCAGCAGAACGTGGGAGTAGCACATGCGGCATATTCAGCAGGTTTTGAGCACTCTACGACAGCACAAGCTTTATGCCAACTTGGAAAAATTCCCTTTTGGCATGAACATGGTCCAATACCTGGGCTACATTGTTGATGAGCATGGGGTACATGTTTATCCAACTAAGATCCAATTCATCCGTGACTAGCCAGCCCCGACCACACTAACCGAGCTTCGGAGCTTCTTGGGACTAGCCAATTTATATCAACAGTTCGTGTTGGGATTCTCCCATATTGCATGGGCCCTCATCCAGGTGACCAAGGGCGGTGGTAGGGACAAGTTCGTGTGGGGGAAGGAGAAGAAACGAGCATTCGATGATCTAAAACATTTCTTGTGCTCAGCTCCAGTACTCTCCTTGCTCGATCTGCAACAACCATTCGAGATTGAGACTGATGCACCTGGATATGATGTGGGCACAGTTCTCACTCAGCACGGGCACCCTGTGGCATACCATAGTGAGAATCTCTTCGATACTGTCCGAAAATACCGCACCTATGAAAAGGAAATGTATTCCATTGTACAATCATTTCATCAATGGAAACATTACATTATGGGGAAAGAGACGATCATACACACTGATCACAAGCCTCTGTAGTTCATACAGACACAGGGGAAATTGCAGAACGATCGCCATCAGAAGTGGTCCACCTACCTGCAACAGTTCTATCTCAACATCAAGTATAAGACAAGTATCTCCAATCGTGTCGTTGACTGCCTTAGTCGGCCTCCTATGGCTGCACTCACCATTGTGCTCCAGTCTTGTGGACATGAAGCATCGGAGTGGCCCAAACTTTATCAGCGAGATCCGAACTTCGCCACCACATATAAGCTCTTGGGTACAGGCACCATTGTCACTGATTTTCACATTCAGGACGGACTCTTATGCCACCTGGGCCATCTCTGTGTTCCTACAAGCGAGCGTGCAAAGATGATTTGGGAAGTCCACTATAGTCGGGTGGCAGGACATTTTGGCATAGAGAAAATTGTGGTCATTCTTCAAAAACATTTTTATTAGCCAAAACTTCGACAGGACGTCAGCAAGTATATCAGATTGTACACTGCCTGCGCCATTTCCAAGCCAGCCATCAAGAAGCAAGGCTTATACACCCCTCTTCCTATTCCCAAGAAGTTGTGGGAATCCATCTCAATGGATTACATGTATGGTTTGTCGTCCACGAAGCACAGAAATGATTGTATATTTGTGATCGTTGATCGGTTTTTGAAGATGGCCATCCTCACAACCCGTAAGAAGAATATCACAGCAGTAGATACTACCAAGCTCTTCTTCGAATGATTTTGGGTCCACTTTGGGATACCACAGACCATCATCTTTGACCGAGACAGCAGGTTCCTCGGCACCTTTTGGTTAAGTCTCTGGTCTCTGTTGGACACCAAGCTCACAAAATCTACTGCTTTCCACCCCAAAACCGATGGCCAAACCGATGTCATCAATCGGATGATTGTGCACATCCTACGCATGTACAATTCTAATAATCCACGTACATGGGACGAGAGTCTTCCATATGTCCAACACAGCTACAACATGGCTCTCCATAGTTCCACCGGCCATATCCCATTTCAGGTGGGTCTGGGATTCCAACCCTTCGGACCCATTGATGTTGGACTTCCTCTTGCCACCGCACAAACAGACTCTTCCTCTTATCAGTCTGCGCTCGACAAAGCCACCAGATTCATAGAGCGAATTCAGCACATCCGCCAACAGGTCTAGGATATTTTGCAGAAATCCAATGTTAAGTACAAGTAGCACCATGATCAACACAGGGTACCACACCAGTTTCAGGTTGGCGACAAAGTCTAGTTACATTTGCAGAAGGAGCGTCTCATCGGGCCCCATCGGAAGCTTCGCCCACTTCGTTATGGGCCTTACACTATCACCAAGGTTGTGGGTAGCAATGCTTTTGAGCTCAACACTCCACCCTTCCTTGGTATGCATCCAGTATTTAATGTGGACCTCCTTCAGCCATATTTTCCACCGTTATTGGAAACCTTTGAGATCGTCGAACAGTTGACACCAACAAAGCTCAACCCTGACTGCATGGAACAAGCATCCAGCGATCAGATCATGGACACACAGGTCAAGGGCACTCGCCAACAACGGATCCAGCTTTATCGGGTTGTCAAGGCAGGGCAACTCCTACACCAAGGAAAGTGGCTCACCCGAGGCCAAATCCAGCAGAAGTTTCCTCACCTCATGTGGGAACTCAACGCAATGGAGACCATTGATTCCTAAGGGGGGAGGATTGATCCAAGTGGATATTGGTGGCCACCCACCTATTCCAACTAGCTCCTTGTGTTTGTTTTTGTTTAGCACATCCTTCTATACTGCTTTATAATTGTGAGTTATACACTTTTGGGGTTGTCTGAAGTCCCACACATTCTCCAGGTGGATACGGGTGGCCTGTCGCCTAATCCAACTAGCTTATTTTGTATGTTTTCATGTCAGCACGTCTTGTTGTACTTTCAGGGCTATTTTGGGGCTCTAAACTTTGTTTTCTTGGCTCGCCATATTTAGAATGTAGACAGAGTTAGAGTCTGACGGTGAAATGTGTAGTTCTCTGAAAGATCTTTCCAACAGGCTATCACCCGCCTAAAACAGAGGTCGTATGCAAAAGTTACGACCCTAGGAAGTTGAGGTACCAAATTACACCAACTTACCCATAGGGCCCACATGAATTTTGGTGTTTCACCTTCTAGGGTTAGGTTTTTGGATGTCTATTGTTTTGGCATTCATGAGTAATATGAAAAGGGCCTCTGGAGCCTCATTGTAATCCATTCTGCTCAGACGGATGCGCGTAGCAGCCACATCTCTTCTCAGAGATAACTACCACCATTCGAGAAAGTTTAAGTTCTGCAGTTTTACATTTTCAACCTATTTCATTATTTAATAGAAGATATTGTTCACTGGATATTTGTGTTATTCTTCCTATCTCTGTGTTTATTGTATTTAGTCTATTAATCAGTTCGTTCCGCTCCTAAATCTGGATCAGCAAGGCTCAAAAGAAGTGAAGGAATCTCATGATAATTAATTGTGATTAAAGACACTTGGATCAATAATATATGTGGTTGATGATGAAAAAGCAGCAACCAAAGCATGACCATATATTCATTTAACTCGATCATCAAGAGGCTTTTCAGTATCCATTTTCCTATCATTTTCTAGCATTATTAAATTGTTCTGGTGAAGAGTTTATGCCATATGATATATGATATTTCTCATGCATGAATTATAGGAATGAAATCCTTTATTACATTATATTCACTTTGATTTTCCGTTCTTCTTCTCCCCCTTTGGGTTGGAGGTATCTTCTTTGGATTCAAGATTTGGACCTTTTTTCCAATCTAGGTATTTATTTTTCTTGTTTGTCTTGTTGTCTGTGTTATCTCCCTCATTTGATGGAAGGGAATGGGCCTTTGAGGACTCAAGGGCACCCGTATGAAATAGTTTATCTAGTTCTTAAGTGAGTGTGACAGCAAAAGCATCCAAGGATGGCATCTTCCACATGGATCCCATAGCTAGTTTTGTAGTATAGAAGGAAGATACAAACACCGAGTATCGTGGACCCAGTTTTGAGAGAATAGAGAGTATGAGATGCTCCTCTATATTATAAATCCCATAAAACTTGATCTGCAATAACAAGGCTTTAAGCTTAGTGAAAAAATCTTGAATATTGTCGAAGTTACTTGGGATCAAATCAATTAGCTCATTCTCCAATTAGTGTCCCCGCAACATATCCTACTTCCCGAAAAAACCCTCTAGGGTAGTCCATAATCCATTCAGTTTTTTAGCAGATGTAATATGACATTGAATATCTGGAGACATTGAAAGGCACATCAACCCAAAATCCTCACCCATCGGGTTAGAGTATTTTTCTTTTTCCACTACAAAATTCGGTTCATCTTCCTTTCCCATAGTAATCCTATAAAACCCTTACTCCTCAAGAGAATAATTGCCTCAAACTTCCACTCATGGTAGTTGAATGGAGTAAGAATAACATGTTGGGGATGATCTATCTTATATGTTGTGGTTGCTCTTGATGTGTCTTCTTCCTGCCAAAAAAATATGCCCCTCCTAGATTTCAGCTTGCTCTAATACCATGTAAAATTTGATGATCACTTGCAAGAGATCTACAAATATAATGAATAGAAATTCTCTTAGCAATTTTACAAGGTAGAAAGAAAGGAAAGAGTGAGAAGAGAAAATTTTAGGAGTACACAACTCAATTCTCATTAATTACGAACTAAATGAAAAATATGAGTACATAAAGCAATTTGAATTATATAAGTGATGCATGAACCTAGTTTGGCTTAAGTCAAAGTTTATATGCCCTAATTATCCATGCAATCTCTCAAGCATGAGTTAACTAGCTCATAACTACCCCAGGATTACAATTGGTGGCTCAATTTCCTAAAAAAAGAATCTAATCTAGGAAAAAAGCTAAAAAAAAAAAAAACAAAGTAAAGTGCTTCCCTTTCTTGGTTCATGGGAGTAAAGAGCTTCCCTTCCTTGATTCATGGGAAAAGGTTCCTTGAATCACTCCAAGAACTCAAACATACTAAATAGAATCTTAAAAATAGGGAATAAGATCCTAAAATCAAGGAAAAAGGTGGGAAGTGTGCCTTCACTTGCTAATAATAGCATATTCCCCCTTAAATCTAGGGATGGAGCATTCTTATGGCTTACTTGGTCAAAATTAGTCAAAATTGGACCATTACAATCATGAGACCAAGCTCTAAAGTAATTAGGTGAGAGATTAATGCTAAGGAAATTTAAAATATGCTCTAACACACATTGTTCCATTGAAAAATAGTGATGTATATATACTAATCTAAACATATAAATCTCATCGCTCTATGGAACGTACCTGGGATCATAGATGATGCATCGTTGGAGTGAGGATGCTCCCTCTTATTGAAGTATTGAAATTGAGATGGTTCACATTTAGATACATGGACATTCAAATCAATTTTCAAGTTGGCACTTTGTTTGCTTCCTTTGTTTTTATTTTTAGGGCTAAGAAAACTCTTCTTCCTCTTCAAAGACGACTCGAAAGCACCCAACCCCAAGAGTGAAGTCATAATCCATAATGTGAACATTGTTGGCCTCATCCAACATTTTTTAACCAGACCAACCAACTGTTCGGTTTTACTCAAAGTACCAGGAGGACTATTTTGAAGTAGCCAAACAACTCCTTTCTAGTCAACTAAATTCCTTCAACGTCTACATCACCATTGTCACCGGCCATAATAGTTGTATCGGTATGTATATCAAGGTTTGGTGTCTCTATACTTATCTTAGGAGGGGAAATGAATGAATCGGGTGTTGCATCACAATCCAAGAATGTGTCCAAATCTCCTAAAGGGAATACAATCAGTTCACCTTTATGCCATGTCTACAAATGTTGTCGCAAATAGACCATGGGAAATCACACAGTATAAAATTTGTGTGATATTAAGTGACAATATATCGATTATCACTATTATTTTGATTCATCACCTAGTAAGCGTGAGATATGATCTCATGAGGGCACCAATCAGTATCTAGAATTCTTCTAGATTTTTACATTGATGATTCAAGTTACTTCTCTTTCATATAGTTGTTCAAATATCATTCTTATTTCAAAATTTCCTTGAACTAGTAACAGTGTTCAACATTTTTTGAGAGAGTTTATGACAAACAATCCATCCTATGAGAGCATTTATTTCTTTGATCGAATAGAAAAAAAAAACAGGTAATAGTGGTATGACTCGACAACATTATTTGATCTTCTAATTTGCATGAGGAAAATCTTGACAACTTTTTACCTACATCCTTAAATGTAAAGAACTAAGTTAGTGCAGATATATCATCTTTATGAAACAAAAAAACAAAAACACAAGCAAGAGTATATGCACTTACAAATCTTATCACCAGCAACCCAATTCTTATGGAAATAATCCAACAATTTATTATCATTTGCAAATTTGTTGAAAAAATCCATGAGTTGCATTGGTCACTTTATCATTGGAACATTTTTTCATGATAAACCTAACTCACTGAATATCTCATTCGTTTTTTCTAGACTAGTGGCCAATCGATTCACATTTTGTAGTTATTCCTGCTATATGTGCTAAACACATAAGATCACTTCACACCTTGTGCTCCTCTTGCCAAATTCAATTCATTTTAAGTGTGGCATTCATAGAATAAATACAAGTTTCAATGTAGAATAAAAAGATTGAAGTTACCCCCGGATGGGGTGCCACGTAGAACAGGGAGGACATGCGGGGACGAGCTAGGAAAGGCCATAAATACTGGTCGTCGGCTCCCATATCCTCATCATTAAGATGGGAGTGAGCCCGAGCAGCCAAAACCAGAGGACAAGGCCTCTTGTGCGAGTGAAGAGGACGGAGGACCAGCGCACTAAGGGCATAGCCTTAATGGCCAAGGTTGTCATAGTCACCTTCATCCTTATCAGTTGCTCTGATGGTTATGCAATGCATTTGGAAGCTTAGCGGTCGAAGGATGAACCTTCAGAGCGCTGGTGCAGAGACACTTACTCTTTTGGCATTTTGGTTATAGCTTTACTCGTCTACATGACGAGAGCAAGAGGACAGCCACGCAGAGGTGCTGCGTGGTATGCATTTGACTCCCACAGAAAGAGGCAGAAGAAATTTGAAAGAGTGTTGGCTATGGCGCGCACTCGACGAACCAGGAAGCCTTGGATGCCTCCCATGGCTTATGTGGAGGAGATTGTTCCAGATGAACCCATCCAGGTTCCTCCAACACATCTCCTCTTCATTGTTCTGGATAATTGGGATTCCCCCACCTATTTCGTGGACGAAGCCAAGCCTCAGGATCCAAGAATGAAGCACAGTCACAAGGAAGGTGACCCAGCATGGGAACACACAACTTGCTACGTCGAGGAAGAATTATTGGGTAGCACATAAGAAAGGGAAAATTTAGCAAGAGATGAATTTTCGAAGGAAGCGGCTCAACAGGGAAAGCAGCAAGGATAGCAAGGCGGCAGAGCAAATGAAGAAGTGGAGGGTAGCAGCATACAGAAGCCAATTCCCCTCTCCTTCGTTCAGGGTGAATGGAAGGACCAGCCTCCACTCCTCCACTCGGAGCACCTGGAACTGATCTTTGAAATGCGCAGCATGGTGGACGACCAAATCTACAGGGCCCTCAAAGTCAGCCAACGCCTCAACATGATGTATGTTGCATACTCCAACACACCGCCAAGCCGACAATTCCCTACATGCGCACAGCCCTTCGCGCTTCCAACCAGATGGGGAAAGAATGACGAAGTCGATGAGGACAACGAGTAATCGGTTCTGTGAATGTTCATAGTTAGAAATTTTCTTTTTTTTCGAAATAGAGCTCTAGCTCAGTTAGACTATCATTATGATGCCAATAGTAAGTTATGGTACAGTCTGAAACTAATGGCGGCCATACGTCCTAGTTTCCTTCGAGCAGGACAGATGGTGGTCTGGTTCTTTTTGTGAGAAAACAAGTGGCATGGGACAACCAGTTGTCTTGGTTTCCTTTTTAGGCAGGACAGTTGGCACTCCAAAAGACTCTGTAAGCCTGCACTTTTAATATAACAGGATCCTCCCCTTTTTAACTTAAAAAAAAAACAAGATTGAAGTTACAAAGAAGTGATGATTTTAACCAATGCATCATCAAAAATAAGGCCTTGATTTTCCAATGAGGACGAAGTTGGTAACACCTATGCATAAGCTGCTCCAACCATAGTGCAATATTTTGTGAATTATTTTGTTATGTCACAACCCATGCAATTATCACCCCTCTTTGGTTTTCAACAAACACCACAAGTGTTTACAACTGATACTGTCATATTCAAAAAACATATGAAAACAAATTTAAGTCGTTAATCATATTGAATGGTTAGAACTCAAACAATTATACTAAATCAATCATTGACAACACATTTACCATGTATCTATTTGTATTGAATATTGAATCTGTGACTATTAAGCTATTATGGGGATAGCTTGACCACTGTCTCCAACATCCATTTCATTTGAACTCCAACTATAAAAAGAACCTCTTCACCATGGGTCAATGGTAAAAGAAAAAATCATCTTAGTGTTTATGATACCAAAGGATTACACTCATTCCATCATTTTCGTTTAGTTGATAGTTTCCCTTCATCAAATTATTATAAATGTTTACAACATATTTCATACATAAGAAGAAATCCCTATCTTGAGCTACTACATCCATGTTAACACATTTCTTAATGTGAATTTTACACACCGAGTCAATTGTCAATTCCAAAAAAAAACTTTCTACATAAGAAACCCTATCCCTTGAAAGCCTTGGCTTATGCATGGACCTAGTCTCACTCAAAGTGTCACACTAGCCATGATATATCAATAGATATAAATTTGAAATATCAATAGATATGACAAACCAAATAAATTGTTTTTATTATCAACATCTAAAAACGCACTTCCAAAATACTTACAACTCATATCACAAGGAAACATTAGCCCTTTGTCTTGGGGCTTTGTTTTGTCGGTGGGTGAAAGTACATGGAACTTAAAGATTCATTTCATTTCCTCCAATAAAGTCAAGAACTCCATGTGAAGGGATTTGTGTGGCCCAATCAATGTTTATGTGTGTTCGATATACTTCAAACAAGACTAAATATTTACCGAAAAAGGTGATCATGTCTTTAGGGTCTTACACCTTAAGGCCCATGATAGTCTATCAATTTCCTTGCTTACCCATTTAATATAAATCCCAATAAACAATGTGTAAACATGTCAGGAAAAATGTCCATCCATTCACAATTATATCTACATTTTAAACTTAGCTAAAATTAAATAAATAGAAATCATAATACTTATCATACAATTTTTGGAATGTCTATCATTTTATTACTATATATTGAATAATTGGTACGTGTAAACATGTGATAAGAAACCATTATTTCTACATAATTGGTCACTAAACTAGTTCTAGGGCTAGTCACTTTGAAATTAGGGTCAAACCAACTAAACCAATTGGTTATGGTTCTGACTTGGCTGGTTTTTAAGACACTACTTCGAACATAACTATGTGTAACATTTTCACATTAAACAACTAAATTGTTTCACACCTATGCAAATAACTATTGAAACTTAAGCAATAAGATTAGAAAGATAAGCAGTAAAGAATTCACACGTTATAGATTTTTAGACCGAGAATGTAAACTAGATAACTCTTTGTTAACTAAAAAACTACAAGTGTAAAACAATGCACAATACAATACAATTTCCACAAATGGCTTCTCAAGAACTATCGTGTGGCTCTCTGGCCCACACTCAAGTTTACATCTCCAACATCTTGTCGTCAAACTTACAACCTAAATCTCACTATTTGTGTACAACAATTTGTCACAGAATACATTATTCAAACTCTCATGCCCTCAAATTCATAGCCACAAATGAAATGCAAATTCATATATATATATATATGGGTGATCAAGTTTGACTATGTCAAGGATCAAATTTGACCACACCCTCCATACACTCTCCATAAAATTAGGTCAATTCCCAACTCTCTAATGGTCAAAGTTCACTGGGTCAAGGATCAAATTTGACCAAATCAATCTTAAGCCAGTGGTCCAATTCATTTAGGTGGTCTGCACTATGTCATCAATCTATGCCACTCCAACAAAACTCCTGTGTAAAAATAATCCCTTTCTAGAATGTTTATGCACTATAAATTCCAGTGTTTTGAATGATCATATGCACTAATTCACTCTAAACCACTACAAAATTACCCTCAATTTGCAATGATTTTCTACTACAATTTTCAATAGACATGAACTACTTTTAAACACTAGACATACTCTCTTAACATCTGGACTCAACGCAACCTTAGGTTTTGGGAGACAACATGGATTTTACTAAAAGTTGAAACAGAAACTACAATTGATGCTAATGAATATAAACCCAAAATAAATGAAGGTACAATAAAACAACAAGACATGAGACTAATAAAAATCTCAGGTGGAGGAAGAGATTTTGCAAGCCAAAGGAAAGTCTATTTTTTCAAAGTTTGCAATATTTTCCTACATGGGTTTAGACATGCCTAATCATTCCATTTATATTTGCACTCTTTGCCATTCATTATTAATATCAATTATTTTTAGTTACAACATGACTTTGAAACAAGTGAATTATATAGTTCGCAGCGTCTGATTACAAGACTTTGAAAATAGATTCATTTGGAGTATTTTTTATGTCATTAGGAGTGGTTTTTTATTGTTTTCAAGATTTCACTTCTACTTAATGTCAGCCATTATTGAATTTGAATTTTATTTTACCCCATTATAGGTTAATACTTCTATTGAATGGATATTGCTTTTATCCATTGTTTTCAAGATTTCACTTCTACTAAATGTCAGCAGTTATTAAATTTGGATTTTATTTTATCCCAGATTAATACTTCTATTGAATGGATATTGCTTTTATCGGGGTAAAACTTTAACATGTTGAGGAAAAAGGTTGAGTTCTTATACAAGGTAAATTTAAAAGGCTACAAATGAAATTAATGGATCACTCACACTGCCAAACGTCTAAAGTATAATTTGGCAAACGTCTAAAGTATAATTTGTGTTGTTATTTCAAGTGCAAAAATCTATAGTTTGTTTTAATTACAAATATGACCGAGTTCACTTTGAGAGGAAATAGTAGGAACAATTCAAACAAGATTTGGAGATATGAATAAACTTTTGTACATACTAGATCCGTAGAAAACAAATCATGCAAGATGTTTCGTAGTTTCTAATGAACGAGGTTATAACAATTGGGAATACGTGAATAAGATTTGATTGCTACAAGAAACTTCCCTTTGTAAATTAGTTTTCTATTATTTTTATAAATCAAATTTCTTTCCATACACACTTTTTCTAAAACCTACATGTAAATGGACTTTTTTGAGTTGTAAAGTAAATAATGAGTCTAGTTAATTGCAATTTTATCTTGAACTTCAATGTGTAATTAAACACCACACATTTGAATTTTGATTAGCTAGTATTTTATAATGAAGAAGCTCATGAAAACACAATTTCATAGGAGAAGTGAATTCCATTCCATAAAAGTTTGGGATTGAAATTGTAGTATTTCTTTTTACACCCAACCAACACTTTAAAGCACAATTAATTTTGAAGTTTCAATAAACAATAGAAAAATTAAAGAATTTAGAATGAATTTAACTATGAATAAGGTGATCAATTAACTTCTAACTTTTATAGTTTATTTTGTTTTGGTTTGCTTTTTGCTTTTCTATTTTAGTGGTGTCATTGAAAACACATCTCTTTTCAAAGAAAGATATGGTGGTTCAAATCTTTCTTATTATTTTAAGTTGATAATTTAATAGACATACAAATGATGGAGTTCAAACTCCAACACATATAACATAGTTACCAACTTAACAAGAAATTTATAGAGTTCTCGTTTTTGGGGGCTCACATTTTTTACTTAGTTTTGAAAAGTTGTGATACCACTAGCACCTCCCTCCTTTTTAGGTTGTTTTTTGATATTTTAAATCTTCTTATCCATAATGTATCCACATTATTTTTTAATGTTTATTTTTTCATATATTTTCTTAAAAAAAAAATCAACCTGTTTTAAATCATGTTTAAATGCTTCTTTCAATATTAAAAATGTTGTATATCATTTACTTTTTTGAAATTAAGATTTTTCATATAATTATGTCTCCTTAATTAATTTATGTTCCATACTTTTAAATATAGTGGAAAATATCATTTTTAACACATTTTTTACCTTTACTTTAATACATAAAAAATTATTCTAATTAATAACACTATTTTTAAATATTTAGCAAAAAATATATAATTTAATTTTATTTGATAAATTAGAAAAATTGGAAAAAAATTTGGAATTTAAAAAAAAAAATTAAAAAGTAAATTTATATTAAAAATAAAATAAAGAAAAACTTAAAACTAAAGAGAAAAAAAATCAAAAAATTA
>ML782761.1:251219-262862 GCA_009831015.1 Picea engelmannii | reverse complement strand
TTTGTCAACTCACACACGGATTTCTTATTTCAAAATGCCATTAAGAAACAAGAACATGTACTTGAAAACAATCTTAATTATGAACAAAAACACTAAAATTTTCACTGTGTCACCCACAATCAAGAAATCATATGCATTGCAACAGAATAAATGTATTCAAGTAAGAAAAGAAACAGATAAATATATGAAAGAAGATATGACCATCAACATGCCTTTGCCATTTAGTACCAATATGAAATATAGTCTTGTCTTACAGTGGAGTATTACAAAAGGGCCCTTGAATGCCCAACTAATCGACCCCTCATACAGTCTTTCCGGTGTCTTTTTAAAGCACAAAGATTACTCCTGTAGATCCTATTTTTTAGTTTACAGTTTTACAATAAGATCATGTCAATGACTATTTCCTAGGAGAATAAAGGTCATACGAGCACTTCTAATGCCTATATTGTAGTAGGCTCAACAGCCAATCCGAATATAGATTAGGAAACAGTTTTATAAAACTGACAAATCCCACAAAAAGAGGAATACTATCTTGTTGAGTTGATTCATCTGAGATACCAAAAAGTTCCATTTGAACCCCAAGCACTACGAACCAAACTGCTCATCTTTATTTTCTAAGTAATAGCATTGAACAATCAAAACTTAAACAGAAATTCCTTGAAATATCATGGTATAATGACTGCAGAAACCCTGGTGTCTCTCTGTTTGAGCTTAGTTGTTAGCACAACATTATGCCAATATAATCTTATATTGGATTCTCTTACCTCCTTTAGCAATGCCTTCTGCTCTTTCCTCTTCCTTTTGAAATCTTGTATCTTTTCTTGTTGTTTAGCATTCCATTGCTCAACAAAGGATTTTTCTTTCTTCAATTTCTTAATCATACTCTGCAGCTCCTTTACTTTGTCTTTTTCTTTCCTTGCTTCCACCTTGAATTCTGGATATTCTTCTACTGGGGCAGGTAAGTTCAAATCTATTGAAGCTCGGGGTTTCCTTAGTTTAATTACATATTTTGAAGATAGCCCGGTACTGAGGTCCTCTTCTTCTATGCTTTTTGAGTCTCTAGTTTCTGGAAGATCTTGCAGCTGGTCTATTTCTGAAAAAAGATCATTTCTCTCATCATTAACTGCATCTGTGCCTTTGAATGTAGATTCAGATATTGAAGTTGACTTTGTAGTTGCCCTAGTCACGGGTCTTCTGGAGTATTGTGCAATCTGCTTTCCCTTTTCTCGTCTTCTTATGTTCTTCAAATTCCTTCTCTGACGTATGTAAAGAATATGCCAAAGCCTGTTTTTTTATCTCTTTCTCGGAGTCTTCTGAATTGTCTTCTATGATTATGAGGTTCTCCTTCTTGATGGAAGGATGAAACGTGGCTTTTGAATTCAGTCTGAATTTATTTGCAGCTCTGGTAGAATTTCTTCTAGGATATTTAGGTACAGGTGTCTTCTTCTTACTCTGTTTCTTACCTTTTGCAGTCTTCTTGCTTGTAGGTTGTTTCTTCTGTTTAGCTGGACTTTGAACTGGGCTTGTGATGTAATCTTTAGGTTCATCAAATTCCCTTTTTATATCTGGATCAAAATGGATATCAGTCTCTTCATCCATTTTAAGTTTCTTACTTCGACTGGTAGTGCCTTTCTCATTAATTTTACCCACAGACAAATCACCAATAGCTTGTTGGGTTTGTAATTTTCTCTTTCCAGCAAGAGTTACCCTAGATGCAGGGGGATTTTCTTTCATCAAAACCTCAATGGCTTGAGAGGTCTGTTTCTCTTTTACAAGTTTCTTCTCCTTGACAGTTTTAGACTTAGTTGCCTATAGATTAGGTTTTAATGATTGGATTAACCAGTCCCAAGACCTCTGAACTTCATTTAAGGAAAAGACTACCAACGTTCTGATCAACCCTTGATGAAAAAAACTGGTTTTTGTTGTTGCAGGATGTGACTGAATCCTCTTAGACATCTTGGATAAACTTTTTAACAAGAAATAAGGTAGGTTAAGAGGGTAATCACCATTTACATAGATCAACAGTCTAATATGATAGAGATGGACCAAAGAAAATATGCCTTCACATGTAATGTACCTGTGGATAATCAACAGAGCAGTGTGCCATTCTTTCCTCACCCATTTGTGTGGGATACCCTGGCTCCAATTGGGGTTTTGCTTTTCTGGAATTAAAAACTAATTTACAAACTCCATAACAACATTTTCTTTCTTCCACCATCTTTCCCCATGTATTGGTAACCTGCAAGCTTTAGCTATGGAATGTTATGTCACGTGCATCAGAAGCTTACCAACTACAGATTCGAAACCATCGAAATTCTATGCAAATGTCATAGAGATCTACTCGTCATGACCCTGGAATGTTGAGAAGAAGTCGAACCAACCAGCATCCTTGAATTTATGTGCCATCTAAGGAAATGCTTCAAGCAATTATGTCGTTCAAGCTCCAATATGGTTATCTGACCACTCTTCTTGGGCGCCATAACACTGATACAATCCTACAGACAATTTTTGAGAATGTCGAGGGTTTGATCTCCAACTTTCGAGGGCTGTTGAAAACTGAGAGTTCTCTTTACTTGCAAAGCATGCGTAGAATGACAGACATACTAAAATAGGCAGATAACGATTTCATTCATATGGAATGATAATCGGGCGTATTGATTTGATGTCGAGGTGGCGAGTACAACCCAATCCTCCGAATTTAGTTGTCATCATAAGAATAACAACCTGAAATAGATCATGTAGAGATGTGTAGATCCTCTAATAATGATTTTGAACGTTAGAACATGATCTGGGTAAGGTGGCACATGCAGAACTATGATTACTCCCGGCGCTGCAAGAATAGCGCTATTCTTGTAGCACCTTTTCCAATTTGACAAAATTTGAAAATTCAAACGAGGAAAGGACAAGTGATGTGATAGAAATATTTCATATCATATCCTAATCTTTGAAAAACTTAAAAAAATTTAAAATGTGCAAAAAAAGATTTAAAATAAGCTTTCAGGCCAAGAAGGGAAAAACAGAGTTCAATCAAAAAAACCATGGAAAATGGGCAGAACAGGGACTAAGGACACCCAATCAGTCAAAAACAAGGTTAAGGACTAACGGGCACCACATTTAGTCTGTCGCTTAAATGAAAGAACTCAGAGAGAGCTTTCCAACGAGCTAAATTGTTCGCAAAACGGAGCTCGTATGAGAAAGTTATAGTTGAAATCATGCAAGGTAAATTTCAATACCAGTTTAGTTCTAAAGGGCATAACTCCTTGCTCAAGAGCTTGTTTGGGGCACAGAAGCAATCTATAGAAAGCTAATGAACCATAGAAGACATCTATGGAGCCAAATTGCAAATCTGAGAACCTGAAAAATGTACAGGATGAGAAAGAAGATTCCTATAGCACTAAGTGCAAAAAAAATGGAAAATAGTCAAAACTTCAGCAGGCTGTAATTAGCAGCTTGGATGTTGGATGAAGGTGAAACTTGGTCAGATTGCTGAAAATATGAGCATGAGGAGACCCAATTGGGCTTCTGTCAAAATTGCAAAAGATTGGGTGTTTGCAATTAGGTTCACCAAATGAAGGGTGCACTTAAAAGGCGGAATGGTGCAAAATTTAATAGATTTGTTGAGTTGTTTTGTCTAACAAATCTTATTGCATGCATATTTTGCAGAATTAAGGGCACAGATAAAACATGGAAGATGCGCAGAGAACTTACATCCATGAAGATGAAATCAGGGGGTTGTATGTCAACATGGGTAATGCTGGAATAAAATCAAATGGGAATGGAGGAGGTAAGGAGGAAAGCAGGAATTTGGTGGAGACTATAAAGAGCCTGCAAAGAGATGTTCAAAGCTATAAACTTGATAATGAGAGGCTTATGAAAGCTAAGGAGCAGCAAGATGGCTTCAACATCAAGTTGTTGCAAAGCTTGGACAGAATAGAGAAGAAAATGGACAAAGAGACAGAATCAAGCAAGTCAAGGAGTTATAGATCTCATGCCAAAAGAGGAGAGTCTGGAAGTGTTAGTAGACACCATCATCACTCACCAAGGCATTCAATGAGAAGAGCACACAATATTCCAAGCTTATCACCTATCAGCAAAACATAAGAGGAGGTCTGGGGTAGATGAATTGCAAGGAAAAATGAACAAGATCAAGCCTCCTACCTTTGATAGTGATCACAAGAATGATGAGGACGCAGAGACTTGGTTGTTAGGGATGAGAAAATATTTTCAGTTGCATAATTATTCTTCACATGAAAAAAGAAGAATTGCAATTTATCAACTGAAAGGAAAAACATCAATGTGGTGGGACCAACTTGTGAAAGTACAACACATTGATGAGAAGAAACTCACTTGGAGGCAGTTCAAAAAGCATTTTCAAAAGAAATACTTGATCAAACGCTAGTATGATAGGAAGATGAAGGAGTTCTTTGAACTCAAGCTTGGGAGTATGACCATGGATGAGTATGAGAGGAGATTCTCAGCGATGTTGAAGTATGTTGATTTTATCAAGGATGAACAAGTCAAGATTCAAAGGTTCCTAAGTGGGTTGTCGTCGATATGATGATATTGTATCTTTAGTGACAATATACAATATGATGATCCCAAGACATTGGATGAAGCAATAAGGAGAGCCAATTGCCTCTATGATCAGCATAAAAAAAGACCAACTTTCCAAATGGCTCCTAAAAGATTCGAGTGGACTTCTGAATGTGAAGAAAGATTTAAACACTTGAAGAATTTGTTGACAAGTGCACCAATCTTGAAGATTGTTGATCCAAATGAAGATTTCATTGTATGCATTGATGCATGCAAAGAATGGCTTGGAGGAGTCCTTATCCAAAATGGGCATGTGATATGCTATGAGTCAAGGAAGTTGAAGGAACGTGAAAATCAATATGCACCCATGATTTAGAATTGGCAGCCATAGTCCATGCCTTAAAGATGTGGAGGCATCATCTTATGGAAAAAAGATTTGAGATGAGGACAAACCATAGTGGTCTGAAATATTTGTTTGGACCACCAACTTTGAATGCTAGGCAAATCAGATGGCTAGAATTTCTTAGTGAGTATGACTTTGATATAAAGCATATCAAAGGCAAGGAGAACAAGGTGGATAATGCACTTAGTTGGAGGGTGCATGAAATGCTTGCTACAGCGATTAGCATGTGCAAATCGGATTTAAAGGACAAAATTTTGGAAGCTACAAAATTAGATCAGCACTATGTGCAAACAACAAAAAAATTATAGCAAGGTAATTTGCAGCAAAAAACTAAAGATTATGAGCTGAGAGAGGATGGAATTCTCATGTACAGGGGCAGAGTGTAAGTGCCCAAATCTCAGGAGCTGAAAAATATGGTGCTGAGGGAGATGCATAATGTTCCCTATGTTGGGAACCAAGGTTACCGGAAAACAATTGCAGCTGTCAAGAGTCAATATTTTTGGTCAGGCATGAAGAAAGAAGTGGTTGATTATATAGCCAGATGTCTAGAATGTCAGAAGGTCAAGACTGAACATAGACATCCAACTGGTTTGCTACATCCGTTGCCCATTCCAGAATGGAAATTGGAAGTGGTGATGATTGATTTCATCACCAAGCTACCCAGAACAGCAAGGCAGCATGATTCCATCATGGTGGTGGTGGATAAGCTTACTAAAGCTGCCCATTTTATTCCAGTGAAGCTCACTCATAAGGTTGCTAACATTGCAGAGATTTATATGAGAGAAATTGCAAGGCATGGTGTGCCTAAGGCAATTGTTTCTGATAGAGATCCCAAGTTCACATCCAACTTTTGGAAAGGATTTGGGACAAATCTTATTTTTAGCACAGTGTAACATCCAGAGTCAGATGGGCAAACAGAAAGGGTCAATCAAGTGATTGAGGATATGTTGAGGATGTATGTGATAGATAAACCATCAAAATGAGAAGAATATTTACATTTAGTTGAGTTTGCATATAATAATGAGTATCGAGCATCCTTGAGGATGAGCCCATTTGAAGCATTATATGGCCAAAAGTGCAACATACCAGTGAGCTGGGACAACCCAGCAAACAGAGCAGTGGTTGGGCCAGAATTGCTTAGAGAAATGGAAGAGCAGATGGTGAAAATTAAGCAGAATTTGAAGGTTGCTCAAGACAAACAAAAAAGTTATGCGAACAAAGGCAAAACGCACAGAGTTTAAAGTTGGCGAGCATGTCTTCTTAAAAGTGAAGGCTAAGAAGAGTTCACTAAGATTGGGGAGCTATCCAAAGCTGGCAGCAAGATATTGTGGACCATTTGAGATCCTTGAAAGGCTTGGTCCTGTTGAATACATGCTTGCACTGCCTGCATCCATGCGCATTCATAATGTGTTTCATGTATCTTTGCTTCAAAAGTATGTGTCTGATGCTAATCATGTAATTGATTGGAATGTGATCCAGGTGGAGCAAGGAGACTTTCGAGTTCAGTCGATGTGCATATGGACCGGAAAGTCAAGTTGTTCCAGAATCAAGCAATAGGACTGGTAAAGGTCCAGTGGACCTATTACGGTCCTGAGGATGCAACCTGGGAACATGAGGATGCCATGCAGGAAGAGTACCTACATCTTTTTGAAGATTTTTTATTGCACATGTGTATATAATGCACTAAGGACAGTGCATAAATAAGGGGGAGGGAAATGTAATACCCCTAGGACGAACCCCAAGTTGTAAATGTACATATGCTTTATAGGATGGTGAGTTGGGATGTTTTGGGGCCAGAGTGCCTTTGTGTATATACATTTTGAGGCCAGAGTGCCTGTGTGATTAGGCCAGCGTGCCTAACAAATGTATTATGTAATCACGCTCGTTTTTGTTAATAAAATACATCACTGCTGCAAACCAAGTCAGACGAAAGAGTATGGGGGGCTACGACTCCACGAGAGGGAAAGGGGGCTATGAAAAAGGGGCCAAGTCATGGGGGCTTAAGCCAAGGAATAAAATAATATTATTCCTAAGTCATAAGCCTTACATTATAATTTTATCATAAGTTCCCAAGGAAGAGGAACAAATTATCAAGTGGAGTCAAAGGCATTTCCTAGAGTGACAAGTGTCAAGATAGAAACATGAAATATAATGTGGGGAACTTAGTGTAATTCCATCATTCATCATTCTTCCAATTTTTCACTCACCCTTACATCCATCATCCATACCTTGGCTGGAGAGTGTAAGTTGACGCTGGAGCTAATTGTTACCCAGTAAATCCTTGGTGGTTTGGGTTGAAGAAGCAGGTTGTCAAGCCTATGGAGCATTATCTCTGGGTGAGAAAGTAGTTGGGAATAGTTTTCCCTATGTATAGGCTAGTGGGTGTTGTAACTCCTTGAACAACCTTGTGTTTCAAGTGCTACAGAGCTTTGATACTTTCTGACCAACTTGTTACTGAAGCCCAAGAAGGGAAGTGGGACAACCTGAAGGACTATTGACCAGAGAAGGAGGTACATTTCCTTGGGTGGGTCAAGCTATGGGGAATGAGAGGTTGTGAGCTAGGAACTGTTGCTGGAGTGGGTGCATGAGCCTATGTTGTTTTATGCTGTGGGTTAGACCTTAGTTGGCTTAGGAGCCTTTGCCCTGCTGGAGTCATAGCCCCAGCTTGGGGGTGACCTGTTGTTGAAACTTGAGACTGTATGAACAGCACAGTCTACAGCTGAGAGGAACATATGAGGTCTGCACACAGTTGGTGATTTATAGCAAGATAAGTGTTCTTTTATGTGTGTTTACATGTTGCTTCTCGTGTTTATGTTTACGTTATTTCTATTTGCTGAATTCGTACATAATTATGCATGGTTGTGCATGTTATTGTTGGTTTGCATAATTGTTGCTTATGCAGGGCATGGGAATTAATAAATTTACATGTTAGTCAAATTTTGGTTGTAATGGCAATGGGATTCCAGCCCGAAGCATGAATCATCGCGCACGCTGGAAAACAGTTGTCGCACGCGCGTGAATGGGAAACAGTTGTCATGCGCAGCATAAGGCTGGTTGCACACACAATTGTTTCAATGAGATATTTCCGCTGTTAGAATTGGAATCGAAAGAAGAAAATTTATGTAGTGCTACTCAGCTTGGGGCTGGGTACGTTACTCTATGCTATCAAAGCAAACTTTCTGGGTTGTTGTTAATGGGGGACATTACAATTGAGCTAAGGCTCTCTGATACAAATGTTTTAAGCCTACAGGCCCTACATCTTTGGCATTCTCTTGTGGTTGGCATATTTTCTCTTCTATGTGCAATTGTGCATCTCATGTGTAGCGCAATCATGCTTGGGCAATGGGCATCTTTCTCTCTCTATAGCACTTTTGGTTCAGCCTTTGCACAACTCTTTAGCACTGGTTTTTTCTCTTTTCATTGCAGGTTTTTGGGTCGGCGTTTAGTTCCATTAAATCCCCATTTTTCTTTTTATAATCTCAACATGGTATCAGAACAGGTGTGAACCTTGTCTGCTCATTTCACTGTTGCTTTTAGGGTTTTTTCTTGGCTTTTCAAGCTGATATTTCTGTGATCAGACTTGGCATGTGGAAGAAACCCTAACCAGAGGAATATCGGAGCTGTTTCATTGTGTTTTGCTGGCTGGAAAGGCGCTTTATTAGGGCTGTTTATCCCAGTCTTCTACACTAATTACAAGGATGTTGCCCATAGATTGGTGTGGCCAGCATTAGGGTTTACTTACTGATTTGTTTCAGCGTTTTTCAGCAGCTGTTTTCAATACTTTTGACCAGTAGCATTAAAAAAAAATTGACAGCCAAACTAGGGTTTTCAGAACTTTTTTTCAACAACAGTTTGGAGACTTTTGGCTGGTGGCATCACATTTTTGTCACTACAGAACTAAGGTGTACAGATCTGATTTTTCAGCAGCAGCGTTTTGGAGATTTTTTGGCTAGCAGCGTTGCCCTAAGTACTGTGGAACTAGGTTTTCCAGATCTGATTTGTTCTACAGGTGATCGGGAGATTTTTGGCTAGATGCATTGCCCTAAAGAGCATGAATTCAGGGTTTCTTGATCATCTCTAAGGCTTTCCTAAGGTTTTTCCCTCTCTTTAAAATCCAGCGCTATCTTCTTGTTCATTTTTACAGCAATACTTTATCTTGGGCTGCATGTTTTTTGGATAAGGCTTGTGCTGCCCCATTACAAAAATAGTGCACCGCAGATTTCTTGGAAGAGCCGTACTATTTCCTTCTTGGGTCTATACAATAGATTTTTTGAAGACTTTACGAAGCCTTCTCCTTTGCTGAACCCAATGACCTCAAAATGCCTGTTTGCCATATTCAATAGGGCTACTTATACTTGGACAGATTTGATGCAGAATAACTCTATATGCAATGGATATCATATGAACAGTTGTGTCTTCAAGTCTTGCTTGACTTGTCTTCAAGGGATTGAAGAAATTGCAAGAGTAACAATATGCGACCGTGATCTTCTAGATGATACTGCAGACACAGTTTACAGTGCACGTGTAACCATGCATTATGCATCTGGGTTCAATCTATTGTGCCAAACCCTTGATCAAGGTATGACTTCATCAGTTTAACATTTCAGGATTTTTCGATCAAGCACATGGACCAATATTTTGGTATATTGTCTATATGATCCTTCCAATACAGATGTCATATTTGATGAAATTTCTATACACAATATGCCAAGATAGTTTCCACTGCCTCTTTCTAAGGATTTTTCTGAAAACTTGATTAAAGAAACTAATCCCACCTTATGCAATTTTATTTACTGTTTTTACCATGTTCTCGGGTGCTTTCTAGGCACTTGAGGGCAGCTTAGTATGCTCATTTATTCCAAGTCTATACACAGAAATAACAGCATACAAGAACCTTATCCCCCTGTCGCTGGAAAAGCACCAGCCTGAACAGAGGCATCTGGCAGTGATAGGGCTAACCTATAATTATCACCCCGATCTGTTCTTTCTTCTTGATGCAGATTTACGTGATAACAATCTCTCTGTTCATCTTAAAGGGTGGTGTTGAGAATGGTGTAATTCTCACATTCGGCTACAGCCAACTCTTTTGTGTCAATAATCTGATTGGCTGGACATTAATGTGATCATTTATTATATTACTCAGTTAATGGTTAAGGTCAACCTAGTCAACTTCGACATGTAGGCTCAATAACCCTCTTGGAGAGTGTGCCCTAGTTATGTGGGCCCATAACCCCTCTTGGGAGGATGCCCTATACTTGAGTACTGATCTGTAAATCATCTTTTTTAATCAGTGAGCTAAGGCTCTCTAACACAAGTGTTTAAGCCTATGGGCACTACTTGTGATTGGCATATTTTCCTTTTTATGTGCATTTGTGCATCTCATTGTAGAGCGCTCATGCTTGGGCATCTTTCTCTCTCTAGTGCACTTTTGGTTCAGCTTTAGCACTCTTCTTTAGTGCTGGTTTTTTCTCTTTTTACTGCAGGTTTTTCGGCCATTTGATCCCCTCTGTTTGTTTGTGATTTCAACAAAGTGGTAGCTTGGTCTGACCCTTTCTGCTAAAGCGTAGAACCTATGGAGGTCACAGGATCTATTCCTACAGAGTACTGTGAGGTTACCAACCACTATTGTCATTGGCGGTTAATATCGTATTATCGTCATCCATCCTGAAAGCCGGGGGAGAGGGGGGGAATCCATGATGCACTAGCAAGGTATCAACTTCCTCACTCTAAATGCTTAATACAAATGAGAGCGAGGGGAATTTATTTCTCCAAATATATATATATATATATTCCAAGGAAAAAAGTTAGGATTGTTCATTAATCAAAAGAAACGCTCGTAAGAGCTGTTACAAAGAGTCCACTCCGAAGAGCATAGAATATGATCACAAGCATGAAGGTTTGGTTAGTTAATATTATCAAAAAGACTACCTTCTCCACATTTTCACAGCTTCAGAGAGCCAAATCACCATAAGTCCACATATGATCATCAAATCCACTAATGAAATCAACAGTTCCACAACAAGATATATGTCATTAGTCATTTCCCATAAGGTAGTGAGACACGGCATAATAAGTCTCTGCACATATTTCTTCTATCTCCATCCATAGTGCCTCAAGCTCTAAGTGCATGAACTGGGCGGAGAAGCAAACAAAACATCGGAATCTATTATCAGTTTTAAATAAATACCTTGTTTACTTGTATTACTAAAGCCACTAAATCCATGGAGACAAGATCTAGAGAAGATGATGCTCCCAAAGAATTTGACGACAACTCTTGAGGAAGTATTACTTCCTATGCCTTTGTCGACCTACATATGGATGCTTTACCCTGGAGAAAGATGGCATTGTAAACACTTTTTGTAACCAACAAAAAAGAACCCAATGTATTATTTGATAGAGAATCTATGCCTAAACTAAGGATGGCCACTTCTGCTTCTGAACATGACCCATCCTTCTCATCATCCATAGAGACCACATCGCCCACAAAACCCTCACCACTACTCTCTAACTGGATGACTTCATTGCCAACAATTTTGAAAGTGAACCTTACTCTAACCTGTCATACCCTAAAGCCACAGTTGGAGATGCTCTACCTGCAAGTTGGCCCTTCAACTCAACATCCTCTAGGTCCTCGCACGTGCACACCATGAATCATTTGAAATAAATGTTGAGATTTGTACCTTGGGAGGTGTTCCCCATGTGCTTTT
>ML782761.1:218716-235566 GCA_009831015.1 Picea engelmannii | reverse complement strand
AGGGGCTTTCTCTCAGGTTTGTAAGCTGAGAGAAAGACTCACATAGCTGCAATGATCCACATCTCACAGGTTTGTAAGCTGGAGAATGTCTCACATAGTTGCAATCATCAATAAATCATACCAACCATACCATGTCACTTTTATACTCATCTTCAATATCACTCCAAATTTCCATCCTTTTGATTGCTTCATAAGCTTCATATATTTTTTGTATTTGGTGCTCCATTTGGAGTCACACTATACGAATTTCTTCAAGGGGTTGAAATTTGTATACTTTGTGTAACCATTGTTTGATATGCTCTTCATAATCCATAGCTTCTTCAAGAACTCTTATAGGAGGGGCTTCTTCCACATAATTTTCATTTGCTACGTAATCTACACATATCACTAGATATCCCTCAATGAGGGAGGCTAATATATCCTTATAAAATGCCATAAGCCACTCTAAGTATGAGATATGGGGTATTGAGGGCAGAAATTTGTAAGGGTTGTAACACACTCAATATTGATTGAAAGTATTGTTAGAATGTTGTGCTCGTTTAACCATAAGCAATGCTACACCATTGCTACCCAACCATAGGCACAAATCCACCCCCGAGCACCTTAACCTTTGACAGAAAGAATGATTCTGGGAAGCCTCACTAGAACCAACAGATAAACCAGGGTAGCGCACCTTCTCCAGAGGTGAGGTAGCGCATAAAATAGAGCACCAAAAGACTGAACAGGAAATTACTGCACACCTGCAGCTGTTGCAGCTCCTCCTCGAGACTTTCGCCTTGCTTTTGGATGATTGAGTGTGTACAAATGAGCTAGAGCGCCTCCTATTTATACTAATCTGGCCAGGTGAACAAGTGTCTCTTCAAACAGGGCCGACCTATCCTTTTTTGCATATAATACTTCAATATTACTTATTCTACTGAGCCGACTTGTCTTCCAGGGTTTTCACGCGTCTATTTAGGTTTTCTCTTGCTTCTGGAATATTCTATTCTAGTCAAAGGTTTATCCATGAAGGTTAATACCTCCCCCAGCTACCAAAACATCAACACTCCCTCTTAGCTAGGGAAGTATTTAACCATAATGTTCCCTTCTGGTCTTCATAGCCTTGCTTGCCATGCCATGATCCTCTCATCATGGTTACGCAGACCATGCTATTGGTAGCATCATTTTGTCACACATGGCTACACCCATGTGGACCTGTCAATCTRGTCTAGGGGCCACAAACCGCTAGAGAACACTAGAGCTACACATCGTAGTATGTGTCACCATCATCGTCATGGGCTACACCCRCATGACGTGCTCACCCATGTCATGAGTATCATCATTACTATCATCATTATCCATCCATCTCATATGGCATGGGCACTACATGGTCTTGCAGACCAGTAGCATCACCAGAGCTACACATGCTATCTCATGATCACCCAAATCATATTACGAGCAACACCATCACAGCCATACAGGTTCTCGACTATGCCACTAGTGTACCAGACTGTCTCACTAGTGTAGCAACAACTCAGCATACCAGATCATCTCACTGGAGTAGCCTACAGCTTAGCATAAAGCCTACAACTCGACACAAGGCCTACAACTCGGCATGAAGCCTACAACTCGGCATGAAGACTACAACTCGGCACAAGGCCTACAACTTGGCATGAAGCCTACAACTCAACACAAAGGCCTACAACTCGGCATGAAGCCTACAAGATCCTTCTTTTCGAATTCTACCATCAAATCCCTCTAACTGAGAGAATCCTTGAACCATGCTTCCATCTGTTGCATGCCCCTATGCATCCTGCAAAGTGTCATGAAACCTTGCTTCTTCCTGATCACTGACTCCCTCTGAAGTTTGACTCCCTCTAAATCCTTTCTGTGGTAACCTTCTTGGAATACGTAGGATAACTTGCCCGAAACAAGAAAAACAAGAGCAAAATTATTTCCAATATAATAGCATTTTATATAAGAACATATAAATTTCATGGTAATTCATTATAGCATCACCAAGGTGTCCTGCCTGAGAACAAGAACAAGAAATATCTCCTAGAGGAGATGTTAGTTCATATTGCAATCAAGTACAATAAGCATTTATATTAATAGTACATGCTACAAAGTATTCATTTGTTCCTAGCATTAATAAAATCTAAAGGATTGCAATACTTAAGCAGCAATAAAAATATCTAACCTGATATGCAAACCTGGAGTCTGGCTATTGTTCCGCTTGAGTTCCTTTTCTTATGAGACAAGTATTCTTTCCAACCTAGAGAGTGTGTTGTTCCTTTGAATGTATTAGATTTGAGATCTTTCTAGCTCTATGATTGCTTCTTGGACAAAGATCCCTTCTCTTTCCAAATATTTAGATCTGCAATAGTTGTTTTTTATTGTTTCTCCTACTCCACGTTCATGTGCTTGGAAGCTCCAAAAATCAAACTCTTCATCCTCTGACACCTACTCTTCAGTCTGTGGTTCCATAATTTTTCCCTTTGTGCTTTGCTAGGATGATGTCAATCCTTGTCTTCCGTGCTCTACCAAGAGACCATGCTTCTGCTGCGCCACTCTAATTTTATGGAGAAAGTCATGACTGTCTTTGACTTTGACCTTGACCAGTCAAACCTTGACTTTGACAAGTCAAACTTTGAATTTGACCATTCAAACATTGACTTTGACTAGTCAAATGTTGACTTTGACCCAAAAATTCAACTTTGACATTTTTTATCGTTGAGGGCACCAGGAGATGCGTTGGGTTAAGGTGCCCTAGGATATCCAAGAATTATGCCAAACGCTTCACTTAAAGTGCCCGAACAATCAAGTTAGGGTTTGTTGTTGTTGCAAGATCAAAAACCCTAGTTGCAACTGCAATTGTGCTACAACGAGCTTGACAAAGAGTTGTGGATCTACCTTCCAGTGGTTAGACTATTCTAAAGGTGGTGTGGGCCCATAACCTGTTAGAATGTTGTGCTCGTTTAACCATAAGCAATGCTACACCATTGCTACCCAACCATAAGCACAAAGCCACCCCCGAGCACCTTAACCTTTAACAGAAAGAATGATTCCAGGAAGCCTCACTAGAACCAACAGATAAACCAAGGTAGCACACCTTCTCCAGAGGTAGCACACAAGATAGAGTACCAAAAGACTGAACAGGGAATTATTGCACACCTACAGCTACTACAACTCCTCCTCAACGCTTGTGCCTTGCTTCTGGATGACTAAGTGTGTGTACAAATGAGTTGGAGCGCCTCCTATTTATACTAATCTGGCCAGGTGAACAGATGACTCTTAAAACAGGGTTGACCTGTCCTTTTCTACATATAATACTTCAATATTACTTATTCTACTGAGTCGACTTGTCTTTCAGGGTTTTCACACATCTGTTTAGGTTTTCTCTTGCTTCCGGAATATTCTATTCTAGTCAAAGGTTTATCCATGGAGGTTAATACCTCCCGCAGCTACCAAAACATCAACAAGTATATCATATCATATACCAAATCAAAGCCCCAAAAATCTCCTTTCCAATGGCATTGGTCAGGAAGCAATCTGAACACCCTGTCAAAAGCTATCTATCTGTAGTCCATGCGGCCATCATGGAAAACCCCTAAAACAGTTGGTTTTAAATCAATGATATCTTCACTTACCAAACTCCATTTTGGACGATATGTTTTTGAATCTAGGTGTTTTTCGGAGAGGAACTTAGATATATAGCTGATTTCTCCAAATTATGCTCATAAAACTACAAGAATTGATCTGAAATTTGCAGCCCCCTTTTTTCCCTTTGAAAACCTGTAAAATAGAAAGAAAAAAAAATACTCTCTTTTTGGCCCAAGAAAGAGCTTTGATACCACTTGTTATGATCCTCGACCCAAGAAATTGAATCACAAAAGAGATATGAAGAAAGTTCCACACTTCATTAATCTCAAAAACCCTTAAGGTAGGGCAACACCTTACAATTGATCCTTTTATGGAAGGAATCCACTCCTATTCACTTGCCTCTTAAGGTTGGGCGACCTCTCAATGAGCTAAGCTCTATTCTTATTTATAACTAACAAGAGAACCCTAATCATAACAACCTCATAACTACCTAGTGGACCTTCTTTAATGAGGCCCCATTACATTTATTTAATACTAACTACCATAACAAGAGAACTCTAATCGTAACAACCTCCTAACTACCTAGTGGATGCTCTTTAATGAGGCCATGTTACATTTATTCAATACTAACTACCATAGTGGGACTTATTTAACAATAACAAACATAGTGGACCTAATCCGCCTTATACATTGAATGGCCTCCACTATTATTACTCTACTATGGGCCCTTCAGCCCCTCATTACACCCCTAGGGAGGATCCCAACACGCACTATTTCAGATCAAAATATCTTTGCTTATGTCTAGGATAAAACAATTGTATACATATTACATCTTATGGTGGTGATCAAGGGGAAAATCACTTTCAAAGTGGGTTGTGATAAATACCATGGATGCAATCTCTACTAAATACTGTTAGGATATATAGCCCCAATCTACAACCATTTGCACAGGGGAAAAAGGTCTCGAAATTGAGATTCTAGTTTCTCTTGGAGATAAAAAAATTATGTTGTTCCTTATAAATGGATGTCTTATATTGATCCAAGTTTCATCGACTGTTATTATAAAGCCCCATGTACTCACAACACACCACTCCCCAAGCTAAGCTCTAGCCTACAAAGCATCCAAATCTAGGTCTATGAGGAGAGGAGGCAATAGTGGGAGATGCCATAATCATGGAGCACCATACCCAACAAAATCAAGAGAAGCACCTACTTTTTCCCTTAAACCACTTCACATGTGAAGGAGGAAAATTGGGACAAATTCTTCAAGCTAGTTGTGGGTATAATCCACCAACTGCAGACAAACCACCTAGCCGTGCCCAAATTAGAAGAGAAAAAGTCAAAATTTGAGGGGGAAAATCATGAAATTTTAAAGCAATAATGTAATATGCTCCACAAAAAGGTCATATAAGGACCATTTAAACCTTTTAAACTATGCAAATATAAATTTTCAACTGCAAAATAATCTTCATGTCAGCGACTCTAGTACTCTGAATTGCAAAATATCATGAGCTCTTGCTTTCAAACTACGTATGCAACTGAACCATAAAGAAGAGGAACAAGTTTCATGCAATTAGAAATTGTGTACATATGTTCAAGCCTAGATTTAGTTTCAAGCAGCGCACTAATGCAAAAGGCAAAGTAAATAAATTTTGTGGTTTCAAAAAATATTAAAATTAAAATTTTGACACCAGGGGTTCTTCTCCTCTGTCAGAAAAACCAATTGATATGAGAGTCAAAATGAGAATTAAGATTTGCATGTTGAGAATCGAGATTGTGATTCACTAATTATGGAGTCTTGGTTATAATTCTAGACTTTTGATAAATAAGTCCCAATATATAGATCTAGTATAATCATGTTTGCCCAAAGTAATTTGATATGATGATATTATTCACCAACGTAATATTACTAGTCAAAATGAGTGAATTTAGCTCACCAATTTGGCAAGCTTAGTTGACACTTCTAATCAAATTTGTAGAATTTACACCAAGTGATTTTGACTAAACATTTTGAGTTTAACTAAAGCTCAATGAGATTGTGTAGCAAACTACTCTAATGACATCACATCAGCAAACTCATTGTTTTCCTCCCTTCTTCGCAAAATTATTCATTGAGTTGGTTTGAGAGTGAGATTTTTCAGCTGCCAAATGATTCAAGTGCAATTTGCTACCAAAAACTATTAATGTTTGGTAGCTGCGAGAGGTACTTTCCCTCCTAAACGACCTTTCTTAGATGAGAAGAAGATTCTGGAAGCAAGAGAACCATTGAACAAATGTGGAAATACCCTAGAAGAGAAGTCGGCCCAGAAGAATAAATAATAATGAAGTGACACCATCCCAGAGGAAAAGTCGGCCCCGTAAGGAGGACAAGCAGACTATAAATACAAGGCGCCTTCGCTCATTTGAGACACACACTCACACTCTCATCCACAGAAAAGGAAGGCACAAGTCTAAGGAAGGTGACGCAACAACTGTAGTAGTAGAAGGTTCTTATTGTTCAGTTTTTGTGGTAACTCTCTCTTGTGCGCTACTCTTGTATGGTGTTGCTGCTGCAGCTGGGATGGTATTTCTGGTTGTATCTTTAGCTAGCCATTGTGCTAGGGTTTATCAGTTGGTTCATGGTTGGACTTGTTTGGATGGAATCTCTCTATGAAAAGTTGGCTGGTTTTTCCCCCCATTTGGGGTTTTCCCAGGCTAAATTCTTGTGTCCTCTTGTGCTTGTTATTGTTGCTCTTATTTTCAGTACATGATATAAATGATAATGTGAAAGAAGATCTAAATACTGGTAAACCTAATTGCTCTGTATAAGTGAATAAAATCTAACATGGTATCAGAGTTGGTTACCTTCAGAACAGTCTAACCACTGGAAGGAAGATCATATTTGCCACAGTAACTTGACGATGCAGCTACAGTGACATGGTCGCTGCAACACACTCTCGTTGTCAAACTCGTTGAGCACTATCCTAAGGTCGTGGAGGTTAATTCCTTCATTGGGAAGTTCGCCCTACCTTAGCGCACCCCCTGCAACCTTCAGTTTGCAGTTTGGTGAAATCCGAAAATTTGAAATTTCTCAGATCTAGGGCTTCTACCAAGGAAAATGAGTACCAACATGAGAGTTGAAGATAGACTGGATGGGGCAGATAACTTCAAATCCTGGAAGCATAGGGTACTCCTCATTCTAGAAGAGAATGAGTTATTGGATCATGTCAAGCAGGTACTTCCAGAACCAAAAGAAGATGAAGCCAAAGCAAAGTTCAAGAAGAATGAAGTCAAGGCCAAGAGGATCTTGACAGACTTGATTAAGGATCATCTGATACCAAATGTATCAGAACTGAAGACACTGAAAGAAATGTTTGATGCCCTAACCAGACTTTATGAAAGCAAGAACACGAGTCGGAAGCTTACTCTAAGGCATCAACTCAGAAACGTGACAATGAACAAGTCAGAAACAGTCTCCAACTATTTCATGAGAATCTCGCAGATCAAGGACCAATTAGTAGCTATTGGAGACTCAGTGGACGATGCAGAGCTTGTGATCACTACACGCAATGGATTTCCCTCCTCTTAGGACCCATTTGTTCATGGGATTTGTGCAAGGAGTAAGTTGCCCAAATTTGACAAGATGTGGACAGACTGTACCCAAGAAGAGTCTAGGTTGATATCCAAAACACAAAAGACAAATGATGATGAAAATCAAGCTCTTGTCGCCCATGTGAAGAAAAGGAAGGATAGAAGAGAAGCCAGTCCGAAGAGAGCTAAAAGACCATGTTACAAGAAGGATGCGTTAAAGGTCAGATGCTACAGTTGCCAGAAGCTGGGACATTATGCCTTTCAAAGGAAAGCATCATGCACATGCAGCAGATACAAAGACAAAGGAGTCAAAAGACGAAGAATATGTATTTGTCTCAGTACTCACAGGTACTATCACTCAGGGGAGTGATACTTGGCTCGGGGATAGCGGTGCTTCCAAGCACATGATTTGGATTCAGAAGTTCCCTTACAAACTTGACAGAAGAGAGCACATCCCTTCAAGTGGAGCTTGGGGATGATTCCAGACATGCAGTCAAAGGAGTAGGAGAATCCTCACTTCAATTTGACTCAGGTAAGCCTATTTCAATTAAAGATGTGTTGTTTGTACAGGGCTTGAAGAAGAATCTTCTTTCCATTTCTGCTTTAGAATATAAAGGTTTTAGGGTAGCATTTGTGGATGGCCAAGTTCTACTGTGGCCCAAGAATTCAAACATAGATTCAGCTACCGTGATTGGTGCCCGAGAGGGAGGACTATATAAATTGAAGGGACATAAAGAACAAGCCCTTGTACACAATGATGTTGGTCGTAGTGAGCTATGGCACCAGAGACTTGCTCACCTAAACTACAGACCACTACCAATATTGAGCAAGATGGTTACAAGTCTACCAGACATGCAGGTAGAACATGATGGGGTTTGCAAAGGATGTGCACTTAGCAAGAATGCCAAGAAGAGTTTTGCAAACAGTGACAGTAGATCTCAAGGGATCTTGGACATCATACATTCAGATGTATGCCAACAGATGATGGTGCCCTCCCTAGGAAATTTTGTATACTATGTCATTTTCATAGATGACTACTCACGGAAGACATGGATCTACTTCTTGAAAGTGAAGGATGAAGTCTTCAGTAAGTTTCAAGAATTCAAGGCTTTGGTTGAGAATTTATCTGGAAGAAAGATTAAAATCTTGAGATCTAATAATGGAGATGAGTACACCTCAAATGAGTTCAAGGACTTTTGCAAAGAAGCAGGGATTAAGAGGGAGCTTACAACTCCCTACAACCCCCAACAAATTGGAGTTGCAGAAAGGAAGAACAAATCTATTGTGGAAGTTGTCAAAGCAATGATCCATGACCAGAACTTACCCATGCACTTATGGGCAGAAGCATCCAGTACAACCATGTACGTTCAGAATAGAAGTCCTCACAAGATATTGGGGAACAAGACACCTGAAGAAGTGTTCAGTGGAAAGAAACCAGAAGTCAGTCATTTGAGGATATTTGGATGTCCTATGTATATGCATGTTCCCAAGGAGAAGAGAACAATGTTGGACCCCTCAAGAAGGAAGGGCATATTCGTTGGATACAGTGAGACTTCGAAGGCTTATAGAATATATGTTCTCGGTCAGAGACAGATTGAGATCAGTCGGGATGTGACATTTGATGAAGATGAAGCCTTCAGAAGATCTAGGGAGTCTCACTTAGATGAGGACAGAGAGGAGCAGGAGGCTCCAAGGGATGTTGTTATGGTTGACTCTAATTCAAGAGAACTTGTTCCAGAGGTTCAGAATGAAGTGGTAGAGTCAGAAAGACAGGTAGATCCACCCAAAGAAACTGTTGTTACCAGGAAGAGACCAGCTTGGCTACAGGACACTTTGGAGGAAGCTGAAGGACATGCAACTCCAAAGGGCTCTTTCAGAGAGAGCAAGAAACCACACAGGTTTTCTAGCTATATGGCGTTGATGAGCAAAAACATTGATGCAAAACCTTCCACTTTTGAAGGATGCCATGATGGAGGAGTATCAATCCATCATGAAAAATGATGTGTGGAAAGTGGTCCCGAGACCAGAAGGGAAGTCAGTGGTGACTTCCAAGTGGATCTATAAGATCAAGCATGTTGCAGACGACAGCATAGAGAAGTACAAAGCGAGATTTGTGGCTAGAGGATTCTCCCAGAAAGAGGGAAAATATTATAATAAGACCTTTGCTCCGTTAGCAAAATACACTTCCATCAGATTGATTATTGTGATTGCTTCCGTAATGGGATGGAAATTACACCAGATGGATGTCAAGACAGCTTTCTTGAATGGTGTGATTGAAGAAGAAATGTACATAGAGCAGCCACAAGGATTTGTAATCCATGGGAAGGAGTCCCATGTGTCCAAATTGAAGAAGGCTTTGTACGAGCTCAAGCAAGCACCCAGGTCATGGTATGCTAGAATAGATAGCTATCTGATGAGCTTGGGGTTTACCAAGAGTGATGCAGATCCCAACATTTACTACAAGGTTGAGAATGGTTGCTTGTTGATCTTGGTACTGTATGTGGATGACTTGTTTCTAACAGGGGATGAGAAGCTCATAGTTGGGTGCAAGAGGGAGCTCACCTCAAAGTTCAAGATGAAGGATCTAGGTTTGATGCACTATTTCTTGGGATTGGAAGTGTGGCAGAGGCCAGATGAGATTTTCCTTAGCAAGGAAAATACACTGTTGAGATCTTGCAAAGATTCAAGATGATGCACTGCAAGTCCATGGCTAAACTTATGATGACGAATTTGAAGCTCTTGAGTGATTCAACTTTAGATTTGGTGGATCCCATGATGTACAGACAGTTGATCGGATCCTTGATGTACCTAGTTAACACCATGTCGGACATATGTTTTGCAGTGAATGCTCTGAGTCAGTGCATGGTTCAACCTAGACATGTACATTGGATAGCAGCGAAACATGTGTTGAGGTACCTACGTGATACGATTGGATATGGATTGAGATATGTCTCGGATGGAGATGTGAAGTTGCAGGGTTATACAAACTCTGACTGGGCAAGGAGTGCAGTGGACCAGAAAAGCACCTCAGGGTGTTGCTTCAGTTTGGGATTAGGTGTGATCTCATGGTTGAGCAGGAAGCAGACGTCAGTGGCACTCAGTACAGCACAGGAAAAGTATATTGCAGCCAGTGTTGCAAGTAGTGAAGCAGTGTGGCTCCAGAAGTTGCTTGCAGGGTTATTTGATCTAGAGTTGGAGCCAACTTTGATACATTGTGACAATGAAAGTTGTGTGAAGCTGTCAGAGAATCTTGTGTTTCATGACAAGTCAAAGCATATAGAGATCAAATACCACTACATCCGAGACATGGTGGAGAGAGGAGTTGTGGAGCTCCGTTACATATCCACTAATGAGCAAACAGTGGACATTCTCACCAAGTCTCTGTCTAGAGTGAAGTATGAGTACTTCAGAGACAAGCTTGGCGTGATGCAGAATGTCCACCCTCGTTGAGAGGGAGGCTTGATGTTTCTCATACAACGGGCTCTCCCTTTGGCCAAGGGTTTCCCAGATCAGTCATGTGAAGTGACTGAGGGTGTAATGAGTAGCCTGGTACAAGTCTTGCCTATGCCATGTGAAGTGGCTAGGTGTGATTGGGACTTGTAGCATGGTCTTGCCTACACCATGTGAAGTGACTAGGTGTGATTGGGACCATGGCGTAGCCTTGCCTAAGCCATATGAAGTGGCTAGGTGTGAATGGGGCTATGGTCGTAGTCTTGCCTACACCATGTGAGGTGGGTAGGTGCGAATAAGACTACTAGGAGAGGAGAAACATCACAGCTCGATACAAGTCTTGCCTATGCCATCAAGGTGGTTAGGTGTGAATAAGACTTGGGGTAAGTCTTGCCTACGCCATGCGAAGTGGCTAAGTGCGAATAAGACATGGAGCATGGTCTTGGACCATGGGATAGCATTGCCTAAGCCATGCAAAGTGGCTAGGTGTGATTGGGGCTATGGAGGTAGTCTTGCCCATACCATGTGAAGTGGATGGGTGTGAATAAGACTGCAAGAAAAGAAGAAGGAACATCACAGCACAGTCAGGAGGACTATGGAAGAAGTTGTGTACTACTAGACTACGACAGTAGTTGTGTACTACTGGACAGTATGGGTAGCTATGTGCTACTGGATGATTGCAGCATAGTCCTGGAGACCGTGACGGATGATTCGAGCTACCAATGGCATGGTAGTAGCTATGTGCTACTAATTGATTGCAAAGTAGTCAGTGGACTACTAGAAGAAGACATCATGAAAGATACATCCCTACCTAAGAGAGAGTGTTGATGTTTGGTAGTTGTGGGAGGTACTTTCCCTCCTATACGACCTTTCTTATACAAGAAGAAGATTACGAAAGCAAGAGAACCATTGAACAAATGTGGAAATACCCCAGAAGAGAAGTCGACCCAGAAGAATAAATAATAATGAAGTGACACCATCCCAAAGGAGAAGTCGGCCCAGAAGAATAAATAATAATGAAGTGACACCATCCCAGAGGGGAAGTCAGCCCAGTAAGGAGGACAAGAAGACTATAAATACAAGGCGCCTTGGCTCATTTGAGACACACGCTCACACTCTCTCATCCATAGAAAAGGAAGGCGCAAGTCTGAGGAAGGTGACGCAGCAACTGCAGTAGCAAAAGGTTCTTATTGTTCAGTCTTAGTGGCAACTCTCTCTTGTGCGCTACCCTTAGTAGAGGTGTGCTACTCTTGTATGGTGTTGTTGTTGCAGTTGGGGTGGTATTTTTGGTTGTATCTTTAGCTAGCCATTGTGCTAGGGTTTATTAGTCGGCTCATGGTTGGACTTGTTTGGACGGAATCTCTCTAAGAAAGGTTGGTTGGTTTTTACCCCCATTTGGCGTTTTCCCAGGATATATTCTTGTGTCTCCTTGTGCTTGTTATTGTTGCTCTTATTTTCAGTACATGATATAAATGCTAATGTGAAAGAAGATCTAAATACTGGTAAACCTAATTGCTCTGTATAAGTAAATAAAATCTAATAAAAAATAGAATATTTTTCAAATTTTATTAGATGACTTGGATACCAAATATCCATGGAAGGATAGGGATCATATTTTCAAACCATAACTTCACTTGCGCAATATTTTTCACAAAGGGAGACACATTTGTTAATAGAGTTAGAATTTACTCAAATCCTAGCATAAAATATTTGGAGTTATTTTGAGAGATATTTACCTAGTTTTATGGCCTTCAATACTTAGATGCCATAAACAATCTCGGCATATTGTTGGTTTTCAGACTTCTCATAAGCAAACAACATAATCCTAAAACCAAAACTTTGACTCCCTAAAACATTTCAAAATGGTAAAGAAAAGAGACTTTTGTTGGGAATAGTACAAGGAATTTGGTGGGAGGAAAGGTCCAAAGCAATTTTTGGAATGCACAAATAGGGGGTATGTTGTCTCAAGTAACACTTGGTCCAAGTCGTTTGTCGCGACGTAACCCCCTGTCAAAAGGTACTTGTGGATGTGACCCATCAATGCCAAGTAAATCTAGATGCCATGGTTGAAAATAAAGCTAAGAGAAAAGATTTCAATGTTGAATAATGGGCCCCTTCTTCATCTTATACTATTAAAACAAAACTATCCCTCCTATTTCTAATAGTGCTACACCTCTACCACCACATTTACATACCCTCCCTCCCATGCCCTCTCCTTCTACTTCTACAAGTAACTTTTATGCTCCCCTTACCCAAGCTAGTTCTCAACCCACTTTGGAGACCATAAAATGGGGCAAAAAACCTCATGAGCAAGCACTTAAAGCCATAGCTACTTGTTGGCTTTATTCATACTTGGTTTTTAATATTTCTAATTCTAATATTGGCACGTTGTGTTAGATGTTGATGTATGTGGCTTGAGTTTTAAACCCCATGCGTCAAATGTTGATGTATTAGCATCAGACAGGTACTTCCACATAGGCTTGGTGTCTAGCATGTGGAAGTTGTCTTTGTAACCTCTCAAAACCTTAGAAGTTCACTTTATGTGTTAATTATTAAAGTGAATGACCTTTTAGATTAATGTGAGATTAATTAATTTAAATGCCTAAGTTATTTGGCATTAGTAACTTAAGTGAGTTTAATTAAGTCCTAACCGTTAGATCTAAAGTGAATGTGAGATTAGATCTCAGTCGTTGATCACTTTGTAGAAGATCTAGGGTTTTGGAGTTTGGGTTAACTCAATGTAATAAAAGGCAACCTAGGTGAGAGGATGAGACACACACAGAGTGAGGAGATCTCATTGACTAGGTGAAGACAGTTCATCCAAATGTGAGTGGGTAGGGTTGAGGAAAGGTGCAAAGGGGCAGCAAGGGAGATAGCAACCAGGTGGGCTAGTCGTATTCCTCTGATGGGTCATTATCCCAAGATGGGAGCCAAAGATTTATAATAATAAAATCAAACTCAAATCTAGTTTTCCCTTGGAGGTTTTTTCAAGGGTGTTTACCCAAAATCTTTGTGCAATGTTTTATGGTTTCAGTTTTTATGCTTCCGCTGATTTGTTTCGTTAAGTAACCTAGATGTGCAGTGATTCAATAAAGTGATTTTATTTGGAATGAACGCTTGGTGCTAGCTTCAAATAAATTAACATGGTATTAGAGCTTGGACAATAAGGAAGCCAAGTTGCACAGGTGAGATTATCTGCAGCAGGAAATTATTTTTTATTTGGTCTATGGGAAAATTTTATTTTGCAGAGCTACAGGGTAAACGAAATTAAAAAGTTATATATATATATATATATATATATTCCATACAATTGTAGGATCGTCGTCGTACAGATCGTACGGTCGCACAAATCTACTGTAGAGAAGATCGACGTTGGAAGACCGAGTGATGAGTAACGGCAAAAGTGTGCAGGAGGATCAAGTCATAGGTATTGCAAAAGGGTCATGGAGAGAGTTTGCACAGGGGCTGAAGGCTGAAAAAGATTGTTGTGGATCGAGCAAAGGAAGGGTCGAGAGCAAAGGTGCAAACGGTTGTAATTTATTGTTGAAGCCACCGTGTAGTGAGCAGCGGCCACCACTAAAGAGAAATTGGGTCTGTAGAGATCGCATGGCTCGTTGGAGATTGCCAGCAGCAAGAGCTATTGAATTGGGTTGAATAGTTGAACGTGAGACAGTCATTGTTGCAGTCGCCAAGTGAGGAGTCGTTGGCCTCTGGTAGAGAAGCCACGGGTTGGGCCACGCATGGAGCTAGAGAGAAGTTGTTGGGTCGTAGTCGTAGCCTAGCGAACGGCAAAGACAATCAGCCAGTCGCACGGGTCTGCAGCAAGTCGTACGGAGGAGAAAGGAGTTGGGTGACAGCGTGGAGGTTCGGTTGGGTAGAGCAGGTGCAGCAGCAAGGTAGTCGTCGACTGAGAAAATCCAACGCAAAAGGTGTGGACAGTGTGGAAGAAGCCGGCAGCTGTAGAGAACCGACCAAAGCCGCTAGATTAGGCCGTCGGCAAGACAGTCGGGCAGCAGGCAACAGGACCAGGCAGCAAATCCGAGCAGCGAGCAACAAGCTCGAGCGTCGAGCAACAAGTCTGAGAAGCTAGATTTTTTCAGCAGGTTGCAAAGGTGGTCGCATCTGGTTTGCGGTTCGAGGACTATAGGTTGGACGAGAGATTTTTTTAGCAGGTTGCAAAGGTGGTCGCATTTGGTTTGCAGTTCGAGGACTGTAGGTTGGACGAGATGTCCAACTACAGTCCTTGGAAGAAGAGGATCATGTTGGTGCTAATGGAGAATGATATTTGGGAGTTTTTCAACTCCATCGTGGTCCCACCAACGGATCCAAAAGATCTGGCCGCCCATAAGCTAAAGGACGTGAAAGCCAAAAGAATAATCCCAGACGGAGTGAAGGATCATTTTATCCCTCATTTATCGAGAAATACAACTACCAGGGACATGTGGGAGGCTCCAATGAGCTTGTATCAGAGCAAGAACGAGAACCGCAAGATGGTGCTAAGAGAGAAGCTCAGAGACACAAAGATGACAAGATCAGATACAGTGACGACTTATCTCACCCAGATTCGACAAGTTCGAGATGAACTGGTTGTAATCGGGGAAGCAGTGGATGACTCAAAGTTGGTGAGGACGGCACTCAAAGGCTTCATGAAGGAGTATACATCATTCATCAAAGGGGTCGTGGCACGAGAGAAGCTCCCTGATTGGTCAAGGTTGTGGGATGACTTCGTCCAGGAGGAACTTCGGGATGAAGAGTTGAATGGAGGTAGGTACAAGAAGGAGGATGAGAACGTCGCTCTTGCCATCCAACTAAAGAAGGGCAAGTTCAAGAAGTTTGTCAATGGAGAGTCTACTTCTCAAGACTGCAAGAAGAAGGACATGAGCAAAGTCAAGTGTCATGCATGTCGCAAGTTTGGGCACTATGCAAGTCAATGTCTGAACAAGAAGAAGGATGGAAACGAGACGCAACCACAGGTAGCTACAGCGGCAAGGGCTCAAGAGGAGGAGTTCGCCAAGAAGTTTGAACGGTCAGAGCTCTTACTTGTTTCCCAAACTACCTTGGGCACCATATCAACTAGTGCATGGCTAATAGATAGTACAGTCACATGTCATATGACAGGAGCACGGGAGTTGTTCGAGAGCTTCACAAAGTCTGACTCGGATATGCATGTGGAACTTGGTATGGGCACCAAACATGCAGTGAAGGGATCTAGAACAGTGCCATTCCAAATGGAGTCAGGAGGTGTGTTGAGAGTGACGAATGTGCTATGGGTGTCAGAACTCGGGAGGAGTGTGCTTTTCAGTCTTGGCGATTGAGAAGAAGGGCTATGATGTACTATTCCAGGATGGACAGGCATTGATCAAGCCCAAAGAATCTAGCTGAAACACAACAGTTGTTTTTGGAGTTAGAGAGAGCAACTTGTATAGGCTAAAGGGTGAGCTTATGCGATCAATGGCAAACAACAGAGTGATAGAGGACGAGGAGCAGGTAGCCCCGATGGTTGAGCAACTCAGAGGGAGTCAACCTTCAGGTTCAAGTGGGAAGGAGCAACCTTCGAAGTCTATCCAAAAGAAGTCATGGTACGAGATAACCATGTAGGATGCTCAGGAGCATGAGGCTTCCAGGAGCATGATCATAGGAAAGTCTTCAAAGACAGGTCCAAGCAAGATGGCAAGGATAGTTTTCGTGTCAAAGGCAGCAGCCAATTGAGTAGATTGAATAGTAGGCATCGTAGCAAATCTAATAGCGAAGATAGAGCCACCTCTAGGTGGTAGAAGTACCTTCCTCGCTAAGAGGGAGCGTTGATGTATTAGCATCGGACAGGTGTTTCCACATAGGCTTCGTGTCTAGCAAGTGGAAGTCGTCTTTGTAACCTCTCAAAACCTTAGGAGTTCACTTTATGTGTTAATTATTAAAGTGAATGACCTTCTAGATTAATGTGAGATTAATTAAGTTAAATGCCTAAGTTATTTGGCATTAGTAACTTAAGTGAGTTTAATTAAGTCATAACCATTAGATCTAAAGTGAATGTGAGATTAGATCTCATTCGTTGATCACTTTGGAGAAGATCTAGGGTTTTGGACTTAGTAACTCAATATAATAAAAGCCAGCCTAGGTGAGAGAATGAAACACACACACACACACAAAGAGTGAGGAGATCTCATTGAGTGGGTGAAGAGAGTTCATCCAAGTGTGAGTGGGCAAGGCTAAGGAAAGGTGCAAAGGGCCAGCGAGGGAGATAGCAGCCA
>ML782761.1:173542-209774 GCA_009831015.1 Picea engelmannii | reverse complement strand
GATAACTACTATGCTCTGCTCGGGGGTGGCACTTGAGGATGCCTATGGTTGGGTGGCAATGAAAGAGCATTTCCTATGGAGAAACGAGCAGACCCATTTTTTTTGTAATTTGTGCTTAGTTAATCTTCTTGAGATCCTGACTATTTATTACAATTGTGAACTAGTCTAGTATTCAAAAATTCAACATGGTATCAGAGCAGTGTTCCTGAAGAAGCCATTGCACAAGCTTCTCTAGCACCTCTTCTGCTAGTCGCTACCTTCTTGCCGCAGTTCTGCAACTGCACTTGTGACTACAATGCCTTCCCCCTTTCCTGTCAAGCTAGTTTTAGAACTTTCCCTTGTTCGTTGGGCATATTTTCTTCACAGTCAAGTGCGCCCTAGTCCACCGCATCACCTGCTACCTTCAAATTGCAAGTTGGAGCACTTTGAAGTTTTAGGGTGTGTCGAATGGTGTTGTTGTTTGCCACTGTTGCCCAACGTATGTACATGTATATGTTAATTTATATCATTATCGTGAGGGTGTTTGCAGGAGAAGGGACTTTTGTCCAAGCAGCAACTTAGATCCAAAGGGATCTCAAATCCAGTGCATTCAGAGGAACATCGCACCCTCCAGGTTTAATTGTTTTGATATGCCTCTAACTATTATAGCACCATTGTGATCTTATGTTTTTTTATATATTGGAGTTATGATCATTATACTAACCACATAATACTAGAGATGCATTTGTTTATCTCCCCTCTAGGAGATATTCTTGTTTTGTTGTATGTTTCGGGCAAGTTATATTGCTAAATTCCATGGAGGTTGCCATGGAAATGTTGGTGTTCTTGTTTTCTTGTTCCGGGCAGGTTACCTCGAAGGCATGTCACTAGTGATAGCTCTGAGAGGGAGCTATAGTGACGGTTGTAGAAGACAACTTATTAGATAATCTATGGTTTGAGACATGAAGCAGTCCGACCGGAGTTTGTACAAATTGACAGTTCAACCAGTTATGGCATAGGAGACTTGTTCATTTGCATTATAGAGCTCTTCTAGTTCCAGGGAAGATGGTGACATGGTTTCCATGGCTCTGTGTTGAGCATGATGGCATTTGCAGAGGTTGTTCTCTTGGCACGAATGCCAAGGAATCTTTTATGAACAGTGACAACAGATCCAAGGGGATCTTGGACTTTGTGCATTCATATTTGTGTGGGCCTATGACAGTTGCTTCCTTGAGTGGATCTGGTCTCATGGATGAGACAATGGCAGTGACTGTGACATGTTGGTTACAGCGACAGGTTGGACACTTTAGGATATTTGGGTGTCATGTTTACATTCACGTACCCAAGGAGAATAGGACGAAGTCAAACCTTTCAGCCAGGAAAGGTACATTTGTTGGGTACCGTGAATCGTCGAAGGCATATCAGATCTACATCTCGGGTCATAGACAGATTGAGGTGTGCAGGGATGTTTCCTTTGAGAAGGAGATAGCCTTCAAGAGATCTAGAGGATCTCACATGGAGATTGACAGTGAGACGCAAGAGAACATGGTGTCTTCTCCTCCTCACCCTTCAGTAGCTCAGAAGGAGACAGTTGAGCCTGTTGATCTAGTACATCATGTTGACGTTCCTAGAGATATTGCAGTAGGCTGGTAGAGGCCTGCCTGGGCTCATCAAACTCTATAGGAGGCAGAGACATATGCTCTCCTCATGGTACTTTCAGAGAAAGTAAGAGACCTCAGAGATTCTCGAGCTATGTTGCAACTATGAGCCACATCATTGATTCAGAGCCTTCATGTTATGAGTAGGCATCCAATCAGCTAGTATGGAGAGATGCCATGATGGAGGAGTATCAGTCCATCATGAAGAATGATGTGTGGGATATTGTTTCGAGACCCAAAGGGAAGTCTGTGATGACTTCCAAGTGAATTTATAAGATAAAACATGCAGCTGACAGGAGCATCGAGAAGCACAAAGTGAGATTTGTGGCCAGAGGATTCTCTCAGGTGGAGGGAATAGACTATGATGAGACCTTTTCTCATGTTGCTCAATATACCTCCATTCAGATGATTATTTCACTTGCTTYAGCCTTAGGTTTGAGATTACATCAGATGGATGTGAAGACAACTTTCCTCGATGGCAAGATTGAGGAAGAGGTGTATATCGAGCAGCGAGATGGTTTCGTGATTCATGAGAAGGAATCCCATGTGTGCAGGTTGAAGAAGGCCATGTATGRACTCAAGCATGCACCCCGTGCTTGGTATGTGAGGATTGATGGATACCTGATGAGTTTGGGTTTCAGCAAGAGTGTTGTTGATGYCAACCTGTACTATAAGATTGTTGATGGTGAGTCCCTTATTTTGATCATGTACATTGATGATTTATTTATCACCGGAGCAAAGCATCTCATTGCTTGGTGCAAGCATGAGTTGACCTTTGAATTTGATATGAAGGATCTTGGCATGATGCATTACTTCTTGGGACTTGAGGTGTATCAAAGAACTTCTGAGATCTTCCTGAGTCAAGCGAAGTACACAATTGAGATCTTGAGGAGATTTGGGATATTGGACTGTAAGTCCATGACCACACTGATGGTGATGAATCTGAAGAAGTTGAGTGAGTCTTCTTATGATTCAAACTTGATTGATCTGACCATATACCGACAACTGATTGGATCATTGATGTATCTAGTAAACACCAAACAGGATATTTGTTATGCAGTGAATGAACTTAGTTAGTTCATGAATCAGCCGAGGCAGATACATTGGGTGGTTGTGAAGCATGTGTTGAGATATTTGTGAGGCACAATTGGATATGCCCTGAGACATGCTTCTAGTGTTGACACGAGACTGTAGGGATATGCTCATTCAAATTGGGCAGGGAGCGTAATTGACAAGAAGAGCACCTTCGGGTGTTGCTTCAATTTTGGATCTGTCGTGGTTTCTTGGTGTAGCAGGAAACAAACTTTTTGTGGCTTTGAGTACCACAAAAGTCGATTATATTACAGTATGTATGGCAGTATGCAAAGCAATGTGGCTTCGAAAGCTCCTTGCAGGATTGTTTGATTAGATACCAGATCCCACCATGATTCATTACATTCGAGATATATGCAGAGGAAGGCAGTACTAGTGGAGTACCTTCCTATAGACGAGTAGATTGCAGATGTTCTCACCAAGCCTCTTGCCAAGTCGAAGTTCGAGTACTTCTGTGATAAACTTGGAGTGGAATTCCCCTCTCGTTAAGAGGGAGTATTGATGATTGCAGCTTCGTGAGACATTCTTTTGTGATGATACTCCTCGATGGACTAAGTTGAGTATGACACTCATCGATGGACTGATAAGTTGTACTGGGCTGGTGCTCAATGACCTTTGGGTTGTAACCCATGTGGTTGAGATATCTCTCTAAGTCTTCTCCCCATAGTAGTGAGTTGGATCGACGTGTGAGGACACTCTCCAGATCTTCTCCCAAGGGTAGTGGGATGGGTCGATCTGCGAGTGTGTTGTGCCTTCTCCCTGTCTTCTCCTAGATGGACTGAGTTGGGTCGACCTGTGATGGGTCTTCTCCTCAGTTGTGCTAGGCTGGGTCATCCTGAGATGGGTCTTCTCCCCAGGTGGATGGGCTGGGTCGATCTATGGGGACGCCCCTGATCTTCTCCCCATATCGAGTTGGGTCGACTTAGAGAACGCTCCTCTGAGATGGAGTTGATCATGACACTTGTCAGAGTAGTGACAAGTTGTCCTGGGGTGACACCCTGCGTCCCATGGGAGTGGACCACGAGGACGCATCCCTTGGGAGTTGACCAAGTGGACATACCATGGGCGAGTAGGTCCTTGACGATGCACTATGGGCAAGTAGGTCCTAGTGCCACAGTACGAGCAAGTAGGTCCTAGTGCCACAGTACGAGCAAGTAGGTCCTAATGTATTCTAGTGGTGATGAAGCCCTAGAAAAGTACCACATTGGGTGTAGCCATGTGCAACACGATAATGCTACCAATAGCATCGTCTGCATGACCATGGCATGGTCAGAGGACCATGGCATAGCGTGTGAGGCTACGAGGACCAGAGGAAAAACATCATGGAGAATACCTCCTTAGCTAAGAGGGAGTGTTGATGTTTCTGGTAACTACGGGAGATATTCACCTTCTAGATAACTTCTCTTATAGATGAAGGTGCCAAGGCATCAAAGGAAAACCACTGAAAGAATTAAAGAAGCCCCAGAAGAAATCTATTGCTCCAGAAGTCAAGTCAACCTGCTAGAAAAGATAAAGTAAAATGTATTTTCCAGAAAGGACAGGTCGGCCCCACTGGGAAAGTTCATTGGCAGATTAGTATAAATAAGTGTTGATGTTAGCTCATTTGTATACACACTCTCCACTATGAAATAGAGGCTCAAGTATAAGTGTGTGAGCTGCAGCTGCTACAATCCAATGAAGGAAGGGAGGCACATGTATGGTTGGTGTATATCTCTAAGTCTTGGTGGTGCGCTAGAGGAGGACTAGTACTCTAGCTAGGGTTTACATTGATGAGTTCTTTCCTTGTTGAGATAAGTATTGTTGGGTTTCTTTCTTGTTGGTTTGCTCAAGTGGATGGAGATATTTCATGGTTATGTTGTATTGGCTAGGATCTTCTCTATAAGAAAAGGTGTTGGGTTTTCTCCCCGTATGTATAAGGGTTTCCCAGGATAACTACTTTGCTCTGCTCGGGAGTGGCACTTGAGGATGCCTATGGTTGGGTGGCAATGAAAAAGCATTGCCTATGGAGAAACGAGCAGACCCATTTTTTTGTAATTTGTCTTTAATTAATCTTCTTGAGATCTTGATTATTTATTGCAATTGTGAACTAGCCTAGTATTAAAAAATTCAACACATTGACTACGCGGAACCTAAAGACAGTCTTCAGGCTTGTGCCCACATTTGTGTGGAGGTAGATATAGAAAAAGGCCTCCATGATGTCATCAACCTCTCCCCGGTTGGCTAGTCTTATCTTCAACAAGTTGACTACAAGCAGTTTCCTTTCAAATGAAAGATCTGCCATGAATATGGGTATTTTGCTAAAAAATGCCCCAAAGCTTTGGTGGTCCAACCAGAAGTAGAACCAAATGAGCAATGGAAACAACCATGTCGTAAGAAACAAGAAACCAAGCAAGCAGTTCGACAAGAGAAGGCCACCCAATTAGGAAAATCTCCAACACAGGAAGGAGCTACCTCCAATCCAAAGTCTCAGGAGATGTCAACTTCTTCATCGATAGGAAATCAACATGCTAATATTCCAACCATAAATCAATATGAGGACATGTCTATTCTAGATAAAACTTCTGAAGAGGACCAACACCATCATCCTCGACCTATCCTTGGTGACCCAATGGATCAACCAATTTTTTCTGTGATTTCCCCTCCTTCTGCCCGCGAGTACCCTGAAGAAGGGGAACTTGAAGGAAGTTCTAAGATGAATCAGTTCAAGATCCCACAAACATACTCACTACAAATAAATTTGGGAAGCCAACTAACAATCAAAGAAGAGAAACAATAGCCAAAAAAGACATCGATCTGGGAAAACAAAGCACCCTAGATGGGCACACCAAAAAATAATCGTGCATTTTAAGGAATCTAAGTGGCTCAGCTCCTCCTAAGGGGGGAGCATCCAAATCCTCTTCTAAATGATGAAGCTGATTTCCTAGAATTGTAGAGCATTATGTAGTAATCACAAGAAATCCTTACTAAGAAGTTTGATTCGATCAGAATCTCCCCTAGTCATTCTACTCCAGGATACGAAATTGTAGGACTCGGTCGCCCTGCAGGATGCTCAATTTTTTTGGAGAACATGTATAGGTGTTGCAGTCAGTTCTATAGGTGCATCTGGAGGGCTCTACACTCTCTAGAACCCACATTTCTTTTGCGTCCTATACTGGTCATGCTCTTCAAATTGAATTCAGGTGACACTTACTCATCTTCCCTCGGGTAAGTATTTTTCTATTTACAATATTTATATGCCCTCTATCTATCATGATAAAATCCAATGTTGGAATTCTCTTTTTTCTTTGCAGGATCAAGCAAACTTTGTTCCTTACATCTTTGTTGGGGACTTCAATACCACCCTCCATGCTTCGGAGAAATGAGGGGGGACTATAGTGAGGGATTCTACTCGGGAACATATGGAAGAACAAATCTCGGATTTGGATCTGGTGGACATTAAACCCACCTCCGACAGATTCACTTGGTCTAATAAAAGGCATCGACCAAGGCACATTGTTGCGAGACTAGACCGATTTCTCATAAGTGGTTGCTTATTAGAGGATCAATTTCTCTAGTCCTCCTATATCCTTTCTTGGTCTGGTTTTGATCATCGCCCCATCTCCTTGTCCCTTCCCCCCTTATCTCGTTGGGTCATATTCCCTTCTATTTTAACCCCCTTATGGGCCTCTGATCCATCCTTCATGGATCTAGTCTCCTCTTCCTGGAACTCTTTGATTAAGGGGTCTTCGATCTTCATCAGGGAGCAGAAAATTAAGACAGTAAAATTTGCTCTCCAAGAATGGGTTTGTCTCAAGGACTCATCTAAGAAACAAGCAATTTAGGAGATAAGGAAAAAACCTATATGGAACCGGACTCAAGTTGGAGACTTCCCCTGTATCCCCCTCCCTCCTTCTTGATGAGCAATAGACCTTCAATGAGTATCAAAATATTATGTGAACTAAAGAGGAAACTTGGAGACTTAAGTCAAGAAGCATATGGCTTCAAGCAGGAGATCGTAACACAAAGTTTTTCCACAGGCAAGCCAAATCTCGACTGTGGAAAAACAAAATTGATGAAATCAAAGGAGTCAATGGTATTACTTGCAAAGGTCAAAATCAACTTAAATCAGCAGCCAAGGAGCACTTTGAGAAGCTCTATACAGAAGACAAAGAAGGAGATATTGAAGCCTAGGAGAGTCTCCTCCATAACATTCCTACACCCATCACACGAGAAGACGATGAGTCTTTAATCCATTCGGTCAATGAGGTAGAAGTATTGGGGGCACTTCAACAGATGAATCTGGATAAGGCTCTGGGTCTGGACGTGTTCACTGTGCATTTGTATCTTCTTTGTTGGAACATAGTAAAAAGGGATATGGTTTGAATGATTCAATATGTCCATAAATAAGTCAGAATGGACGACGGTATTAACTCCTTATTTCTGGCACTCATCCCCAAGGAGTCCAATCCTTCATCATTTACAAGATTTAGATCTATCTCTCTTTGTAATGTCTCCTATAAACTCATTTAAAAATTATTGCCATCAGAGTTAAGCTTCGTATGCACAAATTAATCTCCCCCAGTCAAGGAGGCTTTGTAGAAAAACGACAGATGATAGATAACATTCTTATAGTCCAAGAAGCCATTCATTCCAACAAGGAACAAGGTGATAAGGGGATGGCCATCAAGCTGGATATGGCCAATGCCTTTGACAGGGTTAGGCACAACATTCTCTTCCCAGTTATGACCAGATTTGGGTTTGGTGGTGACTTTCTGGCATGGATTTCCTCTTGTATATGTGGGCCTCGGATCTCCCCTATGATTAATGGTCGTCCATAAGAATTATTCAAGCTCTCTAGAGGAATGAGGCAAAGATGTCCATTATCCCCTATTCTTTATATCTTGATGGTTGAAGTCTTGAGAAAACTTTTGAGTAAGGCCAGACAGGAGAAGCACATTCCTGGAATCAAAATCACTGAGAGAGAAAAAATAATTAATTACTCTCAGTTTGCAGATGACACCATTCTATTGGGAGGGGCCTCTGTCATCATAGCCAAGCACTTTAAGGAGACTTTGGATACCTTTATGAAATCATTAGGGAGGAAGATAAAAATTCAAAAAAGTTATATTTGTGTGTGGAACGTCAATTCCAGGGTGGCCTTTAGCATAAGAGACATCTTCCAATTCTCCCTGGAAGAAAATTGGACCCCTTTTTAATATCTTGGCATCCCCATCTGCCTCCGACATCTTCCTAGCTCAGCCTGGACCCGTGTTGTTGAAAAAAATATATCTGAATTCACCCTTTGGGGTTCTTGCTGGCTCAATCCTGCGGGCAGGGTAGTCCTAATTAAATCTAAACTCTCAACTCTTTCAATCTTCCATTTCTCCTCCCTGCTTGCCCCTGCCTTCATAAAGTCCACCATTGCTCAAGAGTTGCAAAATTTTCTCTGGAAGGGCGGGAAATCCAACACCAAGCATCTGCACCTAGTCAACCAGACTATGGTTTGTGCCCCGAAAGAAAATGAGGGGTTGGGTATACTAGATCCTTCCATATCTAATTTGGCCCTTAGAGTCAAAATTTTGTGGAGATTGGTAACCGACAAGCAAGAATAGTGGAAGAGGGTGATTTTAAATAAATATTTTCAAAGCAAGGCAACTTGGATTCTAGGGAATGGTAAGCAAATATGTGTTTGGAAAGATAGCATAATGGGGCACCCTCCACTTCTTCAGACCAATTTGTTACAACTTCTCTATCAGTGGTGTAATGCCAATCACAAACTCTCTCTACTTGATATCTCTCAATGTCATCGGTCAGGGATTTGGGTTGGTTGGCATATTCCAAGTCTTCCTGATCAGCTCATAGGAGCTTTGCAGACCCTTTGTTCTTTGCTTAAAGGTTGTGCACCTTTTCATCTTGAATCCAGAGACACTAGAGGTTGGGGAAATGTCGCCTACTCTGTTAAAGTTGGATACGCGACTCTCTTGGCTCAGTCCACCCTCCCACCGAGATCGAGTATGTGGAATAAAATTTGGAATAATGACAACCTCCCAAAGATCAACATGTTTTGTTGGACCCTCAGCCATGGGAAAATCCTGACTTGAGATCAGTTGCGGAAAAAGGGTTATGGAAGAACCCACTGGTGTATTTTTCGCAAGCAGGAGGCATACATTAGTAGTCATATTTTCCGTGACTGTCCATTTGCTAGAGTTGTTTGGTCATTTGTCTTGGGAACCCTCATACCCCAAACTAATATTCCAGTCTCAATTACCAATCTCTTTAGTCGATGGCAATCCTCCTATCGCAGATTATTGGTGCTCAAGCAACCCTTTAAATTTTCTTTTCTCGCTTTGCCAAAATTTACCACATGGAAAATATGGCTAGCTAGGAAAAACGTCATTATTTCGGATGTATTTACTCCCCTTGAGGTGGTTGCAGCCAAATCCTTGGGTCTCTTGGATGAATTTATAACCTTGTGATTGAGACAGTGATCAAGACAACAAAATCTCCTTCCAGCAGAAGAAGTTTGGTGGCAAAGACTCTTCTCCTCTCTACAAAGGATACATTCCAACCAAATCCATCATTCCTCCTTTAATTTTTCTAGATCTTCCTAGCAACTTCATATCTCTCATGAGGAATTTGCAGAATGGAAACAAAAACAATCAGAATATGTTCTTTGTTTCGATGGTGCCTCAAAAGGAAACCCAAGGGAGGCAGGTGGGGTTCTTCTTTCCCCAGGAGGTCATACCATGCTTGTTTTTTCTTGGAACCTAGGCTATGCAACCAATACCTAAGTAGAAGTGTATGCCATGTATCAAGGCATGTTGTTAGCAAGAAGAGTTGGGATTCCCTCCCTCACTATTCTTGGATATTCTAAGGTCATTCTTAATTTTACTCATAAAGGGACCCTCCCATCATATATGAAACTCATGAACATTCTAATCAAAATGCAACAAGAACGCAAACAATTCCATTCAACCACTTTATTTCACATCCCCAAGCTTATTAATTATATGGTCAATCAACAAGCCAAATTTTCTCCAAGGGACCCGGAAGGCACTCTTCGAATTGATGGGAAGTCCTCCCTTAGCTTTATCCCATGATTTTATCCAACCCTCCCAATGTTCTGTTTTTGTATGTACATTTTAGGTATCTTTTATAGTCACTACACTGGGATGTATTTGGAGATATGTTTATGTATATCCTTGACATTTATAAGGCTCTGAAGGATTTAGCAGAAATCAGACTGTCCGTTTTTGAAGGTCTAAAATATCATATATACAAATGTATTTCCTCCTTTACTGCAACTTGTTTGCAGTTTTTTTAATAAATTTTTCTCTGTTTCTTATAATAATAATAAGTAGTTTTACGCGATGCATATAATTGTTATTTTTTTTTAATTGAGCCGGCTTTATTTTTATTATTGTTATTTTTTTCTTTAATTGAACTGACTTTATTTTTATTATTGTACCATTATATAACACAACATAACATAACATTGATGCCTCAACATCTCCCCCATACCGAGTTGAAGAGAACCTCGCTACTCTCTGTGCAAAAATTGGATCTAACATGCTCGACAATGGTAATCCAATTCAACATTTTTTGGGGGTGACTGTTAAACATCAAAAAGAAATATCACTATGGGCTTGTACTAATTTGCTTGTAATTATGAGGGACATGTATGGAATCATGAAATTTGCATGGTTTCACATGTTTCTTAAGGTGTAAATTTTTTATTTATTATTTCATTCCATGTCAAGTTTTACATGGTGCATATAATTGTTTTTTTAATTAAGTCGACTTTATTTTTATTATTGTTATTTTTTCTTTAATTGAGCCAACTTTATTTTTATTATTGTAGCGTCATATAACATAACATAACATAACACTGACGCCTCAACATCTCCCCCATATTGGGTTGTAGAGCACCTTGCTACTCTCAATGCAAACAATGGATCTAACATGCTCAACAAGGGTAATCCAATTCTACATTTTTGGGGCATGACTGTTAAACACTAAAAAGAAATAGCACTATGGGCTTGTATTGATTTGCTTGTAACTATGAGGGACATGTGTGGAATCATTAAATTTGCATGGTTTCACATTTGTTGTCATGATTTTGAGCAATTTTCATGGTTACACTTCGTGTCATCATATTTCTAAGCAATCTGTACAATCTCATAGTGTCATTTTTGCCTATTGCCTTACTTCTTCCCTTTGAGTACTTCTCATAGAAGTGTGCTCTGCTGAAATTTATAGTTATTATGTCATCACATGATGATCACAAACCTATGTTTCTTAGCTTGAATGTACTAATTAAAACTCTTATTTTAATCTAATATTGCAACATTTTTATGTTGCCTCAAGCATCTCTTCAATGGTGAACAAAGGAAAAAGCATTGTACATTTTCACAACATTTCGATAGAAGTTGATCATTTTAATGAATTTCCTTAGAAAGCAATGCCCAATTCCTATAACAAAGGGGGAAATGTGGTTTCTACTTTATTGGTTAATCCTATTAATTCCATTATTTCTCTCCTTCGTATTGAACTCAAAACCATATGTGTCCATTAAGTGTAGCCTTCATGCTTCATCTCTTTGAGCTAAATATGTGTAGTGTATCCAAGTACTATTATGTTCTTATATTGAGTAGCACCATGGCTATTTCTAAGATCTTATTATGAAATTGAGTTACAAAGTCATGAAGAAAGAGGAGTTAGTACTAAGATTGAGCAAGGACAACTCTTTTTTGCTTCCATTGATCCCAAATCATCTTATGAGAAACAAACCTTGTTCTAGGATGTCATCATTATTGCGTTCGCCATTAGAGATATTTTTAGATACATAGTTAAAAGCTCTGAAGTCATCCTCAAGATTCAAGGAGACAAAGTTAATATATTACTTAGTTGGTTGAAAGAGTTTCTTCGCTATCACTAAGCATCCACAAGTTTAGATATACAAACTAGCAATTCTCAACTCCTCCCTGTAACACACCCAACCCCCTAACCCTTTCCTTAGGCTAGTGGGGCGTACAAATTTCCTCTTCATATTTTCTCAAACCACATTTCTCAATCATTGCTCGAGATCCAAATTTGACCTCATAATCCAGTTCTGCTCTTTGAGAGCTTTCCAACGACCTCAAAACCGAGCTCGGGATCAAAAGTTATGGCCTTCTAAAGTTTTCAGGCCTTCTTTCGCCATCTCTACGCCACATGGAACCCACATGGCTCCACGTCACTCATGCCATCCAACATGACACTAACGTGTCAAAACATGTCAACCTCTGGCACAACACACTCGACCAAGGCATGGTGAACACGTAGCAATATCAATGACATGATTTAAGGGGTGGTTACAATGCTTAACTGGGCACCGACTTCCATAGATCCCAACAACATTCACCACCCAAGTATTCCTAGTGGTCAATATTCTGATGGTCTAATCCCTGAGCCATACCCCAACCGGGGCATACACCCACTAGGGCCCTCGGCTGACCATGCACCCGGATCTATCGGATCTCCCACATGTGACACTACCTAAAATATTTCCAATATCTCGTTATCCAGGGCAACGAGTCCTTCCTGAGTTTTATTCCAAGAGATTAACGGCTAGGATCTCTTAGCCTCCCAAATTTGACGGCTAAGATCTATCCCTGACTTGAAAGGCACATAAGAATAGGTGGTCCAGCTGGCACCCAAGACACATAGACCTAATGTGGCATGCCATCGACATGACACGTCATGACTTAACCTGACACCATGATAACGTGGCACTAACACATGGATGACGATGTGTCACGACGCATGCAACTGACATCATCACATCCTCCTGTTTCACATGGAACTTTGCTTCGGAACTTTGATTTACCTTGACACACGACACTTCATCCTCTTGATATGTGGACCAACCACCTTGCAACACATGGAATGACGTGGCACTACACGTCATCACAGAATATAAGGCTCCTCCACTTAGGTGTTGACACCTATCCACATCTCGTTAAGTCAACTATGTCAGCATGATGTCATCGACACGTACTCTACCTTCCCTCTGCTCACAAACTAAAAAGGGAAGGGTTGAAACTCTTCTTGGAACCTTTACCAACCAAGCATTGGGATATCGGGAAAGAAACAAAGGGAAAACGGGCCTGGGAAAACTCTGGTGGTCCGGTACTATAGGGAAACGAACTCCCTTCTGATCTTACTACAAAATATCTACAACTTAGATCACCACCCATAGATATGATGGCTAGAAATCGAGGGCGCCAATCCAAGATGTTATGCCTGACAAGGCCCACAAACTAGATGCCAACAAGTGTCATTCCCTGTGGCACTTTATTCATTGTGTTGGCACGATATGTCATGTTGACGTCATCTCTCTCTCTCTCTCTGCAACCTTTAATTGTGTCTTCCTGCATGGGATTTCAACTTACTCCCATAACTTTTAACCCATTCACAACACTGCTAATTAATTCATTTACCAATTAAAAGGAGATCAAATTGTCCCACTCAACTCAGATTTAATATTTATTCAATCCTTAACATAAGCATCTAGCTTGCTTTCACTGGAAAGCCCATGTACAATGAGTATGCTACCAAGTATACATGAAACATAGACACACAACCATTCATTCTCTTTATCGATTATGGCCCATGGTCATGCATTTACTTCCATTACATCAATATGGAGTGTTTTTATCCTTCAGAACAAACTATAGAGTTCTTATATTATGATGTGATAAGCCTACACAATTCATACAGTTCCACCATCATTCAAGCACACAGACTTGCCAATTAAACAAACACTCAATCCATCAAATGGGCTTACACATTTATAGATGCATATACATCCACCAACAATTCATTTCATTTATGACACAAAGCACATATAATACTTATCTATTTATAAGTTGTAGCCAACCCAACTGATTGTGGGTGAGCGATTTTCCACCCAACCATAGGCTCTATTGCTCGGTCACTTCGACAACATGCCACCCCCATGCCAGGACATGATACCATCAGGGGACTCTCACAATTGATCTTACGAGTCAAGGAATAGATCAAGAAGGTTACTCTCCTTCACTCCTCTCACAACATCAGAAGTTTCCCTCTTCCCATTGAGCTCAGGACCTCCATGGGGTTTATCAGATGCCTTCCTAGTTAAATTTCCTCTGCACAAGAGAGTCCTTTCACAACTACATTGTCCCTTAGTGCCCTCCCCTTCCACTACCAATTTCTTTCCAGCAAGCATCAATCCCGCGAACCTCTTTTACTCCAGTCTAGATTTGGGCCTTCTCTGATCTAAAGTGACCATTCACAACTTGGGCAAGCTTCCAAATTTTCTCAGGCAAACTTCCTAGTTTCTTCTCTATTACTCAGAGTTGAGTGTGTGAACTCCCTATCTACTCCTGCACAAGCATTTTTCTTCCATTGCACGAGTTCCATTTATATTTCCCCCGCTCTCCTCTTGCCAACACCATTTCTTTTCATGTCATTCCTTTCTAAAACCCGAACTCTCTTCTCCTACATGCACTTGTGCATTCTCTTGCTTCCCCTCCAATACTTCCCTTTGTTCTGTCAAAAGTATTCGGGTCAATCCGAGAAATGAGGTGGTGGTACTCTGTCCATCCAACTCTCCATACCTGCATTCATTAAGGGTGGTTGGTTGTTCAACTACCAATCCTCTCTCATTAATTTATTTGTTTTTGTTGTAGGCTAGAGGAATTATGGTTATTTCCTCCACATCATTCATCAAGGTGGCTTGGGGTTTTTTGTACATGAATCCCCTTTTATGCCCCTTCACTAATCCCTCTCGTGGTATCATGGCTAGTGTTAGTCCTTAAATCTATTCATGATTGTTTACCTACCAATTGCCCCTTTCCTACCTCTTCCTAGTATCAATTTTTCCCTATGACCCTTTTTCTTCTATGACTTGTGGAGTGTTTTTTATTTGCTTTGGCATTTTTATCATGCATTAGTTAGATAAAGTTTGAATTTTAGATAAGAATATTATCTTCCATCAAACTTAGAGCCAATTTTTGTTTAAATTCAAAAATTTGAAAGACGCTACATGAATAACGTTATTCTTGTAGCACCTGAAGTCATCATTGCTATGAACATGCTCAAGCCTGAAAAATCATGTGTTTCATTGTGAGATTATGCCAGAAATCCAGTAATGACAAAACAATATGATTTCATCATAATGAGGATCAAGATGATGATCTAGAAAGATCGTATTTGTACATGCCATTGTTTACATCAAATCGAGGTTTGGGGCCACATTTGTAAACACAAATAATTATGATTTAGAATTATGGTAATATCTGTATCATGGCTTAATGAGTGTTTTGCAGATAGATGAAGCTCCCTGATATCATTTGATTATCCAGGAAACTCCAGAACGACAATCTGTTTGAAACCCTATACCCGTAGGTTAACAAGCATAATGGCCCCAAAAAGGGTGGACAAATCAATTGATTAGAACCAAAAGGAGTGGAATTGCTTGAGGTGAAATAGAAAGCGCAGTAAAGGAACGCAATGAAACTTTTATTGTCGCAAGGCAGATTAGATCGAGCAAGAGAAAGCTCACAAAAGAAGTCAATGAAGAACTCTAAATTTGGCTGATATTTGCAAGGAGCATGGTCTTTTGCTCATAAATTTTACAACTAGTTGTATTTTTTAATATGATGACGTTCATCCTGATGATAGTGATATTGGATTTAAGGAGGAAGATAAACCCAACTTCATTGGGTCCTTCTATCACAGTTGTTGTCTATAAAAGATTCATTATTGAAGATGGATCTGCATAACATGATACTGTTACTCTCTTCAAGGAGAAAGCAATAACCATTATTCAAGAATACCTTCTTTTTGAAATTGTCAAGAGTCTAGAAGATCTTTCCACTCCTAATTTCATGCAATTTTTAAGAGGATTATAACATTAGCCATGGACAAAAACGAGAGAAATAAATGGCTTTTGTTTTGTTGTCTTCTCTCTATACAAAGGTGTTTTCAGTTGAGGAAGCAAAAAACGTAAAATTATAATAAGTGTAATATGAAGATGATACACCTATTGAAAAATACTCACTAGTAGAACCGAATAAAAGAGGCAAAGAGGAGGTTCCAAAGAAGACTATAAAGGGGAAGAAACAATTGCCAAAACTTGACATAGAATCTTCTCACTCAAAGGAAGACCCTACATATGTTCCAGAAATGCATGACATACTAGAATTTGATATACATGAAATACATAGTTCATCTAAATATGCAGAAAATGAGACATTTGAAAAGTCATCTTCAAAAGAAAGAAAACATATAATGAGGCCCAAGAAACGTAGAAATCTCTATTAATTTCAACAGACTTGCACTTGAGAAAGATTATGTTGAGTTTAGAGTGGAAACAATGGATATATCAGAGAAGCAAAAGATTAAAGAGTTACAGTCAATTATCAAGGAACTAAAACAATAAAATCAAGCACTAGGGTTGAGGAATGACAAACTCCAAAACAAGATTAAAAAATTGAAAGCAAAGAAAAAACAGCAGTGTGAATTTTCCAACAAGGTCGGGAAGATGAATATCAAACTTTATTGGAAAAATGTAGTACTGAAAACCAAGCTGAAACAAGAACTTTCCAGAGCATCTAGAACATTCAGATTGTCTAAACAAAATAGTTTTGGATCTAAGTCTTACAAAAAGTATTGACTACTATACTTCAGTAATATATAAATATGTTTCCAAAGGAAAAACACATGTTGGTCCCATTACAATTGGAGGGAGAATACAAGTGCAACTTATGCAATACATAAAGAAGCTTTGATGGTAAACTTTTGCTATTGTTGCTACACCATAAGTTTCAAAGCAATGGCTTGGTCGGGGTTCTGTAAAGGAGCTAGTAGCATAGTCAATTATAATTGTAGAGGATAATCAAGATAAGGACAATATTCAAACAAAGGATATCCTTTAGAAACAAAAATCTGGAAATTCAACAGAAAATGCAGAAATTTCCTATAGGTGACCGTTTTAACAGTCATCTTCTGCCACATATTACAAGAAAATGGTGAAGAATGAGGGAAAACCATTAAAAACCCACTTGCAAAATGGTCCAAATTTGGTGACTTGCAAGCAGTTTCCCAAAAAGTGAATCACTAGGGAGATACATATGAATCTTCGAAGGCAATTTTTCCATATTTAAACAATAAATGATTTCATGTTTTAGTCACTAATTTTGGGAAAGGTTTCAAAGAAGTTGAAGATGAATTTTTGGTAACCAAATGAAGTTTTTGTTGTGGATGGGCTAATTCACAAAAACCTCTCTCAGTTTTTACACAACTATCATGGTTTGGGATATATGAAGAGATCTTTGGACCCTATTTTTCAAGAATTTGCGAGATTTATTTTCCTAAAATAACTCATAGACAATAGTTGATGAGCCATCTCATCAATTCAACTTGGAGATCAAATCTTATATCCTCCTTGATTATTTGAAACAAAAAACTAAAGATAAATGAGGAGGTTTTCAGATCCATTTCTTTTGTATCTTGATAATTATGTACTCTTTCTATATAAACTCTGTAGAAGGAGAAGTTAGGGGGATTGGTTGGGAACCATTGGCCATTTTTTGAGAAAACTCTATTTCAAATTGTAAGACAGAGACTTATTTCATTATGGTACTAGATGGAAAAGGTTATTTGATGGTTATATTACTATTCTTGTCTGTATTTCTATCTTTTTCTTACTTGAATGCATGTTAATCTTTTGCTAAGCATTTGATGTATCTTGTTTGTGAGTAAACCAGTGAAAACTTTACCGTTTGCTTGTTCATAATCAGATTTGTATTTAAGTACTTTCCTCTTGTTTCTTGAATGATATTTGGGATCAAGAGTTTCATATGTGAGTGGAAAAACTGAAAGCTTACATATTTTCTCTGTCTTTTATATTACATTTGCCATGTCATTGGATTGAGTGCCATTTACTAAGCCATTGAGATATGAATTTGTTCTTACATGTCTGAGATTGATATATTATCTTTGACCCAATCTTCAAACCAATTTCAAAACCCATACAATTTTTTATCCATAACACCATTGCAATAACTTGATGATGCCCTAGCTTACCCTTTAGCAGTCAAGTGCAACTTTAGAGACTAATAACTAGTATGTGTGCTCCACCCATTAGTCAGTTGTGCGACATTTTCTATTAACAAAAATACATTTACGAAGTTTATATGCCATGGCATGACAATCACTAGTCATGATTAATTACATATAACCAGGGGTTTGAAAATGGGGTGTTACATTCCCCTCCCCCTTTCAAAGGAACATTGTCCTTAGTGTTCTTTGCATCTCAACAACACCTGCCATGCCTTCATCTTTCAGTCGCTTCAACAATGTCCTCCTCTCCTTGGTCTGGTCTTCTCCTAGACTTTTGGCATTTTAGCAATATGCCTACAATAATTTCAAACAACATGCATATTAATCACAATTTCATGCATAAACATTTCACTTCTATTCATAATTCGGGAGGAAATATACATATCAACATAATACTTATCTGTGCAATTCATGATTCTGCATCCATGTGGCCACCACATTTACTTGGATCATTGTTTTCCTTGACATACGCATTGTGCTCATGATCCCAGCTAGCATGTAACATGAATCATTCAAGTCTCCTCTTCCTTGTAGTCACTCACTCTCTAGGTTCAAGAATCCCCTTCTCTATTACATAGTCCCTCGGGCAATCCAACATTTGCCAAATCTTCCTTGCACATGAAGAGTTCAAACACTTGTAGAGTCTTATAGAAAAGGCATTCCTCTGGATTGCTCTAACATAGCATAGCTCATCTCAACGACGATCATGGCATACAAGGTCTTCATGTCACAATAATGGCCTTTTCCATGCTTTTCCAACTCGATAACCATCATTTGTCCCTTCGGGACAGATCTGTCATCTCACCTTTATCACATTCTTACAATAACCGTGAGATGCTATCATCAATTCCAATCAATATTCTTTCAAATCTGCTACCAACAAATTTCCAATTTCACTTATCCATTTTCAAATTTGTTCCATATAGGAACTCATATCACATAAGTATGAGACCTCCTTCTCATAGCAGTTTAGCTCTTTTACAAATAGCATGCATTGTTCTTCCTTATGGACTTATGCTACTGCCATATCCAAGACCATTCTTTCTGCAATTTCTACCTTCACACAACCAAACAAATTTTTGGTTTCTCATGCACATTACATTTTCATTGCACATTTACAATGGCTCACAACATTTTTTTTTTAATGGTGCATACTAACATTGCATCACTTCTATATATCACACATACAAAATAAAATAAAATTACCATTACTTACCAAGTTTTTCAAAATGCAGTCAATCATCTCATGCATTTCACTAATGAACCAATACTCATGTTCACATAATGCAACCTTTCATTGATTTCAGATTACCACATTTTATGTTAGGCACTTTGACATGGTGAGTTGGAACTCAACCAACTTCTCACCACATGGCTTCTTTATCAGCATTCATTATTACAATAGGAATATGTCTCTTGCCCTAAGCCGATCATAATCTAAATCAAGACAAATGAAACTAAAAGTTTCACGTGAATGCATTCAAGCATTCTTTCTTTATTAATAATCAGGGTGCCAATAGTCATGGCCACCCAATTCATCCCTTTACCATTTCACAACAATGTTGGAATATTGGAAGGTCATCCTTCCATAAGGGGCAGTCCTATACACGCCCTCTCATGCAAACATGCATCCCCTCATTGCATTAAGCCAATATGTTTCTTATAAGCACTTCTATTCCTAATAATTCATGATTAATCAATGCATTCATGACATATTTGTGCATGGATTTCATGCAAGGGTTTTAGCTATCCTTGACTACTAGAGGTTCCTCCCTCTATCATTTAGGTTCTCTTTTCCTAAATCTTACCCTGCTTGGGTATTGTTGACATACAACAATCAACCCGTATTAAAATTATATCATCAAAATATAAAATATTTAAGAAGGGATCCTTACCCAATCCCTTTCACATCTTATGCCACATTGGCATGAAAATTTTTATACCTGTCTGGCTACCAGCAACCTTACTGACATTACCTCATCAGTGGTGCATCATGGGGACTCCTAAGGTCCCTTCATTAATCCTTCAACATTAGCCTTCTTGTATTTTTCCTCTGCCTAAGGTTGTCCACCATTGGCAGTTGTCTTCCCCAATGGCTCCAATCTTTTCCCACACATAGTAGGAATCATCACATTCACAATTATATCAGCTATCATGTTAAATCATAATGCATGTACCGTATCATTTTACATCAACAAACATTTTCAGACATGTCCTAGCATATCTATATACACTCTATCACATTATCCTCAATGTGTTCATTAGGTGCAAACATAAACATATTTCAACAATTTTGTTGTTATACATCCATCAACATTTTCACAATGGAAACATTCACACATAACAACACATCAATTTTCTCATCCTAGAAAATACTATATTCAACAAGAGAGGAGTTAAGGGACTCTCCCTTTTTCCAACTCCTTTACACAGTCTGGAATTTTCAGCTTAACTGAACTATTTCCAAGACCTTTATGGCATCGCACAACATGGCATTAATCCACAATGTTCATTCAATCATCATCATTGATTCAGTTTGCTTCCACTAGTTGTATTGGTTTCCTTAGAAGCATATAACTCTGCTAAATAGTCAGAGTTTTAAAGTGAGGAAAGTCGTCTCCCTTTCCTCCTTATTTGCTTTTGCAATCTATTCCTTTTGGGACTTGTCTGCTCCATTCTTGAGCAGACTCAATCAAGTTCATCTTGACCTTCCTTCATTCATAGAGTCCTCTTTCCCTGAATGCAATAACATACTGCATTGTCAAAGTCAGCTTACATTTAATCATAAACAAGTGCATTTGCAAATTGATCAAATAGAGTAAGGATTTGAACAACAAGATTTATGTGGGGTGGTTTGTTTTGAGGATTCGGAGGTCCACAGTATTGAGTATCGGAGGTCGACGTTTCGAGTCCACAGTATTGAGAATAAGGATTGTCAAGGTTCTATCATATGCAAGTCTTCCGCACATGCATTATATTTTAAAATGTAATCAAGGATTCTTATACAATTAGGCTTTGCAACCCACTACCTAATTTTCCAGCAGTCATTAATGTTATGGCTTTGTTCTCTTGACAGAGTCTTTACACAACTCCTCCACATGGAACTATCTCATCATGCAACTTCCTTGTTGCATTTTCATCATCACCTAAAATGATCTCAACCATGCATTAACATTAATTTCACCATTTCATAGATTTACCCAATTCTTCATAAAGAATTATAGGCATGCATTATTATCATGCATTCCAATTTACACATTCACACACGCACAATTATTCTATCGACTTGCATTTACTACAATGTGCCTTCTGACACTTCAACCCTATGAATCAACATATTATGCATGTGCTTATTGTTAGCACACTATCTAATTCCACCTGCACATCTATTTACAATCATTTACATGTAATTCCCAAAGGCACAATCATATTGCCTTCTATTCATAACATCAAAGCATTCTTGCTCATTTACTCTTTCAACAGTTTACACTAGCTCTTTTTGAGGAATCTAGTACAACTTCCTCAAACTAGTATTCAAACAAATCAAACAGACTCTTCAAAACATAATTAGCTATGTATCCATAGCATTACCCAATCCTGACAAGTACAAATCTTACCTCACAACTCAATTACTCAGGCAATCATATCATGCCTTTAAGCATATACGCATGCACAAATACTAGTGAGTAGGTATACCACTTGCACGCTTCCCATACATATTAAATTTTAATTAATATCAACCTTTTCTAATGAGAACTTACATTCAATCACATGACCAGTCACACAAACGTAATCATAATTATGTTGCCCTCTTTATATGGCAACAACCAACAAGAGGTCACTTTTTCCCATAGGCTATAAAAACATTCCGCAATTCAAAAAATACAAATAGGTAATTACATCATTACCCAATACAACAAGATGTTAATCCCTATCTCTCTTCATACCTCAAATCATTCTTGGTCAACATACCTTTACCAAGGGAATTCTTTCCCAAATTCCCTCTCATTGTTACTTTAGCATACTAAGCCATACCTATATAGCTATCATCCCACTCTAGATGTTATCCAATCTAGTGGTCTTCTGGGAATGCCCAAGCACTCCCTTTACCAGACTTTGGGTCAACACCTCACCGATCCTTTGCCTTATCTTCATAGGGCCATAAGCAATAAGATCATCATCATTCTCATTCATACTGTTAGCCCCCCCTCCCTTTTCTCTGTTGTTATCAGATCATCATTTTCCAAAATGTCTCGTCAACACACTATACTTTACAACCAACCACATGTTTCTTCCATTATAGGTCAAATGGACTGACCTTAACAATGGTCCATCAATCCTCCAAGCACGTGGACTTATTCATACAGGGCTTAGTCTTTCATTTAAGCAACAATTATAACTRCCACAGTTCTATCAACCCATACATATAGACAACATTACAACAATCCATTTCAGTCATTCCCTGGATTTATGCARCCCTTTAAMAAGATTCTACCATTTCAACCATTTACATTGAGATTTAGCTATCAATGCAGGTCAACATATTCCCACTCATGTAAGAGTAGCTATCATTCCRACAAAGTAAAAAATATAATTCTTCTGTTGKAAATCAACATGTAAATTTTTTGTTGTAAGAAATCTGAAAACAAAACTTCAATCTACAGTCCTTCTTCTTAAGGAACCTGTGCAACTACTAATTAATATTTTAATGCAGAAAAACCTTTCCAACATGCTCATCTTAGCCTTGGTATATCAGTCCTATGACTGACCTCTGGCCCATCCAGGTCTAGTGTTTGAATCTTTGCTCTAATACCATTTTGTAACACACCCACCCCCTAACCCTTTCCTTAGGCTGGTAGGGCGTACCAATTTCCTATTTATCTTTCCTCAAACCGCCTTTCTTAATTACCCCTCGAGATCCAAATATGACCTCATAATCCAATTCTTCTCTTAAAGAGCTTTCCAACAACCATCACCGCATTCAAAACTGAGCTCGGGATCAAAATTTATGGCCTTATGAAGTTTTTAGGCCATCTTCCACCATCTCTATCTCACTGTCACATGGCTCCACGTTACTTATGTCATCCAACATGGCACTAACGAGTCAAAACACGTCACCCTCTAGCGCGACACACACAACCAAGGGATGGAAAACACGTAGCAATATCCACAATGGGATTTAAGGGGCAGTTTCAAAGCTGAACCAGACACCAGGCACCGAGTTCCCTCATATGCCAACAACACTCACCACCCAAGTCTTCTAGTGGTCAATATTCTGATGGTCTGGTTCTCGGGCCATACCCTAACCGGGACATACACTCACTGGGGCCCTCGGCTCACCGGGCAGTTGGATCTATTGAATCTCCCACACTTGACACTACCTAAAATATTTCCAATATCTGGTTATCAGGGGTAGAGAATCCTTCCTAAACTTTATTCTAATGTATCAATGGCTAGGATGTCTCGGCCTCCGAGATCTGATGGCTAGGATCTATCCCTGAATTGAAAGGCACGTAAGGGTAGCTGGTCCAACTGGCACTTGAGACATGTACACCTGACATGGCATGCCATCAACATGACACGTCATGACTTAACCTGACACCAGGCTGATGTGGCACTAACACATGATTGATGACGTGTCATGACACATGCAACTGACATCATCACATCCTCCTGTCTCATACAAAACTTTGCTTTGAAACTTCCATTTACCTTGACATGTGGCACCTCATCCTCTTGATACGTGGACCAACCATTATGCGACACATGGCCTGACGTGGCATTACACGTCATCACAAGGTATAAGGCTCCTCCAATCAGGTGCTGACACCTGTCCAAATCTCGATGACTCGACTATGCCATCATGAGGTCATCGACATGTACTCTACCTTCCTCCACTCACAAACTAACAAGGGAAGTGTTAAAACTCCTCTTAGAACCTTTCCCAACCGGGCACTGGGATATTAGGAAAGAAATGAAGAGAAAAGAGGCTTGGGAAAACTCCAGGGCTCCGATACTCTAGGGCGATGTACTCCATCCTGAGCTTACTACACAATATATACGACCAAGATCACTCAACCTGTAGATCTGACAACTAGAAATCGAGGGCGCCAATCCAAGATGTTATGCTCGACAGGGCCCACACTTGACTCACCTACAAACCAGATGTCGACAAGTGTCATTCCTCATGGTACTCTGGCCACCGCATTGGCACGATACGTCATGTCAATGTCATCCTCTCTCTCTCCTCAATTATAAACGCAAGGGTATGGAACCGTGTGTTGGAACTTAGCCCCACCGACACAAGGACTTAACGAGGCCTATGACACAAGTCCCTTCGGTGATTCGACTATATGATAACCTAGTTAACTGGGTATTCACTTTCGGTTACTAACTATTCGATGATGATCAAACAACTGGGGTTATTCTCCCCTCCAATCCGATAGCTAACGTTCACCCCGAGTTTAAACAATGATTTTTAATATGTAAGCAGTCCATCCTCAGACGGTCGAGATCAACCTTCCCCTTCGAATCAACGACCATCAATCACTCCAGGTAAAAAGAGGGGTTCGAATGATTAAGGCTCATTCTTGGACTTAGCAGTCCCGCAACCTTTCACTGTGTCTTCATGCATGGGATTTCAACATACTCCCACTACTTTTAACCCATCCACATCATTGTCAGTTAATTAATTTACCAATTAAAAGGAGATCAAATTATCCCACTCAACTCATATTTAATATTTATTCAATCCTTAACTTAAGCATCTATCTCCCTTTCATAGGAAAGCCCATGTACAATAGGTATGCTACTAGGTATATAAGAAACATAAACACACAACCATTCATTCTCTTTATCGATTCTGGCCCACTATCATGCATTTACTTCCATTACATCAATATGGAGTGTTTTATCCTTCAGAACAAACTACAAAGTTCTTATATTCAAATGTGCTAAGCCTGCACAATTCTTACAGTTCCACCATTATTTAAGCACACGGACTTGCTAATGAAACAAACACTCAATCCATCAAACAAGCTTACACATTTATAGATGCATATACAAGCACCAAGAATTCATTTTGTTTAGTTACATAGAGCACATATAATACTTATTAGTTTACAAGTTGTAGGTATCCCAACTTATTGTGGGTGAGCATTTTTTCATCCAACCATAGGCTCTGCTGCTCGATCACTTCATCAACATGCTACACCCGTTCTAGGCCATGATACCACCAGGGGACTCTCACAATTGACTCGACGAGTCAAGAAATGGATTGGGAAGGTTACTCTCCTTCACTCCTTTGGCAACAACAAAAGTTTCCCTCTTCCCATTGAGCTCGATACCTCCATGGGGTTTATCAGATGCCTTCCCAACTGGATATGCTCTATACAAGAGAGTCCTTTTCACAACTACATTGTCCCTCAATGCCATCCCCTTCTAGTGTCAGTTTTTTTCCAGCAAGCATCAATCCCACAACCCTCTTTTGCTCCAATCTATATTTGGGCCTTCTCTGCTCCATAGTGATCATTTGTGACTTGGGAAAGCTTTTTTATTTTCTCAGGAAAACTTCTCAGTTTCTTCTCCGCTACTCAGAGCTAAGTGGGTGTACTCCTTAACTACTCCTGCACGAGCATTTTTCTTCCATTGCACGAGCTCTGTTTCTGTTTCCCTCACTCTCCTCCTGCGAGCACCATTTCTTTTCATGCCATTTCTTTCTAAAACAAGAACTCTTTGCTCCTACACCCACCTGTGAATTCTCTTGCGTCCCCTGTAATACTTCCCTTTCTTATGTGAGAAGTATTTGGGTCAATCTGGGAAACGAGGTGGTGATACTCTATCCATCCAGCTCTGCATACCTACATTCATTAGGGGTGGTTGGTTGTTCAACTACCAACCCTCTCTCATTAATTGATTTGCTTTAGTTTTAGGCTAGAGGAATTATGGTTATTTCCTCCACATCATTCATTAAGGTGGATTGGGGTCTTTTGTAAATGAATCCCCTTTTCTTCCCCCTCACTAATCCCTCTTGTGGTATCATGGCCAGTGTGCGCGCTCCACCCATCAGTGAGTTGTGCGACATTTTCCAATTAACAAAAGTACATTTACAATGTTTATATGCCATGGCATGACAATCATTAGTCATGATTAATTACACATAATCAGGGGTTTGAAAATGGGGTGTTACATTCCCTCTACTAGAATTCATACTATACTCAATTTAGTTCCATCGCCTACAATGAATCTAGCATAATGTCACTAGTATTAATATCTAATTAATTATAGTTGATAGTATTGATGCTTGGAGCATCTAAATCTCTAGAGTGTTCAAGAATCCAGTGCTATTGTTCCAATTGCGCCTTCATTCATTGTAATTGTGACCATGGGATGTAAAGTATAGTTACTATTGCAAGAGAGGTATCACTCATGATAACATTTTATATATATTCTTGCAACAACAATCCATCATGGAGAACAACATCAACTAACAGAGAGGATGTGTTTCACTACTAATTCCAAGTTTTCACGCCTTGATATTAAATTGTCAATTTGTAACATTGTTGAACATCCAAATGAATATAGAAAATCAAAACCCCAAAATCCATAATTCTTTCGATCATTCTTTTGCATCTTATAACCCTTATAAATTTCCACCCCCAAGCCCCTATGCAAGCAAAGAATGACCATGCGGCAAAACATGACAAGGGAGTATCAAATTTTCATATTAAGATAGTTGCAAGATGTGCAATATCTATTGAAGGAGGCTCGAGTAAAATCACAGAAGGATTTGGTATAATCACAACAACTTAAGGAGGATTTCTACAAATTTAGGTAGAGTTATATCATGTCATACAAGGAGAGTATACCGATGAAATAGAGGCTCAATATGATATAGAGGATGATTGTGATAACTGGTATGTGGATAGTTTCCATTTATGGGAAGATAACTACTTTCACCTTCTATTTGACAACTCTACTCCACATTATGTAGAGAAAATCATCAAGGGTAATCAAAAGGCCATTATAATTAATAGTGCTCAACTTGCATATTCTCCAATGGTGTTGTTCCTTCCAAATCCACATCAAACCGTTTACAACTATGTGGAGAATATTTTGGACATGGATGGTTCTACTTATTTGGATCCACATGATTGTGGTGGAAATTGGGAGAACAATATTCAACCATTCATCACAACTAATAATCATCAATTAGGACATAATCTAAACAACTAGACATGGGACACGGGCTTATGGTGGAGCCTATTGCACTGTTGTAGCATCTAGGGCAGTACTTGTACATGGCACCATGGATTATGGATGTGCTTCCAAGATGACTTTAGCATTGTGGTCAACATGTGTTTTCCTTGTAGTGGAGGTTTTAGTGTTACAAGATTTGACAAAATTTTCAAAAAACCTCCGCTATTTTTAGCGAAGGTTTTAATGGATGTTCTATATAACTAATTTTTTTTGGAGTAGTGGAGGTTTTTTTTTGGTGCTTGTATTGGTAAAACGCATCGATGTGGTAGTAAGTAACCAACACTGGTGCAGTATTAAGTAACCGACACCAATGCATAAACAAAAATAAAAGCATCAGTGCTCTTATCATTATTATGCACCGGTTCCACCTTTTATGTTGTGTGCAACATTAGTGATTTTTAAGTTTATGTATGCATTGGTCTGTATTGTTTTTGTATGCAACATCGATGCTCGTATAAATTTTATGCACCAGATCGTTCTTTTTGTTTTATGGCACATCGATGCTCGTATAATTTGTACACGTAAGTGCCTATATTACACTAGAGGGTAGTGAAAAATCAAATATTTTAGGTGAGATGTCGTAGCCATTCTTTGTTACTAAGCATTGGTACATATATTATATGTAAAGCCTCAGTGCAAATATCATTTGTAAAAAAATGGTGTGTATTGTAATTATGCGCACCGTAATATTTTGAAAAGACAAATATAATCATACATTATGTCCTTTAAAGCAATGGTGTTTTTTCACAATTTTTAGCATCGAAGCTTCAATGTAATTAATAGGCAGTGGTGCATATAACTCATAAAACACACCGTTTTCTATAGTATGGCACACATTGTTTAGTGAGTTCAAAAGAATGTAGTGCACCAATATGTATATATTTTAACTAATTTTTTTTTTACAAATTTTCAATTAAACATCTCGAAATCAAATATTTTTTACAATAATATTGATTTTTATATTTTTATATTGTGTTTTGATATAATGATTGCATTAATACATTATCCAAAAAATTACACCTATGTTATTTGTAACAATGTAAACCATCCATATATTAATTAATCAACAACGCAACATTAGACAATGCAATAAAATAAGAAACTTGTTTTATTATATATGAATAAGAGACACATTGTCATACATAATGGGACAATGTAAAGGTCTACAATAATCAAAATGAAACCAATATTTAATCATTACACTTATTGGTAACATGTCCTCATGCAATTGTGACAATATGTCAAGTACATTAAACAAAATCCTCGATTTTCACACACAAATATTCCAAAACATACTACTTGTAGTAACATCCAATTATATTGATAATCATTCATCACTTGAACTGTTGTCATTGCTCGAGCTACGTGCATACCTTGTTTCTTCATCATCTGTAGGTAATATTGTACTTTGGTTATTTAACCTAATGTTTTTTTTTATCAGCTTGTTTTTAATGTTCCGCCTCTTCAACTTCCATCTACAAGCATAGAAATAAAATGTAATAAATATATCTACATTTATATATATAGTAGAATATACATGATTGCATAAAGAAAAAATCGTACTATAGCAGTGAATGTTTCATAAATGATACACATTATTTCGAAGCCATGCTACATGTCGTCTCTAAAAATCTATTTTGTTAGCTGCACTCCATACTTTGTTTCCTGTATGTTTGATACATCATGACAAAGCACAACCGATATAATTAATATAAAGGTTTCTTGTTGTTCAATTAATTATAAAACATGGGAAGCTAAACAACATAGCTACTTACAAATTGTTCAATTACACCTTGACACTTCAACATATACTCACAACCCATACTTAACCCAATGTATATCAATTCGTGAGTTGGCTCTTCTTTGTATGTTAGCACCTATTAGAAGACATTGATGGACAAGTGTAAATCAATTATTTAAATAAAAAGACTACAACAAACATGAAATCTTAAGTAAGGCCGAAAACATAAGCATTCACAAACTTTGTGATCAACCCTTTTATTGATCGTCGTCATGTCTTTTTTTTCATGTGGTTCACGACACCGAATATAGGTGCTCACTACATCCATAGAAACCTCCCTAGAATCCACGAGAGAACATAGGGAGGGCGGGTATTTTGGAATATTGGGGGCTCAACAACAAGAGCATCTTATAGACACATTTAAGGGCACAACATGTCACTTACAAGGAATTGAACCTAGGTGGGGAGGGTAACAATCATTCCTCCCAACCACCCAAGCTACATCCAATGGACCTCGTCGTCATGTCTTATGTGATGAATGGGTTCCATTTTTTTTTCTTTTCTGCAACAAAACAATTGAAAATTAGTATTTCCTATGATAATTAAATTCAATGTCTTAATTAGGTAATTAGATCACATTTGCTTTTTGGTTGTGAGCTCTGCAATTTCGAATCCCAAACTCTATTTTTCAAAGACAACTCGTTCTGCAAGGGGAGATCCCTCTCCCCCTCCGCCTCCTCCTGGATAGACATTGAGGTGTTCTGATCCCTTATGGGCTCAACACTAAAATATGCTAAGGCATCCCCATCCAAGTTTGTGAAGTAGATTGACAAGATCCTGAATGTTCCAGTGCACACCTCTTCTTCCAAAAACTTAGCTCTTCGATCTGCATCAAATGGTCTAGTGGGGAAATTTACAGGGATCTGGCCCTCCCCAAGAGTAATAGCAAGTTGGGTGGATCAAAGCTCAGAACCCCTTATTAAAGGGAAGGTTGCATCATCATTTTATGGTAAGTTTTTTTTTGAACTCAAGGAAGATAAAGATCTCATCTTTCGTAGCGGTCCTTATTTCATGGGATCAAGGGGTATGTACTTGAATCACTGGATGCCTGATTTCAGTCTTGAGAATGACATTCCGTCAGTAGTCCTGGTCTGGGTCAGGCTGCCTTTCCTCCCATATCATTGTTGGACAGACGAAACCATTCGTAACATAGGAAATACTCTGGGAAGGTATATTGATCGTACCAAACCACGGGAGGGATAACAGGCCTGTGCAAGAATTTATGTTGAGGTAGATCTGGAAAAAGGTTTGTCAAAAGCAATTCAGTTAACCCTAGATGAATGGAATCATATACAATAGGTACACTACGAGCAACTTCCCTTCAAGTGTAAAGCATGTCATGAATATGGACATTTCACAAACTCTTGCCCCAAGTCACAAGTTTCTCAACAACCACACGAGGATCAAGAGCAATGAAAAACTCAGAAAAGAAAGAGGGGATATGGTAGATTTGGTCAGGTCTCCCTCGGACCTTCGTAAGAACAACCAAAATCGGGAGCGTTTACGACTCCCCCCTCTCCTCGAAGTAGGGGAAATGCCCCTGGGTCCAGTAATAATAGGTATGTGGCACTAGCAGATCTCAAGGATGCCACAGAGGAGACTCAAGAAAATCTAATAGTGGACATAGCTATCCCTACATGAGATCCAGATCAACCCCAAAGTGGGAAGAAATCTACTAAAGTAGTCACCCCATAGAAGGTGCCAGTCTTAGAAATGGGCACCAGCTCAAGATTTGGAATCCATGTTGTATTGGAGGAAGAGTCGCAGGAGGAATCTAATGAAGAAATAGATCGTGAGATTGAAGTCCCTATTATAATAAAGAAGTCATGGCACAAGTCTAGTCGAAAGAAAAGGGATGAAACAACGAACAAAGAAAAAGAATTGGGACTACAAATGATGGTGGAAAGCACCTTTAAGAGGGACCCCAAAGGATCTAAGGGAGTAAGCAACGTCATTTCCCCTTAAGGGGGGGCCACAAAATCATCAGGTAAATAATGAAATTAGTCTCCTGGAATTGTAGGGGATTGGAAAGCAAGGAAAAATTAGAATCAATCAGACATTTAATAGAATCAGAAAGACCTCAAATCCTTCTACTCCAGGAGACAAAAATGAAGGACCGGGTAGTCCTTCAAGAAAACAAGTATATTTGGAAGAACAACATGTGTTTAGCAATCAACTCGCGAGGGGCCTCTAGCGGTATCTACACACTCTGGCAACCCCACCAATATCAACTAGTGGCATCTAAGGAATCTCTTCATTGGTTGTCAGTCAAGTTGATCCATCTTCTTTCAGGTAAGCATTTTATTATAGTTAATGTGTATTTGCCTAACCAACACCGAGAAAAAATGGATTGTTGGAGATCGTTGTTAGAAATGTTGGATTCTGAGTCAGTAGAAAATCTAATCATTGTTGGTGACTTTAACACCACTCTGCACCATTGGGAAAAGAGGGGGGGGGGGTTCAGAAGTGAGGGATTCCTCTAGAGAATACTCAGAAGATCTCATCTCCTCTATGGATCTGTTTGATGTAAAGCCCTCCAAAGGGGTGTTCACCTGGTCTAATCGTAGATTGGTTCCAAGGCATATTGTTGCAAGGTTGGATTATTTCCTGATAAATAGTGCCTTCCTCACAGAACCATCGGCTCTGGTTTCACAGATCCTCCCATGGACGAGCTCAGATCATAAGCCCATTTCCATAGCCTTTTTAAACAAGAAGAATTTGGGTCTCGTTCCCTTCCTCTTTAATCCCTTGTGGCTTGATCATCCTTCCTTTTTGCCTCTTTTCCTTTCCTCTCCGAGTCATTGGATAGTGGGTTCCCTTGTTTATATTTGGGAGCAAAAATTCATCGGATTAAAAAATGCTATAAAGGAGTGGGTAAAATCTTCTTTCAAGGCGCCTCAGAAAGAAATAATTCATCTTAGGGGGTAGTTGGAAGACATTGGGAATAAGTTGGAACACTAAGACGTAACAACATCACTTCTACGAGAAGAAGAAAAATATCAGAAGAAGCTCTAAGAGATAATGAGGAAAGAAGAGGAAACTTGGAGACTAAAATCTCGTTGTCTGTGGCTACAAGAAGGAGCAAGAACTCATCTTTTTTTCACAAACAATGCAGTGTAAGAAAAGGACATAATTCAGTGGGAGAAATTCATCCTGAAGACAATTCCATTCTCACCTCATTTGAAGAAATAAAATTTGTTGCCAAACACACTTTTCAGATCTATACACAGAGAAAGGACTAGTAGACAGAGAGATAAAGGAAAAATAACTCTCATTTATCCCCACGCTAGTAATAGAATGTGACAATGAAGACTTAACAAAGAGAGTGACTGAGGTAGAGGTTTGGTTTGATCTCACCCAATTTGAACCAAATTAGGCTCGAGGGCCAGATGGATTCACAACGCACTTCTACAAAAAATGTTGGGAGATTGTAAAACATGACCTGGTTCGAATGATTCAATGTGTACAAAAGTCAAGGAAAGTGGGTGGGTTACAAACTCAACCTTTCTAGCCTTAATTCATAAAGAAAGAAAAATAATATTGTTCTAAAGATTCAAACCCAACTCTCTATGTAATGTTTCATATAAGATAATTTCCACGATCATAGCCTCTAGAATACAAAAGTTGCTTCCAAAGCTAATATCCCCTGCCTAAGGAGGTTTTGTGGCACAAAGACAAAATTGGGATAACAATGTGCAAGTCCAAGAGGCGATTCACTCAAGCAAGCTCGGAGGAGATAGGGGAATGGTGATCAAGATTGATATGGAAAATGCATTTGATCGAGTCTAACATAGTTTCCTTATAGGAGTTTTAGAGAAATTTGGATTTCGTCCTTCCCTCATCAAATGGATTGCAACATGTATAAGTCAGACATGGATAGCCCCATTTATTAATGGAAGAACCTTAAGATTCTTGCAAGCCTCCAGAGGATTAAGACAAGGATGTCCTTTATCACCTCTTCTATATATATTGATGACAAAAGTTCTCGGCAGAAGGCTAGAACAAGAAAGAAGATGTGGAGGTATCACAGGTATCAAAATTGCAGCAGGGGTAAAACAAATAAACCATTCGCAATTTACAGATGATATATTACTTCTTGGAGGTGCATCTATAGTAATTGCAAGAAGATTTAAATTGGTGTTGGATCAATTTCTTTCTGTTACAGGTGGGATGGTAAATTCACACAAATGTTATTTTTATGCTTGGAATACCAATGCTCACTATCTTGTTGTCATCTCAAGGATTCTGCGATTTCCCTTAGTTATGAATTGGAGGTCATTCAAGTATATGAGCATCCCTATATGTTTGAAATCTCTGTTTGTAGTGGACTGGTTCAACGTCACATCTAGGATCAAAGAGAAATTTCTCAATTGGGGGGTTCTTTGGCTAAATCCGGCTAGTAGAATGGTTCTACTCAAGGCCATCCTCTAGGCCCTCCCTGTGTATCAATATTCCTCATTGCTTTCCCCTCGTAGCGTTAAAAGAGAAATTGTCAGACAAATAAGAAAATTTCTCTCGTAAGGGGGAAAAACCAATACGAGAAAGTTTCATCTAATCAACTGGAAGATAGTAAGGGCACCTAAAAGGCATGGTGGATTAGGAATAAAGGACCCCTCTCTTACCAATATATCATTGGGAGTGAAGCTGTTGTGGAGAATGATAACATGGGACTATTCAAACTGGAAGAATACTCTGGTAAAAAAATACTTTCAATGAGATCGTTTCAAAGGTGTGGAACTCTCCATTGGCGCAAGTTATGGATCCCCTATTTGGAAATTACTATGAGTAGTGTTACCCTTGATCCAAATTCAACTTACATGGATTCTAGGAAATGGGAAAAATTAAGAATTTCAGAAGATAAATTCGTGAATAGACCCCCTTTGTTGCGAGAAAGCAATTTGCTCCAAATCATGGAGTGGTTGACTGCAAATGATAAAATCTAATTAAATGATATTTCTACTTAGGATCCAGATGTACTTTGGCGAGGGTGGAATTCGGGGAACATTTCAAAGACTCTTAAAAATCAGGCAGAGCTCATGTTTATACACCTACATGGCATTGCCCCTAACCATCAGGAGGATCCAGATATTATAGGATCGGGAACTCAAGGATATTCGGTTTGTAGAGGGTATGAAATCCTAATGTTGTAATCAAACATCCCTCCCAAAAATTCTATGTGGAATAACATTTGGCATTTAGATGCCCCCTCGAAAATATTTTTTTTTATGTTGGACATTACTACATGGAAAAATCTCGACTAGTGAAAATTTTAGTTGGAGGGGGATTAAGGGCCCCTCCATATGTGTATTCTATAAAAATAATATTGAATCCATTCTTCATATGTTTTTGGAATGCCCGACAGTTTTAGAAATACGGAAGGGTCTTCTCCAAGACATGCTCAACAAGGTAAATTGGCCAAATTCACTTCATGAACTATTGTGGTCGTGGGATAAACTTTATCAAAACACCTTCAAGAATAAACCATTATTCAAAAGAATATGGATGTCCCTTCCCAAATACACATGCTGGCACATCTAGTTAGCCAGAAACATACGTGTCTTCAAGGAAGAGAATTTTAGTATATATAGAGTCATCAATACAACAAAATCTCATCTAACTGAATACCCGAATTCTCAGAGAATGAAGCTATCAACACAACAGAGGTTAGACGAAATGGGGAAAAGTTGGTTGGACAACCTCCAGATTCAGTTTCATCCAACTAAAGGACTATGGTAGACCAGGTCGCTTGGGCATAGAATATTTAGAAAGAAAACTCACACATACACCAACCTCCATGTAGACTCCCACTACCACCCCTCTCAGAAAATGGGGGTTCTTAATACCCTAGCCATAAGAGGAACAAGAATTTCTGATAAGGAACATAGTAAAGAAGAGATAGACCATCTAAGTAAGGTTTTTAAAAGCACAATCTATAGACACAAAGACATCAGGAAGGCAATGGAAAGGAAATGGAAAGGAAAGAAAGAAGGACTCAACCTCACAATGAGCAGACCCCAATAGGAAGGATTTTTATTCCCTACATCTATGGGGTCACAGATAAGATTGCAAGTATCTTGAAAAGAAAAGATATTACGACTTATTTCAAACCCATGACACTATCAAACAAAGAATGAGGTTCGTAAAAGACCCTATTGACCATCGACGGGGGAAAGGTATCTACAAAGTCTCTTCCTCTTGTGGGAAATGTTACATTGGTGAGACTGAACGATCGTTTCAGATAAGGATAAAGGAACACAAAGCAGACATTACAAATGAGAGTATTCACATCTCAGCCTTGGCAGAACATTCTTCCAAAACCAAGCATCATGTCTGCCTTGAGGGTACCAATATCCTCGCAAATGAAGATCGATACAACAAAAGACGCATCAGAGAGGCCCTAGAAATAATCAAGCACCCCGACAACATGAAAAGAGATGGTGGCCTTGAGGTGAGTAGCTTTTGGCACCCCTTGATAAACCAACTAAAGGACTGTAGTAGACCAGGTCGCTTGGGCATAGAGTCTTTAGAAAGAAAAATCACACAGACAATTACCTCCATTCATACTCCCACCACCACCCCTCTCAGAAAATGGGGTTCTCAATACCCTAGCCATAAGAGCAATAAGAATATCTGATAAGGAACATATTAAAGAAGAGATACATCATCTAACCAAGGTTTTTAAAAGAATAGGCTATAGAGACAAAGACATCAGGAAGGCAATGGATAAGAAAGAAAGAAGGACTCGGCCTCACAATGAGTAGACCCCAACATGAAGGCTTTCCTTCCCTACATCCATGGGGTCACGAATGAGATTACAAGGATATTGAAACAAAAAGAGATTATGACTTCTTTCAAACCCATGACCACTATCAAACAAAGAATGAGGTCAGTAAAAGACCCTATTGACCATCGACAGGGGAAAGGTATCTACAAAGTCTCTTGCTCTTGTGGGAAATGTTACAATGGTGAGACTGGACGATCTTTTAAGATAAGGATTAAGGAACATGAACCATACATTAGAAATGAGCGTATGCACACCTCAGCCTTGGCATAACATTCTCTTAAAACCAAGTATCATGTGTGCCTTAAGGATACCAAGATCCCCACAAAAGAAGACCACTACTACAAAAGACGCATCAAAGAGGCCATATAAATAATCAATCACCCCAACAACATTAATATATATGGTGGCCTTGAGGTAAGTAGATTTTGGCACCCCTTGATAAACCAACTAAAGGACTCACATAGACTGGGTTTCTTGGGCATAGAGTCTTTAGAAATAAAACTCACATAGAAAGCTACCTCCATGCAAACT
>ML782761.1:157546-173227 GCA_009831015.1 Picea engelmannii | reverse complement strand
TTTCCCTCCCTACATCCATGGGGTCACAGATAAGATTGCAAGGATATTGAAAAGAAAAGACATTACAAATTCTTTCAAACCCATGACTACTATAAAACAAAGAATGAGGCCCATAAAAGACCCTATTGATTATCAATAGGGGAAAAGTATCTACAAAATCTCTTGCTCTTGTGGGAAATGTTACATTGGTAAGACCGGACAATTGTTTCAGATAAGGATCAAGGAACATGAAGCGAACATTAGAAATGAGTGTATGTGCACCTCAGCCTTGACAAAACATTCTCTTAAAACCAAGCATCATGTGTGCCTTGAGGATACCAAGATCCTCACAAAAGAAGACCACTACTACAAAAGACACATCAAAAAGGCCCTAGAAATAATCAAGTGCCCCAACAACATGAATAGAGATGGTGGCCTTGAGGTAAGTAGCTTTTGGCACCCCTTGATAAACCAACTAATGGACTCTGGTAGACTGGGTTGCTTGGGCATAGAGTCTTTAGAAAGAGAACTCACACATACAACTACCTCCATGCAGAGTCCCACCACTACCCCTCTCATAAAATTGGGGTTCTCAATACCCTAGCCATAAGAGCAACAAGAATCTCTGATAAAGAACATATTAAAGAAGAGATAGACCACCTAACCAAGGTTTTTAAAAGCATAGCCTATAGTGACAAAGACATCAGGAAGGCAATGAAAAAGAAAGAAGGAAGGACACAACCTCACAATGAGCATACCCCCAACATGAAGGCTTTCCTTCCCTACATCCATGGGGTCACAGATAAGATTGCAAGGATATTGAAAAGAAAATAGATTACAAATTCTTTCAAACCCATGACTACTGTCAAACAAAGAATGAGGCACATAAAAGACCCTATTGATTATCGACAGGGGAAAGGTATCTACAAAATCTCTTACTCTTGTGGGAAATGTTACATTGGTGAGACCGAACAATCGTTTAAGATAAGGATTAGGGAACATGAAGCAAACATTAGAAATGAGTGTATGCACACCTCAGCCTTGACATAAGATTCTCTTAAAACCCATCATCATGTGTGCCTTGAGGATACCAAGATCCTCACAAAAGAATACCACTACTACAAAAGACGCATCAAAGAGGCCCTAAAAATAATGAAGCACCCCAACAACATGAACACAGATGGTGGCCTCGAGGTAAGTAGATTTTGGCACCCCTTTATAAACCAAATAAAGGACTCTAGTAGAGCAGGTCACTTGGGAATAAAGTCTTTAGAAAGAAAACACGCACAGACAACTACCTCCATGCAAATTCCCACCACCACCCCTCTCAGAAAATAAGGGTTCTCAATACCCTAGCGATAAAAGCAACAAGAATCTCTGATAAGGAACATATTAAAGAAGAGATAGACCATCTAACCAAGGTTTTTAAAATCATAGGCTATAGAGACAAAGACATCATGAAGGCAATGGAAAAGAAAGAAAGAAGGACTCGACCTCACAATGAGGATACCCCCAAGTTGAAGGCTTTCGTTCCCTATATCCATGGGGTCATGAATAAGATTGCAAGGATCTTGAAAATAAAAGAGATTATGACTTATTTGAAACCCATGACTACTATCAAACAAAGAATGAGGTTCGTAAAATACCCTATTGACCATCAACGGGGGAAAGGTATCTACAAAGTCTCTTCTCTTGTGGGAAATGTTACATTGGTGAGACCAGACAATCGTTTTAAATAAGGATCAAGGAACATGAAACAAACATTAGAAACGAGTGTATGTGCATCTCAACCTTGGTGGAACATTCTATTAAAACCAGGCATCATGTGTGTCTTGAGGATACCAAGATCCTCGCAAAAGAAGACCACTACTACAAAAGACACATCAGAGAGGCTCTGGAAATAATCAAGCACCCCAACAACATGAACAAATATGGTGGCATTGAGGTAAGTAGAATTTGTCACCCCTTTATAAACCAATTAAAGGACTTTGGTTGACAAACTCTCTTGGGCATAGAGTCTTTAGAAAGAAAATTCACACAGACAACTACCTCCATGCAGACTCCCACCACCACCCCTCTCAGAAAATGGGGGTTCTCAATAACCTAACCATAAGAGCAACAAGAATCTCTAGAATAAGGAACATATTAAAGAAGAGATAGACCATCTAACCAAGGTTTTTAAAAGCATAATCTATAGAGACAAAGACATCAGAAAGGTAATGGAAATGAAAGAAAGAAAGACTCGACCTCACAATGAGCAGACCCCCAACATGAAGGATTTTCTTTCCTACATCCATGGGGTCACATAAAATATTGCAAGGATCTTGAAAATAAAATAGATTACGACTTATTTCAAACCCATGACTATTATCAAACAAAGAATGAGGTTCAGAAAAGACCCTCTTGATTATCGATAGGGGAAAGGTATCTACAAAGTCTCTTTCTCTTGTGGGAAATGTTACATTGGTGAGACCAGACGATCATTTCAAATAAGGATTAAGGAACATGAAACATACATTAGAAATGAGAGTATGCACACCTCAACCTTGGCAGAACATCCTCTTAAAACCAAGCATCATGTGTGCCTTAAGGATACCAAGATCCTCACAAAAGAAGACCACTACTACAAAAGACGCATCGGAGAGGCCCTAAAAATAATCAAGTACCCCAACAGAATGAACAAAGATGGTGGCCTTGAGGTAAGTAGCTTTTGGCACTGCTTGATAAACCAACTAATGGACTATGGTAGACCAAGTCGCTTGGGTATAGCATCTTTAGAAAGAAAAATCACACAAACAACTACCTCCATGCAAACTCCCATCACCACCCATCTCAGAAATGGGGTTCTCAATACCCTAGCCATAAGAGTAGCAAGAATCTCTGATAAGGAACATATTAAATAAGAGATATACCATCTAACCAGTGTTTTTAAAATCATAGGCTATAGAGACAAATACATCACGAAGGAAATGGAAAAGAAAGAAAGTAGGACTCGACCTCACAATGAGTAGACCCCCAACATGAAGGCTTTCCTTCCCTACATCCATGGGGCATGAATAAGATTACAAGGATCTTGAAAAGAAAAGAGATCACAACTTCTTTCAAGCCCATGACTACTATCAAACAAAGAATGAGGTATGTAAAAGAACGTATTGACCATCGACGGTGGAAAGGTATCTACAAAGTCTCTTTCTCTTGTGGGAAATGTTACATTGGTGAGACTGGACGATCGTTTCAGATAAGGATTAAGGAACGTGAAGCAGACAATAGAAATGAGTGTATGCACACCTCAACCTTGGTAGAACGTTCTCTTAAAACCAAGCATCATGTGTGCCTTGATGATCCAGGTGGATATTGGTGGCCACCCACCTATTCCAACTGGCTCCTCTTGACAGTTTTTAGTTCAGCACGTTCTTTTGTACCTCTTTGTAATTATGGGTTCTACACTTCTGGGGTTGTCTGAATCCCTACACATCTTCCAGGTGGATACTGGTGGCCTCCCACCTAAACCAACTGGCTTATTTTGTATGTTTTCATGTCAGCACATCTTGTTGTACTTCCAGGTCCGTTTTAGGGTCCTAAACAATGTTTTTCTGGCTCGCCACAGTCAAATTATAGATGTAGTCAAATTTTGATGGTGTAATGTGTAGTTCTCTAAAACACCTTCCCAACGTGCCATCACGCGCCTAAAACGGAGGTCGTATGCAAAAGTTACGACCCCAGGAAGTTGAGGTACCAACTTACCCATAAGGGCTCACATAACTTTTGGCGTTTCATCTCCTAGGGTTAGGTTTTTGGATGTTTAGGATTTTGGCATTCATGAGTAATATTAAAACGGCCTCTGGAGCCTCATTGTAATCATTCTGCTCAGACGGATGCGCATAGAAGCCACATCTTTTCTTAGAGATAACTACCACCATTCGAGCAAGTGTTTAAGCTCTGTAGTTTTACAGTTTCAACCTATTTCATTTATTCAATAGAAGATATTGTTCATTGGATATATGTGTTGTTCTTCATATCTATGTGTTTATTGTATTCAGTTTGTTAATCAATTTGTTGTTCTCCTAAATCTGGATCACTTGAGGATACCAAGATCCTCGCAAAAGAAGACCACTACTACAAAAGACACGTCAGAGAGGCCATAGAAATAATCAAGCACTCCAACAACATCAATAGAGATGGTGGCCTTGAGGTAAGTAGCTTTTGCCACCCCTTGATAAACCAACTAAGGGACTCTGGTAGACTGGGTCGCTTGAGAATAAAGTCTTTAGAAAGAAAACTCACACAGACAATTACCTCCATGCAGACTCCCACCACTACCCCTCTCAGAAAATGGGTGTTCTCAATACCCTATCCATAATAGTAGTAAGAATTTTTGACAAGGAACATGTTAAAGAAGAGATAGACCACCTAACCAAGGTTTTTAAAAGCATAGGCTATAGAGACAAAGACATCAGGAAGGCAACGAAAAAGAAAGAAAGAAGGACTTGACCTCACGATGAGCAGACCCCCAACATGAAGGCTTTCCTTCCCTACATCCATGGGGTCATGAATAAGATTGCAAGGATCTTGAAAAGAAAAGAGATTACGACTTCTTTCAAACCCATGACTACTATCAAACAAAGAATGAGGTCCATAAAAGACCCTATTGATTATCAACATGGGAAAGGTATCTACAAAATCTTTTGCTCTTGTGGGAAATGTTACATTGGTGAGACTGAACAATCGTTTCAAATAAGGATTAAGGAACATGAAGCAAAAATTAGAAATGAGCATATGCACACCTCAACCTTGACATAACATTCTCTTAAAACCAAACATCATGTGTGTCTTGATGATCCACAACGATCTTTTAAATGACAATGGTTAAGTTATTTTGCATGAGTTAAAGTATCATTTAGGAAACTGGTGAAAGAAGGAAGAATTAAAGAGGAAACATAGCAACCATTAAGCAATATACAGATATGAACATAAGAGTGAAGAACATCAAACCATAAACACCAATGTGATAATGGATTTCGACAATCTCACCTACATATCCGGGCCTTTGTCTAAGTGGGTGAGGCTTTCTTATTTTTGTTTCAAGCTTTAAAAGTACATCATAACATTGCCAAAAGGTTACAAACTGATCTGGTCTTGTTCTACCAAATCTCAAGAACCCAACAAAATTGACGACACTGAAATCGGATGAACAAAGCTCCCAGAAATGGCCCGCAAAGGTGCTCTCCTCATTGGCTTCCCCGCATAAAAATGGCTTTGGCTCAACAATCCTTCAACATAAGCCTGTTTTGAACCCTCTTCTATGGCTCCAATAACCTCTGGTTTTTATAGAATAGAAGTGGGTAACAACCTCCCAACTTCTCCCCAATATCTCACCTCAAAAAGGGCCCAATATCCCCCAATATTGGCCAAAATCCCACAAAACTACTGAATAAATCAATTGAAATCTTAATATAAAGTAATAAAACCCAAAAATGGCATATAATCAGGGCGCAACCCCTTTTCTTAGGGCTCCTGGTCACTTGCGCACATACAAGTGTCCAAGGGCTAGGCTGTTGGTGCGTTTCCCCCCTGGATTTCCGCTCCTGGTCTTATGGTATGTTGCCATGTGCCTTGGTATTAAGCTCCACGCGCATAACAAGTAGTTGGCCCTCGATGGTGTAGCCCACGGTTAAGCCCCTTGGTCGACAGACTAGCCCACCTGACCGAGGCTAACCCTCATCCATCCGCGCTATAAGATAATAGTCAACGATATATGCAATCTGAGTCACATGTGAAAAGGTGTTGAAAACCAAGGGCTAGTCAAACTGTAACGGATCCTGCGCCTATACAAACGATGGTCATTTTACACGGTCGCATTGGTAAGTTGCGTCGGGGTCTGGGGCTAGGAGCCAACCCTTACTCTGCCCCACATAACATTTGTTCAAGTTTAAATACAACATTCAGACTATGGTAATCAAGGAACACCATGGGCGGGCTGGCAAGCCCGGCCCTGCCAAGACATTAACCCGGACAAGAAGTCACAGGTTCGAATCCCATAGACCCATACAAAATTTTCCAAACTATGCTAGCCAATGGATGGGTGCCACATGGAAACCTAGGACTGGTCCACGTGGCACCATGTTATTCGCTGAATACATGCTATGTGTCAATCGCCTATTCATCCACTTGTCTACCCAGGTGTCAACCCAGTCATATGCCATTGTACCTGCCACATCAGCATCCACTGTACCTGCCACGTCAGCTTGTGCCACATGTCACGCTTGCAGTGGTGCCACATGTCACATTCTGACTGGTCCAGCTGTACCTTCCCATGTCAATGCCAATTTACCCTGCCACATCAGCTGTACGACCATACGGCCTGTACAATCAGCTAATTTTTCTCGGTTTGGCAAAACGAACAGATCATGATATCTTGAGCATACGACAACTGTTTGAGCCCGTTCAAGTTGCGTAGGGTTCGTATCGATGAGGCCTGCACACACGTTTGTTTTGAAGCCATTCTAAGAACCTCGATTTTTAGACCTTCTTGGACCCATTTTGGTCCCGAGATCCAATTCTGGATCACACCTCCCCACTAAAGACCTTTTGATCCTCCAAAAGGTTACTGACCAGTCATCAAGTGCGGGATAGGCCACCCGATTTGTTGTTTGTCTTTAAACTTTGTCCTGTGCACCTGTCTCATCAAGATCAACTGTAAAACAATCATGATAACTGACATCATATTGTTAGCCATTTGTACCCTGTCACATCTTACTGAAGCCATTATCATCCATGTTGACAACATTACTAATGATAACATTAGAAATATGACTGCAAATGAGCTAATATGTTTGTAATATTTGCACGACATTAGTTTATCTTGAAGCATAGTGTGATTGATCTTCCATTCTACAATCATCTCCTGTTCTTGCTTAAGATCAATTACTTGATTTGAAACAATTATAGGTGTGTTGCTTGCATGAGCTTCCTTTCTTAATTGTTCCATTGTTTGAAGAGATTGATTTGCTTTGAAATGATGAGCATGTACCACATATTCTTTGCCTGCTTTGATTAGGTGATATTGATTCTTTTCCATGTAGAAGACTGCTTTACGATCATACAAGTAAGGACTGCCTAAGACCATTCCACATTCATTGAGTGGCACCACATCACATGTTACCTCATCCACAAACTTAGATGAAATTGCAAACTTTAATGTGCATTGCTTTGTTATGTGCAATTGATGATTGTTGCTTATCCATTTAAGTGTGTAAGGCTTATGATGCATCTCAGTGTTTAATCCCAATTGTTTAACCAATTCTTCTGAAATCAAGTTAGAATGAGATCCACTATCTATCAACGTGTCGACCTTAGTATGTCTCATTATGACCCTTGTGTGAAACAATTGACTTCGAGAATCAAATCCATCACCAATTTTACCTACCAAACTAACCAATGAGACTTTTGATTCATCACCTGAATCTGAGCCCAAGTCTGTTGGTTGTGATGTTGTTGCAACTGTTTACCTCCCTTTCCTTTCTTTGAACCACTTCAGTTTCTTCTCGAGATGCAATTGCCAACAATGGTCCTCACCATGCCCCTCTTTCTTGCAATGCTTGCAAGAGGGCTTCTCTTCCTTTCTTGCCACTGAATTTTCCCTTTTGCCATTCCACTTCCTTTTGTCCTCTTTTCTCGAAGACGATTCCCCTGATACACCAATTCTTGTTTTCCCTGCTTCAATGTATGCTTCTTGAACATAAACCTTATCAAGATTAGTAGGTACAAACATAAATATAGTGTTATGAATATGTACAGGTAAACCTCCTATGTACTTCATAACAGTCTCTTGGGTATGTAAAGGAATATCTAACATCAATGCCATTTTACAAAATCCATCTGTGTATTCTTACACAGTTTGTCCTTTTCTTAGTTTAAGACCTTGCCATTCAATTAAAGCTTTCTCTTTATAACCCAAATGATAGAATTGCTTTCTAAGTGCAGAAACAAAAACTGGCCATGATGGAAATACATTACCCACTTGTTGCGTGCCATTTTGCAACTTGCTTTACCACTAGATGAGTGTTGTGCCTGCAAGTCTAAGTGATGCCAATTTGATTTGAGTGCCCTCATCCTTGATTTGTTGCACACTGCAATAAATCTCCATCTATCTGACCCAATTATCAAGTCTCTCTACATTGACTTCACCATCATACATAGGTAATTCAAATTTCACATCAAGTTTAAGTAAAGGCATTTCATGTTTATGTTTATGGACATGTTTTCTTGCAGTGGATTTAGAACTTGAACTTGAAGAAGAAGAAGTTGATGGAGAAGAAGGAGGTGAAGGAGGAATTTGAGGAGGATCCTCTCCTTCTTCACTTTTGACCTTTGAATATTCACCTAGAACCGGTCTCTTCYGTTCCAAGTAATCCTCATATAGAACCTTCATCATCTYTGACAYGGCGAAGAAAGTTTTTCGAAACTCTTTCTCATCATGARAAAGTCCCTCTTCCGATGCCATCTTCTCACTTTGAGAAGTTCTCTTTCTCAATCCAATGAATGGATTCTCTTCAATAAGCTCGCCTTCATTTCTCTGGTAATCATGCAAACTCAAAAACCAACCGTCAACTAGCTCCAATACAACTTGATCCGAAATGATCTTTTAAACGACAATGGTTAAGTTATTTTGCATGAGTTAAAGTACCATTTAGGAAACTGATGAAAGAAGGAAGAATTAAAGAGGAAACATAGCATCCATTAAGCAATAAACATATATGAACATAAGCATGAAGAACAACAAAACCATAAACACCAATGTGATAACGGAGTTCGGTAATCTCGCCTACATCTCCGGGCCTTTTTCTTAGTGGGTGAGGCTTTCTTATTTCTGTTTGAAGCCTTAAAATTAAATCATAACAGTGCCAAAAAGGTTACAAACTAATCTGGTCTTGTTCTACCAGATCTCAAGATCCAAACAAAACTGACGAAACTGAAATCAGATGAACGGAGCTCCCAAAAATGGCCCGCAAAGGTTCTCTCCTCATTGACTTCCCTGCATAATAATGGCTTTGGCTCAACAATCCTTCAACATAAACCTATTTTGAACCCTCTTCTATGGCTCCAATAACCTTTGGTTTTTATAGACTAGAAATGGGTAACAACGTCCCAACTTCTCCCCAAGATCTCGCCTCAAAAAGGGCCTAATATTCCCCAATATTGGCCAAAATCCCACAAAACTACTGAATAAATCAATTGAAATCTTAATATAAAGTAATAAAACCCAAAAATGGCATATAGTCAGGGCGCAACCCCCTTTCTTAGGGCTCCCGGTCACATGTGTGCATCTAAGTGTCCAATGGCTAGGCTGCTGGTGCGTTGGCCCCCTGGATTTTCGCTCCTGGTCTTATGGTGTGTTGCCATGTGCCCTGGTATTAAGGTCCATGTGCATAACAAGTAGCTGGCCCTTGATGGTGTAGCCCATGGTTAAGCCCCTTGGTCGACGGGCTATCTCGACCGACCGGGGCTAACCCTCATCCATCCATGCTATACGATAACAATCAATGATATATGCAATCGAGGTCACATGTGAAAAGGTGCCGAAAATTGAGGGCTAGTCAAACTGTAACGGATCCCCTGCCTATACAAATGGTGGTCATATTACACGATCGCGTTGGTAAGTTGCGTCAGGGGCTGGGGCTAGGCCCCAACGCTTACTTCGCCCCATGTAACATTTGTGCAAGTTTAAATACAACATTCAGACTATGGTAATCAAGGAACACCATGGGCGGGCTGGCTAGCCCGACCCTGCCAAGACACTAGCCCGGACGAGAGGTCATGGGTTCGAATCCCGTAGACCCAAACAAATTTTTCCAAACTCTGCTAGCCAATGGATGGGTGCCACATGGTAGCCTAGGACTGGGCCACATGACACCATACTATTCACTGAATACATGCCACGTGTCAATCGTCTATTTGTCCACTTGTCAGCCCAGGTGTCAGCCCAGTCATATGCCATTGTACCTGCCACGTCAACATCCATTGTACCTTGCCATGTCATCATGTGCCATGTGTCACCCTTGCAGTGGTGCCACATGTCACACTTTGTCTGGTCCAACTATACCTACCACGTCAGTGCCAACGTAACCTACCACGTCAGTTGTATGACCGTACGACGTGTATAGTCAGCTAATTTTTGCCTCTTTGGCAAAACGAACAGATCACGATATCTTGAGCATACAACGTCCGTTTGAGCCCGTTCAAGTTGCGTTGGGTTCGTATCGACGAGGCCTACGCACACGTATGTTTTGAGGTGATTCCGATCACTTTGATTTTTAGGCCTTCCTGGACCCATTTTGGTCCTGAGATCCAATTCTAGATCACTTGAGGATGCCAAGATCCTCACAAAAGAAGACCAGTACTACACACGACACATCAAAGAGGCCCTACAAATAATCAAGCACCCCAACAACATGAACATAGATGGTTCCCTTGAGGTAAGTAGCTTTTGGAACCCCTTGATAAACCAACTAAAGGACTATGGTAGACCAGGTCGCTTGGGCACAGAGTCTTTAGAAATAAAACTCACATAGACAACTACCTCCATGCAAACTCCCACCACCACCCCTCTCAGAAAATGAGGGTTCTCAATACCCTATCCATAAGAGGAACAATAATATCTGATAAAGAACATATTAAAGAAGAGATAGACCATCTAACCAAGGTTTTAAAAGCATAGGCTATAGATACAAAGACATCAGGAAGGAAATGGAAAAGAAAGAAAGAAGGAGTCGACCTCACAATGAGAAGACCCCCAACATGAAGGATTTCCTTCCCTACATCCATGGGGTCACGATTAAGATTGGAAGGATCTTGAAAATAAAAGAGATTACAATTTCTTTCAAACCCATGAATACTATCAAACAAAGAATGAGGTTCGTAAAAGACCCTATTGACCATCAATGGGGGAAGGTATCTACAAAGTCTCTGGCTCTTGTGGGAAATGTTACATTGGGAAGACCAGACAATCGTTTCAGATAAGGATTAAGGAACACAAAACAGACAATAGAAATGAGTGTATGCACATCTCAGCCTTGGTAGAACATTCTCTTAAAACCAAGCATCATGTGTGCCTCGAGGATACCAAGATCCTCGCAAAAGAAGACCAGTACTACAAAAGCCACATCAGAGAGGCTCTAGAAATAATCAAGCACCCCAACAACATGAACATATATGGTGGCTTTGAGGTAAGTAGCATTTGACACCCCTTGCTAAACTAACTAAAGGACTTTGGTATACCAAATCACTTGGGCATAGAGTCTTTAGAAAGAAAACTCACACAGACAACTACCTCCATGCAGACTCCCACCACCACCTCTCTCAGAAAATGGGGGTTCTCAATACCCTAGCCATAAGAGCAACGATAATCTCTGATAAGGAACATATTAAAGAAGAGATAGACCACCTAACCAAGGTTTTTAAAAGCATAGGCTATAACAAGAAAGACATCATGAAGGAAATGGAAAAGAAAGAAAGAAGGACTCATCCTCACAATGAGCAAGCCCCCAACATGAAGGCTTTCCTTCCCTACATCCATGGGGTCATGGATAAGATTGCAAGGATCTTGAAAAGAAAATAAATTATGACTTCTTTCAATCCCATGACTACTATCAAACAAAGAATGAGGTCCATAAAAGACCCTATTGACCATCGACCGGGGAAAGGTATCTACAAAGTCTCTTGCTCTTGTGGGAAATGTTACATTAGTGAGACCAAACGATGATTTCAGTTAAAGATTAAGGAACATGAAGCATACATTAGAAATGAGTGTATGCACACCTCAGCCTTGGCAAAAGATTCTCTTAAAACCAAGTATCATGTGTGCCTTGAGTATACTAAGATCCTCGCAAAAAAAGACCACTACTACAAAAGACACATCAGAGAGACCCTAGAAATAATAAACAACCCCAACAACATGAACATAGATGGTGGCCTTAAGGTAAGTAGCTTTTAGCACCCCTTCATAAACCAACTAAATAACTTTGATAAACTAGGTATAAACAATCAAGTTTGATACTTTACTTTTTCCCCTTTTTCATTCCTTTCCTGTTATTTTAAATCTAAGGTCCTCTTCTTCTTTTCCTAACCTAACGCTTATTATCACTTATTCACTTTAGGCACATTAATAATATTCTATGTTTTATAATAAAACCTTTTGCACCTCTATGAAGTATCCATTATTTGGTTAGGTCTAATATCTTGTCTAATATAAACACCATGTAATAAATACTTAAGATATTATCCTTTTTATTATTTATTACTTACACCTTTAGTTAATACTCAATAACATAGACATTAATATTTATTTTATATTACTTACACCAGTAGGTAACATATTAATAGTTAATACTTAATAACCTAGACATTAATATTTATTTTATATTACTTACACCACTGGGTAACATATTAATATACTACTTAGTAATTCTAATACTCTACTTATTAATTTTCACCGAACAGATCTATGGTTTACATGATATTATAATAAAAATTCCCATAACTTCTAAATTACTATTTATTACCATTTATTAATAATAGTTCCTTTTAAGTTTTTAGTTAGATCATTGGCTGTAAACTTCTATTAGTTTATTAATATTAATATTATTAATTTATTATATATTATTACTGTTGACTTTTATTTAGGTTTCATACAATACACTTTTTTTTTTTTTTTTTAGGTTTTACAATTATGTCTAGTCGACTTGTCTAGTTCCAAAAATATCATGCATCCTATATTTATTGTGTAGATTGACAATTCTTATCTTTGACGATTGGTTTTGAAGATGAATCTTGATTCAGATTCAAAACGTCAATGACAATATGGCTTTGACCATGGAATATCCAGTAAATAACTTTGAAAAATCGTATCTTATTGGGATGACATTCCATTCCCTTGTTATCGGTCCCTGCACAACATTAAAAAAATGTGAAATCGAGGATTTAAAACATATTAGCAATTAAAGTTAACAAATTCATTTTTAGTAAAAAGTCGAAGAAAACCTTCATGTTGATTACCTTTTGATCGACCTAATTCCTCTCTTTGCAACATTTCCATAAAGCTTTTACGCTCTTTTGCACTCAGTTTGTGAACAATCTTATCAAGTTTCTTCAACTTTTTGATTTGCATGACACGCCTTAACAAATACACAACATTAATTTAACCTACAGATAATTCAAATATATTAAAATTTTAATAAAACTTAAAGAACTTGCCTTTTTCTCTTGTTGGGATGAGCTACCATCGCGCTTGTTGCAATAAGTTATTCTTCTTGAACTTCTATCGATCATTTCTATCCAAAAAAGGCAAGAATCATTAAATATAAAAGTTCTGAATTATTTTTTACAAAACAAGATTTCGATGCGTATAATAAAACAATATGCATCGGTGTGTCAATAATATGTATATGCATCAGTGTATGATAATCATGCTCTTACAAAATTGAAAATGTTTGTTTGCAATATGTTATATTCACGTGGTGTTTTATAAATTGATAGAAGAACTGGTGCCTAACCATTGTTTATTACGCACCTCCAAACCCGTGAACAAATTTAAAACATGACATTATCGATCTTTTTTTTTTTTTTTTTGCTAGCATGACCGTTACTTGCGAGACTGACCTATGGATAAGAAACCGGGACCCAAGGGCATCTAAGTCGTCAAAACACCCGAGAATCACACCCGTCCTAAGCCACACCAACCCTTAGAATGGATGGATATTTTAGGTGTCTCCTCCTGGGTTCATCAGGTTTTGAACCAAGGTCTCCATACAAAACAAAACCCTTTGAAACCAGTCACGCTAACGAGATTTGACATGATGCTTTCGATATTAAAAACAATTTTATCTTCATTTTAAACTCAACGATGCCTTTGATAGGAACATGCGTACCTGTGCATTATTCCTGTAGAACGCGCAATGTGAACCGCAGAAGCATTTTTTTAAAAGAAAACTGACAGTGATAAGGTTTCAGAGGACATGGTTTCAGATCCAATACAATGAGTGGTCCCATTGCAACGAATACAAAATTCCCCGTATATAAGTAGAGAAACCCTATAAAAATTTATTGCTTAAAAAAATCTCATTGTAAAATATAGAAAGGGAAAGCAAGATAAACAACAAGGATGTTGGGTTTCCAATATCGAAGGTAACTATGGAACCCTTTTATGTTTTTGAGAATGCACTGAAAATTGCTTGAATCAAACAGGGGAACGATTAAAATGATCAATAGAATGAAATCAAAAATTTGAAATTTTTTCTTTGCATATTTGTATGTGACCTACGATGATCCCTTTCAAATTCGGCTCTTCAAAAAAATCTACCCTCTCCAAAGCCTTTGTTGGTAAAACTCTCTTACACAAATCTCCCCTCTAAATTTTGGCAAAGGAATGAAATAATGAATAGGGTTTTCTTTTATAAACACATACATTTAAAAAAATTGAAATTCCCGCTCATTTTTTCATTGTAAATTTCGGCACATTGATGATAAACATGTGGACTGTATTTTTTTAAACTTACTTTTATTGGTGTGTTATGCATTTTATAGCGCACCGATACAATTTTTACATATAAACACATCGACAAACAATTTAATTTACAAAATAAAAATGCAAACATCTATATTTACATTTTGCAAAGGTTTTTCTTTGCGGAGGCAATAACAAAGTTCACTCTTTGGTGCCTCTCATAATTTAGTGCACCGGGGCGTCATAATATAATTAGGTGCACCGTTAAATTTTAAAAGTCATTTGAAATTATGTTTGAGTTTAGATTGTTCTATGCTTCCCAAAATTTCTTTTAATAATGTATTCATGTATTGATGATGATTTTGGTCAAATGCATAAAAGAAAGTTTATAATATCGAATGGCCAATTCTTTATATTACAATGTGAATTGGATCTCTTTTATGACACCCCAATAGTATGTGGTAGTTCAAAATGTAAAGGGTTGAAGGAGAACCCTTGATGTATCACATTGTCCCATTATATTAATGATCGACTACCTAAACTTGACGGCCTAATACCTCCCACTTTGGTCAAGAATCCAATAGGTGATATAGAAAAGACACGTAGGAACACTTCCATATGCTCATTTTTTGAAAAGTTGGAAGCCAGATCAACTAAGTTTCATCTTAAATTGAGCAACCCATCTCCTTTTGTTGAGTCAATGAAGAATTCTAGTGAGCCAAAGTGTGATATCAATACTATCCAAAACATCTCTACAAGGAGGTCCAAACAATTATATGAGTTGAGAGCAAAAATGTCCAAGTACACACCAAAATTGGTTCAATTGTTGCAAGGTAGCGATGACTTCCTTGTTCCTATCCAACAACAAAGCAAATACCAAATATGTTACAACTGATCTTTGTATGATGCTTGGTCGTCTTCCATGCCTATGCCTAATGTTGAAATTGAATTCTCTTTTTGTGGTAATTGTTAGAAAATCAAGATCGCGGAGCAATAAAATAAAACAAATGCAAAAATAAAACACAGAAGATACACAATACAATTGAGACACAGATATACGTGGTTCACCCACTGTGGGCTACGTCCCTCAGAGAAATTGTTAGGTCCTTCCTTTATTATTATCCAACAAATGAAGGGATACAACCTACAACAAACCCGATGTAACTTCCTCTTCTTTCTCTCATAGTCTCCTATCTCAGAAT
>ML782761.1:124480-137876 GCA_009831015.1 Picea engelmannii | reverse complement strand
TTAAACATTATATGGCATTAATGGTTATAAGTTTTTGCAATCACAATTCAAATTAAACGATTTCATAAGACTGAAGTTAAACATTATATGACAACTCTAGATTTAAATGAGTGATACATCTCAAATTTAATTTAAAAATAGAGAAATCATTAGCATACTCATATTACATTTTATTAATCAAACAACATCAACATGACATGAAAAACATAATTTTTTTTCCACAAAAAAAACGTAATTTTATTCATCCAAAGAGAACCAAATTACATTTTGTAGGTGCCTTAAGCACAACCCAACCATGGGTAAAGTGATAAGAAAATAGAGACCCAAAGGGGTCAAGTAGTGTGCTCATGAGCCACAAAGAAATATACAATAAATAAGCTGGGAATATAATCAATGAAGAACAAAAAACCCCTCCATGAAAGAAACATCGAGAAAACATTCCCAAAGAAGACTCCAGAAGGCAGAAGGACCAGGTCAGAGCGACATGAAACTCTCACATAAACAAAACCAGAAGGCAACGACACCATAAGATACCTCATCCTATGAACACCGAAAAAAATAGAAACCAAAAAGTTGCACGCCCTCAAAAAGGACCTCAAAATGTTAAGCATAAACATTGCATGCCCTTAGGAAGCACCTCAAATCTCTGGCCAACACCCCCCCCCCCCAACTGATTTGAGGAAGAGAGAGGGACCAACACCCTCCAGAAAGACCTCGATATGAGCATACATCAAACCCTGAACAACCAACATCACTAGAGAAAGGAACTGGAAACATGAGTGGGAAACCCCCCCAAAAAAACATTGTCGAGATCAGACATCATTGAAAGCCTCCAATGAAAACCCAGGACTAGACGGACCATGTCAGATCGGCATACATTCCTCTCGAAAAAGAGAGGATCCAAAAACCTGAATTCCGACAATAAAAATTCAGATCTCAGCATCATAAACTTTGAAACCAGAACCACGGAGCAGAGGGTATACATCAGACCCTGAAAAATGCCCCCACCCTAGAGAGGGCAATCAGAAGAAGACAACAAAGACATTTTCCAAAATAGAGGGCCACCCACAAAGAAAATTCGGCTGCAAAAGGAAAGCCTCACAAAAGACCCCCAGCCCACTAGAGTGGAAGATCCGAGTGAAGAAAACCAACCTCAGATCCACACAGAAGATAGGCCGAGCATAGGAAACGAGGCTCCACCAAGCCCAAACGCAACAAAATAGAACATGCATCGACCAACACCAAAAAAACCGCACCATAGACACTCTTAAACTGCCCCCGAGAGAGATCGTGGCCACCAACAATCCCCAAAACCAGCTCATGTAGACCCATCACAACCGATTGGGGGTATGAGACATGCCAGAGCTGCAACCGAGAGAGATCACAGCCGCCAATGATCGTTGAGACTCCACATGCAGAATGCTTCAGATCTATGGTCTGCGGCTAGGGTTTCCCCCAGTCACAACCTCGTTGTTCAATCTATCATATACATGAAAAAACATAATATACATGATCGATATACATATCAAATATACATCTCATCATAATCAATAAACATACATTATATATACATCTCAAGTCAAATATGCAACAATAAATATACGTGTCAAGTACCACTACTAGCTAGGTCCACCACCAAAAGCAGAGGCATCAATGTATTTGCTACTAGAGGTAGATGGTATATCAGAACCCATGCCAGATAACCATGACAAAAGTGGAGGAGGGGGATCAGTGGATGGTGTAGCTGGTGATACATGTGGAGAAGGAGGATCAATGGAGGGTGCAACTAGTGACATATGTGGAGGAGGAAGAAGACTAGGTAGTGGAGGGGATGTCGATCGGTCTAGTGGAGGATCATGCGGTGGAGCATCAGGAGAATCATCCTCAGAAGATGAGCCATATGATATAGAATGAGCAACATCCTTCAACCCCTGGATGAGGTTGAGGGCACTGAGAAATTGACTCATGAGTGGCATTGACAACATGACGCATGAGTGACGTTATGTCACAAGGAAAGGTCGACCATATCACAGATAGATTTGGTACATGTAATATCTCTTTAACGTGTATAGGTGACACTCCCTACTTGGAAAGCATACCACATATGTGATCTGTCACCTTATTTCAAACTCTCTAATCTGACCTGCATGGCATGCCAGGTCTATGTATTGGATGTTGCTTAGTTGTCTCATCTATCTCCTCATTGTATTGGGGAGGCTCTTCCCCAACGTATGTGTCAATACCTGCAAAACAATAGACACTAGTAATCAGACAATTGAAACAAAACGTTACAATAAATTACATGTGCATTAAATAAGAAAAAAATATGCAACTAGATTTATCAAAACATAACAATAATATTACCTCTGTCATATGTTGGCTCATCTGCAGTAAATAGGATGTTCGAACATCCTTTCTAATCCATTCCCGCATATGGGTATTATACAAGATTGAGGACAATATTGTCCTCTCCAACCAAAAAATCAGAGATCTCTCCACCGATTGGAATACACGACCCCTCTTTGACAACTACTACCCCCACATGCACATACACACATTATTCATAGGCCTAGGAGGGAAGCAGGGTATTGTCCATTGAGTGACATGAAACCTCTCAAAAAATAATGGAAACAACTCTAACACAAATGAGAAGAATAACCTCCCATAAAAAATATAGCGACAACAATCTAATGTGAAACAAAACTAGCACAAAAATTCTCCAACCACCTAATCAATCGGGGCCATTGAACTAAACTATCCACATGGTACATCAATGAGTAACTATTGCACCGCCCTTCATAGGTAAAGTGTGCAAATTTCATGACAGTAAAATACATCCACTTAACCTCCTTTGCACCAAATGCATCTATCTGCAATTGACTATCAACAACCTGGAAGTTCGTAGCACACACAATGTTTGGACTAACATATATATGTGCATATGCCAACTAGCTCTCTCTTGCAATGCCAAACAATATATCTGATAACTAGGGCCAAACCTCCTCCCTCCTAGACAACCCGGTGATAAAATGAATATCCTTTTTTGTGGGTTGATACCATAGATAGAGACTAACCATGAATCCTTGTCGACCATGATCCCAGTGACAGATCAACTGTTGTAAATACAAAGAGTCCCTCCTAACATATGTAGCCTCCTCATAAAACTTAAGGAGGCCAACATCCCTCAAAAGGAAATGAGTTTGTGATGCAATAGAGTGATGTATCATCTCCCTCTCTCTAGTCTCCTACTCACGTACAAAGTTGTACGCGTAGACCTGGTACTTTTGCTTTTTCTCCTGCAATCGTCATTCTCGTCTCTGATTCACATACAATTGTTTTTAGGCACACATATATAGATAAAACAATTTGAAATTATAAAACACACACATATATAATCATTTTGTATTTATCAAAAACTGAAATTAATTTCTATTTGCAAAAACAAATGTGATAAAGTAACGAGTGTGCCTTTAATAAACAATATGCATTATCTACGATGTGCTTTATCAGAAAACAAGCACCGTACATGGTGATCTATGTTATTTGGCACACTAGTGATACATTTTTCATTAAATTCATCGATATGCACCATTAAGGAGCAATGTAATACCCCTAGGCCAAACCCCAATTGAAATGTAATTACAATTGTGCATAGAGGTTGGTGAGCCAGGAACTTTTTGGGCCAATGAGCCTATTTTTTGTTATGTAATTTCACTCTGAATTTAATGACAAAGAATCGTTGGTACAAACCATCCCGACACAAGAGTATGGGGGGTTAAACTCTACTAGATGGGAAAGGGGGCTAAGGGTCTAGGAAAAGAACTAAGCCATGGGGCTTAAACCAAGGAAATATTAATAAAATATTTCTAACAAAGGCAAAAAAGACATGAACATGATATATATCCTAAATCTTTGGAAAAGAGGAACAAATCACCAAGTGGTTCAAAAGGAGGTTTGAGAAGTGACAAGTGGCACTTCATGAGCATGCAAACAAAATAACAAACCTTAGTGCATGTTCTCATTCATTTAACCATTCGTTCATGTCGTCATGCCCTCCATCCTTTGTACCATATCCCTGTTAATGTTGTACGTACTTGTTGCCATTCCATTTTTGTTTGAGGATGTTGGAAGCGAGATTTGCGGGGAAGTAAGTTGAAGAAGCGGGTTGTCAGGCTTGTGTGCATTTATCTCCAGGTGAGAGAAGTGTTGTTGAAGAGGCGGGTTGTCAAACCCATGTGCCTTCTCTCTAGGTGAGAGAAGTGTTGTTGAAGAAGCGAGTTATCAGGCCCGTGGGCATTCTCTCCGGGTGAGAGAATTTTCGGGAATTTGATTCCCAAGGTGCCAAGCTCCAACTACATGGCTCTGAGACTTCCTCTCTGACTTGTTGCTGAAGCCTTGGAAGGGAAGTGGGGCAGCTGAAGGATTGTTGAGAAGAGAAGGGGCACACTTCCTGGGGTGGGACAAGCATGTGGGGAATGAGAGATTGTAGGTTGGTTGTTAAACTTGGCACCTGAACTGGAAATATTATTGCTGATGAGAGACCTTACCTGGATAGGATTTCCTTGCCCAAGTGGGGTTTAAGACCCAGCTCGGGGGTGACTTGTTGGGTTTAAGAGGTCTTCATGCAATTGGTGGCTCATTTATATGGATAAGTGCCCACTATGTGCTTACTTAAATTACTGTGTAAATGTTTATGTATTCATGTTATGGATATTTGTTGTTCTATTATGTTATAGTATTTATGTTGTCAGAAATGTCCAGGAATGTCAAAAATGAGTTATAGACAAGAGTATTTGTTGTTGTAATTATACTTGTATATATGTTGCTAGAATTGCAAGGAACTGTAATTATATATTCTCAGTCATGGTAGTTACTGATGGAATTATGTGTCTCTGTTATGGTTTTCTTTAATGTGCTTCATGTGTATCTTGTAGCTATATTGCATAATTCTTGTACATGGGTAGTACAAATAAATGAGTGAATTTGACAATAGAGGGAAACTATGTTTGAGTATAAGTTGTGGGTGTTCTTTATATAATTCTGACCATATGCTTAGCTAAACTTGGTGTTGCTTAGCCAGTACGGGTTGGAAATTTCCTCGTCCAGGTATGGACAGAGCATAGGGAACGATTCTCTATTTACAGGGCAATGAGAAAGTCCTTAGCTGATAGAGAAGGATTGCAGATAATCCTGATGGCTTGTTAAGCCTTAGAAATTTCCTAAGGAAGACCTGAATTTGGATAAGTCCTAAAGAGGACTGTTGAAGCTATGCAGTTTTGTGTCTATTTCCTAAAAGAGTCATAATTGTTGATTCGACAAGACAAAATAATCATGGCCGTTGGTCATGGTCCCTCACGTATGAGAGCTTGAAAAGGGTCCAAATTGTTAACAACCATTGGATCCATCAGAAAATAGATCTAAATGATCTCAATCGTTGATCGCGGAGGGTGCCATCAAAGTCTTCCAGGGTTATGTTGGGACAAGACTTCAAATTGACTAGAGCCATCGATCCATCGAAGAATAATTCGGAGTGATCGAGACCGCCCATTGCAATGGGTCCTTCAGAGCAGTTTGGTCCACCCAAATGAAAATACTCCGAAGGGAAGACTCGAAGGAGAAATCGAAATTGTCGATTGGAGAACAACTGAGATGTAATCTCGACCATTGATCGGCGTGGAAACCCTTAGGTATGATCGAGAGGAAGGGTGATGTCATGCTGACATCACGCTGACATAATGAGCCTACGTGTATAAGGAAGACACACGACGTCCTATAATTGGTCGAGGTTGTTGACACCCTATATATTTGTGTGCCAAATTATGAGCCTATTCACTCATTTTGTAGCATAATCACATTTTTTGAACATGAAATTTTGAAGCATTTTGGCGTTTCTATAGAATTATGGTATTTTTGCAGCTCATGTTTTGATTTGGGTTTTCAAACTGATAAAGGTCAAACAAAGATTGCAACTGTCAAGCAAAGTGTTCGGGTTTGCGCCTAAGTATTCAAGGAAATAATCAAAAGGTTAATTAGATTTTATAACAAATTTGAAATTGTTTCAAGTTAATGACAACCATGTAGGAGTAAAATCAACTCGCCAAATGTCGAGGAAGAAGATATTTGAGAAGGAAATAACTGCAAAATTTTGAAGGTTAAACTGCCATCAGATAGAGACAGGGCTTGGTGGAAGGAGTTTGATGTGACTCCTTGTCAACCTAAGGATGCTAGCAATAAAATGTGTTATTACATTCAATGGGGCACAGTCATGATGAAATTATTCATGTGGAAAGCATGAATTTCAGCCGAGGTTCAAATGTTGTTTTCACCTTTGACTCAAAGTTAAGAGAAGCTTCTCATATTTGTTATACCACTTGTTATTACACACTTTAAGGAGAATGTTTGGTGGTTTTTTGTGCTTCTCTATATTTCAGATGTTTAACTGTAAAAGTATTGAATAGATCAGAGGATTTTAGCATTGCGAGGAGGTTGAGAAAGCTTAAAAATAGAGATTTTGTAGCGAAAAACAATTCGCTGCGAAAATTCCTGTACAACAATTTTGCAGCAAATTGGTTGCTACAAAATGTTATTTTCATCATATCTATAAAACGACGAACTGGGTTTTTACCAATTTTTTTTTGGAGAGGCATCATAGTTTCATTAATTTGATGACAAAAAATCAGTCGAACCCAGTTCGCCATTTGGGAGATAAGGGGAAACTATGATTTGCTGCGAAATTTCCTCTATTTGATTGTTTTTGTAGTCAACTTCAAGCTCATATTTTGAGCAGGTGGTGATTTATCTCAAAAAATGGAAATACATTTTCTTAATAACGAGTTCATATACAAAAACCTCTCTTAGTTTTTGCACAGGTGTCAGGTTCTCGGAGATTTGAAGGGATCTTTACAACCTATTTTTACAGATTTTCGCCAAGTTTGATTAGTTGAAAACTAAACCCTAAAAAATAGGAGTTAGTTTGTAACTACTTCTTGAATGTGAAACCCTAAATATTTTGACCTTATTGAGTTAGATTGGAATGAAATTCTATATATTATCAGGAAGAGGATTGTAAAATGGTTCGAATTTGGCAGAAAGAAAGACTTATTGTGCTTGTAACGTTTCTTGAAGTTAATATAATTATCAATGTAGAATTACATAAGTTTATGTTCAGAGATTCTTGTGTCAGTTTCTTTCAGTGTATGATTACTCTCATGTGTTTGTGCTTCTTTCATTTCAATATTTCATTTAATGTATTGCCTTGTAGCATTTGATTGAAAGTATATGGTTTGGAATTCATCCTATGTTTGGTGCTCTGAATTCATACAATCAAATGTTCCACCCTTTCTTCTAAAATTATATTTGAATTCATCCTGTGTTAGATGCTCCAATATAGTGGACTGTTAACTCTTATATTTCCTGTCATGATGCAATAAATTAGAAGTTGAAAGGATATTGTCTACCCTGCCTCTGTTTCCTAGACTTTCCTATAACCAGTCACTGATAGGTTTTATTGGTTTCAACATATAACTCAATGCCCAATGGTTTTCTTCTCCTAATATTACCAAGCATACCAAAAAATACTTACCCTATCTTAGTTTACAAATATGGCCACTGTCTTCAGTGTATGAGCCATTGTTGAATTTATATTGCATATCAGATTTCAAGGAGGGAGACCCCTCTGACTGAAAGGGCCATCTTTCAGTCTAAATCTTGGTTTGAAAAGGTTACCTTTGTGACTTTCCACCACAATCTTGGAAATTTACAGAGTGATAACATCTTCACGCCGTTTTCGGGGAGAGAAAGTGAAATATTCCCTGGGAAAGAATGACAAAGACTCAAGATCTAATTCCCGAGGGTAGACAGAGAGTTAGACACAGAAACAGGCTGTATAATTTTACCCCGATGACTCCATTTTCAGAACAATCTAGATTTCAGAGCTTTCATGACGACTCTACTATCCAAAGAATCCAGAGCTTAAAGAGTTTATTGGCGACTTCATTGTCCGAATATGGATTCTCAATATGTAAGGTATGCTCCTATGAATCATTCTCATATACCCAGTTTTGTATAGATTGACAAACATATTTGCCAAAATTCAAAGATGAAGAAGGTGATGATGTTGCTTTGCATTTGATTAAGTTTCATATGCATTCACATAAGATAAAGGTTGAATGGAATGAATATTGTTTGATGAAAATGTCCATGGCCACTTTGGAAGGAAAGACAAGATCCTGGTATGAAAAATTACCAGCTGCTAGTCTATATTCTTTAAAGGATTTTCATACAATATTTTTTGAAAATTATAAAGGATGTTATCCATCTTTGTTGTTGGTTCAAAATTGTTGTCATTATTTTGAAAATTTTATTCAAGTTTGGAAAAGGTTTATGAAGATGAAGTGTTTATGGATGACGAAATTATATAGGCCTTTCATGAAAACCATTTTCATCATAAAAAATAAATGTTAGAGGATAGTTGCCATGATTCTCAAGAATTTCTTCAGTAGACTGCAATTTCTTCTCTACCTGAAAATGAAATAAATCGGGATCTTGATATTCAAAGTCATGTTCCTTCCCCTGTGGATGATGAAGATATTCAGATTTTAAGTGAGCAAAAAAGAAACAAGGATACCCATTTAGATCTAAATGATAACATTTTAAATGGTCAAGTAGAGTTCACATCAGTTCATTATTTTACTTAGCTATTTTCTCAAGAAGAGGTTTATCAAAGGCAGATTTATGAAGTTGTAAGTACAGAAAATTTAGATAGTAAACCAACTCATGGCATAGAGTTTTAGGAAAGCAACGAGACAATGAATAACACTCTTCAATCAGAGACACGGGAAGACAATGAACAAGTAGTTGTTTCCTTTAATTCCCTTGAAAATCAAGGTGACATTCTTGTTGAAGTACACGAAGGATTATTTTTTGATGTTCCTCAAACACTTGTTATGGATGTTATTCAAGAATGTACAATTTTTTTCACTGATAATGATGATAGGAAAGAGGAGAAAATTGTTGCCATTTCATTTGAGAATGATCTTGAAATTGAAGACATAAGACAAGAACAATCTTCAGTTAAAAATGAAAGTTTTTCTTTCCTTTTTGTTGGTCATCAAGAAAGACAAACAATCAATATTCTTCAAGATTATTTTGTTAGTCTGTTGCAGTCATTAGAAAAGGTGATCTTTGTTGTATTAATAGACTAAGGATATTAGTTTCAATTGGAGTTTGAATTGCCAGTTTTCAAATTTGTATTTCTATTTGATGAGAATGAAAGAAGAAAGCAGTTAAGTAGCCATTTGATTTCATGGTTACATTGGAGTTTTGATATCACTTGATCCAACAATTATTTTCACTAATGTAGCAGTAGGACAGTGTGCAAATAAGTTTGTTGGTCAAGCATTTTTTTAGTTTGCTGCATTTTGTCAGTTTCAGTTTCGGCATTCAGTTTTCAGTTTGTAGTGTGCAATTGTGATTTTCAGTTTGTAAAGTGGTTTTGGTTTAAGAGCAGGAATCAGATTGCAAGTTTCAAGAAACAATTGGGAGCATCCCAATGGATAAGGAACTAGATCTGAGGTTCTTTGTTGCCTCACAGGGAGGACAACATCCCCATTGGAACCAATGTCGACACCCTATAATTTTCGTGCCAAATTATGAACCTATTCGCTCATTTTGCAACATAATCACATTTTTTGAACATGAACTTTTGCAGCATTTTGGAATTTCTATAACATTATGGTATTTTTGCAACTCATGTTTTAATTTGGGTTTTCAAATTGATAAAGGTCAAACAAATCTTGCAGTTGTCAAGCAAAGTGTCTGGGTCTGTGCCCAGGTGATCCAAGATCTTTTCATCGAAGTGACTTATAAAGAATTGTATTAAATGCGCATAAATTAAAGTGCACCATTAAAGAAGGAAAAGCTTAATAATGAAGAGACATACGCATCAAATATGAACACAAAAAACTTGATAACGAATTTCGTCCCTGGTGGACTACGTCTCCGGGTCCTGCTCTCAAATGGGTCGGCCTTTTTATCAACTCAACAAAGAATTTGGAAAAATACATAAGTATACCTCATTCTGGAATCAAGCTACATAAGCTTTGCTCATATCAGAAAACATAGAACACCATTGAATTCATGGCGTCAAATTACCCAAAAATGACTGTCTGCATGCCTCAAGCCGACTGTGGCACTCCCAGGCCCAAGATAAATCTTGTATCAATTTCCGTGCCCTGCAACCTACAATTAATGCCAAGAAAATGTCTCGTAAACTGTGTCTAGTTGTACCGTCACACGCCTCCTCCCCGTGCACTTGGCAGATTCAATTTTTAAATAAAATTTTGGGCGTTGTAAACAATGGAGGTTGTTTGGCCTAGTGGTTGGCGGAGCTACTATTAAGGCGTATATAGTGGGGGAGGTCCCAGGGTCGAGCTCGCATGCCTCACCTTTTGGGTGTTTGTTATAACATATATATATTAATGCGGTGGTTCCGCCAACTTTTAAGTGGTGGTTTAGATTGACCATTGTGCGCCAGATTTGGCGGACTCATATTCCTTTCTTTATTTTTGAATTTTGGATCTAGAGCCCTCATTGGGATTTTTCCCACTGCCACATGGCAACCAACCATTGGACCACGTCATCCACCTATACAGTCACCTTCCACATCAGTGTATGGTATGTCACCTTGACTGCCATATCAGCATGCCATGTCACCGTATGGTCTACCACGTGGTTATATGGACTGCCACATGGCACTTTTTCATTGGTCCACGAATTGACCCGAAAAATCCAAAAATGAGTGACATGTGGCAGCGTCTGGTGCTACCACATCACCATGGTGACATCATGCTAACGTCATCTTGACACATGTCGCCTCTTGCATGTGCCACGTACGTTGTATGAATTTTGACGTCATCCATACTGATGATGATGTCAATAGTATGGATGCCCACCCATCCCCTATTGATTGGGCTAGGTTGACCAAATTTTGACTGCAAATATCTTTCGATCCGTAACTCCGTTTGACAAGTCGTTTACGTCGTTGGAAAGATCGTGACGCGCTCTTCTCGATGATGCCACTTTCATTGAGTTTTGAGGAATTTGAATTTTTCCCTTTCTCTGTCTGTTGAGGCCATTCTGAGCTTCTTGAGTTGCTTCTGCGAGTTCTGAGATGTCCTTAGTCTTCTCTGGATCCTTTTTGGATCACACCTTCCCAATGAGATCTTTTTGGACCACCAAAATGTTTCATCAATCAAAAAATAAGTGAGGGAAGAGTTCCCTCACCTTGTCCTTCTCAATCCACTTTGCTTTGCTTGGATGTCTACCCTTTAAGCCTACTCAAAGATAATCAACATCACCCCTGCGTGAAGTCCTCATCCTTCTGTCCAAGATGATATCTTCCTCATCCAAGTACTTAGGAGAAAACTCATCAACTTAACGTATTGAAACTTCCTCATCTTGATCCATGATCATGGGAGGCTAAAAAAGTTTCAAGTTCTCTACATTTACAACAAAGTAAATCTGCATATAAGATGGAAGATCTAGATGAAAAGCATTGGTACCACTTTTCTCTAAAATAGTGAAGGGTCCATAACGAATGGGATTGAGTTTCTTGCCTTCACCCTTCAATCTCTCCTTGCTTATGTGAATCCATACTTGGTCTCCAAACTAGAACCGATGATCAACCCTGTGTTTGTCATGCCGAGCTTTATATTGTGCTTGACTTTTCTCCAACAGTTCCGTGACTGCTTGGTGTACCTATTGGATCCTCTGGATGAAATTGCGGGCTATGTCTTCATTTCTTTCTTCATTTGAATCGACATCTCTCCCATACAACAAGTCCAAAGGAACCTTAGGTAGGTACCCACAACATGTCTCAAAAGGCGAACACTGAGTGGGGGAATGTAAGGCTCGGTTGTAAGCATGTTGTACATAGGGTATCTATTCATCCCATACTTTGGGATGCTTGCTGCAGTAGCCTCGAAGAAAAGGTACCATTGTTCGGTTTACAATCTCTGTCTATCCGTCTATCTATGGATGGAAAGCAATGCTCCTCTTCAACTTGGTGTCCATCATTCTCCACAATCTTGTCCAAAAATTCCCAAGGAATCGAGTATCTCGATCTGAGATAATGGATGTGGGTAACCGAAAGTGAACCTAAACATACTGAAAGAAGAGATTAGCAGCCTGCTCAACAATGATCTACTTTTTACATGGCATTAAGATACACATCTTGTTGAACCTATCCACTACAACATACAAATAGTCATGACCCCCTTTGGACATTGGTAAACCCCCTACAAAGTCCATGGAGATACTTTCCCATGGATGGGATGGAACATGTAGTGGTGAGTATAGCCCCAGTTTTATGTTAGTGGGCTTACAAGTAGAACACATCACACACCCCTTTACATATTTAGTTACAATTTATTTCATTTGAGGCCGGTAACAAAACCTATGCAAATGGGCCATAGTTTTTCCTACCCCAAAATGCCCAGACACAAGAGAAGTGTGATCTTCATGTATTACATGGACTCGTTCACTTGTAGGAATACATAGCTTTCCAAGATGGTAGAGTAGTTTTCCCTGTAGAAAATAGTTCTCTAGCTGTGCACCATGGGTTAGCTTCTCATATACTTCTTTAAAATCTTCATCAATGGCATATTGTTCCACATAGCTATCATGATATAAAGAAGCATTTTTCAAAACAATAGAAGCAACAATAAGAGGTCTAGAAAGCATATCAGCTACCTTGTTACTTGTACCCTTTTGGTACTTGATTACCAAATGAAATTTGTGTAGGAAACCCATCCATCTGTAATGTCGAGATTGTTGCAGTTTGGTTTGTGCTTGGAGATAGTGTAAGGGTTGATGATCTGTATGTATGATTGTTTCCCTCCCTAACAAGTAGTGCTTACATTTCGTTACGCTTTGAACTAATGCATACAACTCTTTATCATATGTAGGATAGTTAACGACAACTTGGTTAAAAGTTTCGGAGTGGTAACAGATAGGCTTACGATATTGCATCAATACTGCACCCATGGAATATCCGTTGACATCTATCTCGATCTCAAAGGGTTGTTGAAGATTCGACAGTGCTAATACTGGTGTGGTACTGATATTTTCCTTCAAAGTGTCGAAATATTTTTGTTGCTTTCCTCCCCACTGAAAAGTGTTCTTCACACTGGTTAAGGCATGCAAAAGAGCCGTTATAATGGAGAAGTTTGAAATGAACCTCCTCCAATACTGGACTGTACCTAAGAATCTCTATATCTCGATTACACTTTTGGGCTCAAGACAATTTACAATTACATCAATCTAGAAAGGATCAATTTTTAATTGTCCTCCTCCTACAATATGACCTAAGTACACAAGTGCAGTCTTACCAAATTCA
>ML782761.1:96123-110505 GCA_009831015.1 Picea engelmannii | reverse complement strand
GCCATTCCATCATTGCTTTATGTAAATAACCCAATGGATACAATTGCCTCCTTATTGCTGATTTTAATTCCAACCACGAGGAAAGAAGATTACCACACTTACTTCCCTCCTGAAGTTTTCTCTCCCACCATACGAGAACAATGCCTCCAACCGAAGAGAAGCCAGGTTGCACTTTAACTTCCTCTTCATCAATCTGTTGAACATGCCAATATACTTCAACCCGTCGAATCTAATTATATAGCTTTTCAGGATTAGCATCTCCATTAAACATAGGTAAAGAAAATTTTACATCAAGCTTTAATAATGGTTTCTTAAAAGAGGCTTTATGGCTAGAATGATGAGAATGCTCAGAGGAAGAAGAACTAGAACTTGATGGTGAAGATGGAGTCTTAGGAGGGTCTCCTCTAGCCCCTTGATTTACCGAAGCATCACCATCATCTTGTGCTTCCTTTTTCTTCCCTTTCTTCTTCATCCTCTTCTCATAGTCTCCATACATTCGTTCGACTATTTCTGACATGCGATAAAAGATCATATGGAAGTTTTTCTGATATTCATCATGTGTGTCCTCTTCTGCCATTTTCTTCCTTCAGGATACACGACCAACTTCGGGATTGAAAGTGTTAAGAGTTCCTTCACCTTGCTTATGCTTGGCCCTAGTAAGCATTCACACTCAAGAATTCACGTCAAACATGACTGCTCTAATACCAACATGATTCAGGATCTTTTCATCGAAGTGACTTATAAAGAATTGTATTAAATGAGCATAAATTAAAGTGCACCATTAAAGAAGGAAAAGCTCAATAATGAAGAGACATAAGCATCGAATCTGAACACAAAAAACTTGATAACTGAGTTTGTTCCTGGTGGACTACGTCTCCAGGTTCTGCTCTCAAATGGGTAGGCCTTTTTATTAACTCAACAAAGAATTTGGCAAAATACATAAGTATACCTCATTCTGGAATCAATCTACAAAAGCTTTGCTCATATCAGAAAACAGACAACACCATTGAATTTGTGGCATCGAATTACCCAAAAATGATTGTCTCCATCCCTCAATCTGAATCTGGCACTCCCAGGCCCAAGAGAAATCTTGTCTCGATTTTCATGCCCTGCAACCTGCAATTAATGCCAAGAAAATGTCTCATAAACCGTGCTCAACCGTACCATCACGCGCCTCCTCCCCGTGCACTGGCGGATTCAATTTTTAAATAAAACTTCAGGCGTTGTAAACAACGGAGGTTGTTTGGCCTAGTGGTTGGCGGAGCTATTGTTAAGGCGTATATAGTGGGGGAGGTCCCGGGGTCGAGCCTGCGGACCTCCCCTTTTGTGTGTTTATTATAACACACACACACACACACACACACACACACATATATATATATATATTAATGTGGTGGTTTCACCAAATTTCAAGCGATGGTTTAGATTGACAGTTGGGCGCTAGATCTGACGGGGTTTCGCCGGATTTGGCGGACCCGTATTCCTTTTTTATTTTTGAATTTCGGATCTCGGGCCCTCATTGGGCATTTTCCCACTGCCACGTGGCAGCCCATGACTGAGCCACGTGGAAACCAACGATTGGGCCACATCAACCACCTGTACAGTCACATGCCACATTAGCCTATGGTCTGCCACCTCAGCCTACCACGTCACCGTACGATCTGCCACGTGGCTGTATGGATTTCCATGTGGCACTTTTTCATTGGTCCATGGATCGACCCAAAAAAATCCAAAAATGACTGACATGTGGCAGCCTCTGGTGTTTGCATGTCATCATGCTAACATCAGCATGACATGTGTCGCCTCCTGCATGTGCCAGGTATGCTATACAGATGTTGACATAATTCGTACTGATGCTGACATTAGCAGTACGGATGTTGACTCATTCCCTGCTGACTGGGCTAAGTTGACCAAAATTTGACTACGAATATCTTTCGATCCGTAACTCTATTTGATGAGTCGTTTATGCCATTGGAAAGCTTGCGACGCACTCTTCGCGATGATGCCACTTTCCTTGAATTTTGAGGACTCTGAATTTTTTTCCTTTCTATGTCTGCTGAGGCCATTCTAAGCTTCCTGAGTTGCTTCTACGAGTTCTGAGTTGTCCTTAGTCTTCTCTGTATCCTTTTTGGATCACCAGGTATTCAAGCAAATAATCAAAAGGTTAATTAGATGCTATAACAAATTTGAAATTTTTTCAAGTTAATGACATCCACGCAAGAGTAAAATCAACTCACCAAATGTAGAGGAAGAAGATATTTGAGAAGGAAATAATTGCAAAATTTTGAAGGTTAAACTGCCATTAGATAGAGACAGGGTTCGGTGGAAAGATTTTGATGTGACTCCTTGTCAACTTAAGGATGTTAGCAATCAAATGTATTGTTACATTGAATGGGGCACACTCATGATGAAAGTCTTCACGTGGCAAGCATGAATTTGAGCCGAGGTTCAAATCTTGCTTTCACCTTTGGCTCAAAGTTAAGAGAAGCTTCTCATATATGTTATACCACTTGTTATTACACACTTTAAGGAGAATGTTTGGTGGTTTTTTGTGCTTATCAATATTTCAAATGTTTAACCATCAAAGTATTGAATAGAGCAGAGGCATTTAGCATTGTGAAGAGGTTGAGAAAGCTTAAAAACATATATTTCGTAGTGAAATACAATTCGTTGTTAATTTTCCTGTACAACAATTTTGTAGCAAATTAGTTGTTGCGAAATGTTATTTTCATCATATATTTCAAATGAAAAACTAGGTTTCGCCCAAATTTCTTTTGGAGAGGAATCATAGTGTCATTAATTTTTTGGAAAAAAAAAATCATGCAAACCCAGATCTCCATTTCAGAGAAAAAGCGAAACTATGATTTGCTGTGAAATTTCCTATAGCTGGTTGTTTTTGCAGTCAATTTCAAGCTCAGATTCCGAGCAGATGGTGATTGATCTCAACAAACTGAAAGATGATTTTCTTAAGAATGGGTTCATCTACAAAAACCTCTCTCAGTTCTGTACAGGTGTAACGTTTTGGGAGATTCGAAGGGATATTTACAACCTATTTTTACATATTTTCGCAAAGTTTAATTAGTTAAAAACTAAACCCTAAAAAATACGAGTTATTTTGTAACTCCTTCTTGAATGTGAAACCCTAAAGATTTTGACCTTATTGAGTTAGATTGGAATGTAATTCTATATATTATCAGGAAGAGGATTGTAAAAGGGTTCGAATTTGGCAGAAATAAAGATTGATTGTGCTTGTAACTTTTCTTGAAGTTAATAGAATTATCAGTGCATAATTACATAAGTTTATGTTCAAAGATTCTTGTGCGAGTTTCTTTTAGTGTGTGATTACTCTCATGTGTTTGTGCTTCTTTCATTTTCGTATTTCATTTAATGTATTGTCTTCTAGCATTTGATTGAAAGTATATGGTTTGGAATTCATCCTATGTTTGGTGCTCTGAATTCATACAATCAAATGTTCCACCCTTTCTTCTAAAATTATATTGGAATTCATCCCATGTTAGATGCTCCAATATAGTGGACTGTCAACTCTTATATCTATTGCCATGCTGCAATAACTTAGAAGCTGAAAGGATATTGTCTACCTTGCCTCTGTTTCCTAGACTTTTCTATAACCAGTCACTGATAGGTTTTATTAGTTTCAACATATGACTCCATGCCCAATGATTTTGTTCTCCTAATCTTACCAAACATACCAAAAACAATTACCTTGTCTTAGTTTACAAATCCAGCCACCATCTTCAGTGTATGAGCTATTGTTGAATTTATATTGCATGTCAGATTTCAAAGAGGGAGACACCTCTGACTGAAAGGGGCAACTTTAACTCTAAAGCTTGGTTTGAAAAGGTTACCTCTATGATTTTCCACCACAACCTTGGAAATTTGTAGAGTGATAACATAGGTAATAGGGGGTGGGTCCCTGTTGAGTTCAAGCCCTTGGAAAGGTGCTTTAATCATAGTCGTTGGTCGTGGGAATCCTGAAAACATCTATACCATCCATTGGAGGGAAAGGTTGCACAAGGACTCTGAAAACTTTGAATTCATATGAACCATTGATCTATCGGATCCCTAGCTCACAAAGGAGGAATGTTGATAGAGTTATTTGTGCTCTAAAATGAAGGTATTCAAGAATATTCCCTTTTTAGTATCAAATTTTGTGCCGAGAGATTTGGACCGCAGATGGTTATGTAGGAAAATGATGTCATGCTGACAAGGATGATGTCACTCAACCATTGTGCAAAGGACAAGTGTTAGCACATGAAGGGACGTGCTAGTGGTCAACGACGATGCGTATGCAACATCACGCTATGTGGAGGGTCCATGTGTTAGGTGGTTATTGTGCCACATGGCAGTGTGTTTTGATACTTTGAGGGGGCGAAGATGGTGTGTTTTGAGTTCCACGTGGCAGTTACACATGGAAATAGATTCCTAGGTGGTAGGTGCATGTGGTAACAAAGGCCTAGGTGGTAGGTCCCGACCGTCCATAAGAGTTGACCCTTTTGGAGTTGACTCTGATGAGTTTGAAGCATGACACTGAAGAGTTCGGAGTACAACTCCAAAGAGTTTGAAGTACGACTCCAAAGAGCTTGGAGCATGACTCTGAAAGCTTATTCGGGCTATCGATCAGAGAGTGGAAATCTTGAACTCCAACCGTCGATTTAACGTGGACCCCACAAGGGCGTGTTCAAATGTGGAAGGATGAATCATTAAACGTCATGCAGGTTAAAACCTTGAAGATGTCTGGGTCGTTGATTCATTGGTCCCCATGACTGTTAGATCTGTCAGATTGTACGTTGTTGGACTCTGACCATCAGAGTGTGCAGGGAAGCGGTTTGTGAATACACTCCGATGGTATATGAAGAATATGAATAGATCATAGCCATTAATCTAGCAAGCCAATCAAATGACAACCGAGGAGACTGGTGGTAGCTACCAGATCAGCTGACATGTCCGTGTTATGTCAGTGCCACGTCAAGTGACATGTGTACCAAGGTGCCACATGGCATTGAGGTGGAATTGAGGATAAACGATCCAAAAAAATTGGAAGGCTGTAACTTTTGATCCAGATCTTGAAATTGAGCATGGTTATAGTCGTTGGAAATATCTTGACAAGCAAAATTATTCTACAAGGTCTAAATGGAAAAATGAAGTAGTTGGGAAAACCAAACTTTTGACACCCCATTCCTTAGAAGGTACTTAAGGGGCCAGGTATGTTACAAACACTAGTAAGTTCGATGATCCATGTTCAAAATTTTGACGACGCTCCATGTTGTGTGGCACGTCGATGCTACATTAATAACTAAACGCACTGGTGCGTGTTATTCCACACAACACATTGTTGAAGTACACTAGTAAGTTCGGTGATCCATGTTGCTTGGAGCCCCGATATGTATTTCTAGTAGTGCTACGTTAGTCACTAAATGCACGGGTATGATACATTTTACACGTGCAATGTTATGTGGTTAATCGATGTGGTTATTTGATATAATGCACAGGTTTTGCAGTGCCTCGTCTAACGATGCATGGTATATTATAACACACTAGTCATGAGGCATTTGGTTAGGTAAGGGGCACCGGTGCGTTCAAGTTGTTAGAATACATTGGTTGGTTTATTATGTGAAAACAATGTTTCTTCCTAGATAGAGGCACAAAAAATGCATCTTTTTAGTGCGTGATACTCAGTGTTTCACAATGCGTTTGGTAATATTTTATGCATTGCCTATGGTGCTTCATGTAGATTCATAGGATGCACCATGTGCAGTGCTTTCTGTGAATTCACAGGACACGCCGTGTCTGGTGCAAGTCGAACATGTGAATCGCACCATAAATAATATTTTTTAAATGAAAAAAATGTTAAATCTAAGGTCAATTTTAAATTTTAATCCAATGAAAATTAAAATAAGGAGGTAACAAATAATTTACGTGATCTCTTCTCACTCGAGTAGTCATGGTTGGCTCATAGAGGAAAAATAAAAAAATTCAATTTTTTTTCCAAAATTGGAAAATGTATGAAATCTACAGGTGCAGTAAGGAACCAACATTGTAGAGCACTATAAATAGGGTGGTCATAGAAGGAGGGTGAACATTGGTGCTGGTGTGAGAGGTTGGAAGAACATAAGGAAATTTAATAATGAAAATTGGTTCGATATTTTTTTTCACCCTAGCACGGTGCACCTAATAGTAAGACACATCGGTGCACTCGATAGTGCATCCGTATGTTTTTTTGTTTATTTTACCCTATTGGGGTGTGCCATATAGTTGGACGAACCAGTGCATTCGATCCCGCATAATGCACCACTTGGATTTTTGGGTAAATATTAAAAATCCCCACTATTGTGTATAAATTATTATATATATATTGGATTTTTGGGTGTGTGTGATTGTGTGTGTCGTTATTTGGGAGCACGATTATGCATTTTATTTTACTTTAAATAAATAAAAAATGTTATTTTAACATTTTATATTAATAATGGTTATCGATGCACTTTATTTAGTAAGCATCGAGGTGTTATGTTTTGGATCCGTTGATCTAAAATATTGTCGTACGATCTTTGATTCAATCTCACGGGTATAAATCCCCCAACATTTTTAAAGAGGTGGTAATCCTCTATTTTAAATAACATACAAGAACAAATAAAATTCCTCATAGAGGACTATGCTTATTCTTGAAATAAATATTCACATGCAAAGAATACCCGAAAAGGGACCAAGTATCTTATAGAAAGCAAATATTTGCGTTGTGTTACAAGATTTGTAAACCAACAGAATATGCATTAAAATAGGATGGCATTTCCATCACAACATTCATCGAAGTAGAACACAATATTCGACAAAAGGGAAAGGAAAGTATGGACCACATATAACAGAGAACTATAAATGATCATTCTGTTAAACCTAATAAATATTTTAATAGACACACATTTGAAATCTCATGCTTGAAATTAAAGTCTTGAGAAATTAATAATGTTATGTCCCAAACTAGTTCCGTGGGAACCTAAAAAATAATAGACATGTTAAATAAATAAGCAATAATGTTTGGAGTTACAAATAAAATAAATTGTGTTTGTCCTTAAAAGAGGATTGGGATGGGGCTCCTGTAGACCATAAAATGAAAGAGAGACCTAGAAAACAAAGAAAACGGTCAAGGGTCAGCCTCAGGTTTCACAAGTTGCTAGGAAAAGAAAATGAAAAATGACAATTGAGTAAAGAAGAAACTTGGTGAGGGCTAGAATAAGGATACTACTTCACTTATTGTGATGGAAATTTTTTGAACCTTCTCACTTGCTTGTTTAGGCATACTTTGTAGATGGTTATTTTTGTGTTGGAGGTGGCATAATTGTTGTATCTGCTTCATGTTGATGTGTCTCAATTATCTTAACTAATGCTTTCGTTAACCATTTTTCTATATACTCCCTCAACAGATCAACCTTTATTTCATGCTTGGTTTTTATTTCAAATAAGCCATTATCCAATCCTCTTAAATCAATACTTAATTGGTGCAATGTGTCCTCAATATGATCATTTTTATTTATGTATTGGACAATCCACCTCTCTACTTCTTCTTTGGAGAATTCAACCGAATCACTAAATTCATTTGCCCATGAAACTTTCAATGATTCTAGTTGTTCTAATAGTTTCTCCTCAGACATAAGCATGGTATCCATTAATAAATTAGGGCCATCTAATTCTTTTGTAATATCAACAAGTTTTAGTAATATGTCATCCCTCTTAATTTTTACATCGTCTAACTCTGACACCAATTCTCTTAAACATTTAATCCTTTTCATCCAACAAGAATTGATCTGCTTCATTAGAATACTAGAGGGAATGTTTTGTTCTATTCTATGGGTGTCACTCAGGCTTGAAAATTTTGTTACAAACGTTCCCACAACTTCTTTGTAAAAACCTTCATCCTTTTCTAAATCTTTTGGAGTTATTCCCTAAAGTGCATAATCCTTGTTGAGAAACTGGTTGAACTCTGTACCAACTCCCATATTTCAAGGATTAGATATATTCTCTTATGGATACCATATCCAACATATTTTCTTACAACCAACAATAAATTAGATGAACCCTTCAATTTGGAACTGCTTTCAAGGACATCTTTGAGGGTAAGTATAGGCTAAATTTTAGTTAAAGGTTTGAAAAATAATTGTTTTGGAATTAGAGCTTTCTCCAATTCCTTTATTCTTTCTTTTAATATTTTTTTTTCGTAATATAAAAAATAGATTCCTTTAGTGCTTCCCCGGTTTCCTCGTGAAATTGCACTATTTTCAAGGGAGCAACTCACTGAAGATTTATGATTTTAATTTCTCAACAACTTTTTTATTTTTCATATTCACTTTCTCTATTAACAATTTCTTAGAAATTTTATGGTAGATCACGTGATGAAGTGTGAAAAATTCTTCTTCAAAGATTTATGGCTCCTGGAAAGCCAAATCCTTAACAATTTCTCTAGTTTCCATCAATCTTTGCTCTGACCAACTGAGTTCTTCTATCACTTCGTCTACATCCATAGCTCAAGGACTTTGTTCAATTTCAGGTACATCCATTCTCGTTTTTGAGTTTCTCTCTTTCTTTTAATAGAAGTGTATACAACATGAGATTTTTCCATTTTTTTTTGTTTTTAGGGTCTTTATCACCACCTTCATCTGAATTTCTGGCGGATATTCTTCTTGTTTCTAGACCACTACTTCTAGGTTTTTTTTTTATGGGAGTACCTCTATGTGAAATACTGGGTGAATTACGGTTCTTGCTTGTTTCCTCTTTGCCCTTCTACCCGTAGCACTCATTAGTGCTTTCCAGTTCTTCAACATCATTTAGGGCTTCTTCAATAGAGGCCTCAAGGTTGTCTCCTCCTCCTCATTCAAACTATTCAGACTTACAAAAACAAGAAGAGTATCCAATTAGAGACTGGTGTGCAACAAATAAATCCTTAGGATCAAAACCCTTAATGCATTGAGCTTCCTTCAAACCAAGTTGATCCAACTAACCAACAAATTAATCTAAGTGGGAAATATGCTTGAAAACCACTTCCACAACCCTCCATGGCAGTGGGATGAATTGTTTCTTTCTTTTTTCATTGAAAAAGCATGCCCAATATTTGTATTTTCTGTACATCGCGTTGACCAAGAGTCTATTAGACACATAAAAGGGGAGCAAGAAGGGTTTCCCCTAGAAACCAAATAGTCTTAGAAAACTAAAATTCTCCAAAGTATCAAAAATTCCTTTCTCGATTAGAAAGGAGGCAACTTCTAGTGACAGTCTCGATGCAGTAGGACCATGAATTAATTTTTTGAAAGCATAAATAAAACCATTTTGGACCGCGTAGAAATTATATTGGGCTTTATGTCTCCATAAATATGGATATGGGAAAGAATTTGGTTCCACCTTGAAATCAACACTCCTTTCCCTAAGCAAGTCTTCAAATATGTGACAGTAGGCTATAACATAGATCAAATAAAGTCATATTAAATCTTCTAGTTTTTCTTAAACCACCTAGTTGAAATGATATCTCATTTGAAACAATTTGGCCCCAGTCAATTAGGGTGTCTTCGTGAATAGAAAAGTAAATAATATAAACAATGTATTTCGGCACAGAGGTCTTGGACTCTACTCCAATTATATGGGAAAATATCTAGGTGAATTCTTTGTATGGATATTTCAAAGAACTTACCTTAACCTGAGCGGAATTGTTATCAAATCTCAAGCTGACAAGATAATTCTTGAGGAGCTCTCCTCCTCCTTGGTGTTGCTTGATAAATTTTTCTTCTTCCTCATTCTTAAACTGCAAGGTGGGGTTTCAAAGTTGCAATATTCTCCTGAAAATCGAGGGAGTCAAAAAGATTGGCAGTTTCCCCTCGATTTGAACAATTCTTCTTTCAGGGTTGAACTTATCTGCGCACCAAAGAACCAATTCTTTGAAGTCGTCACCTTAGGCACATAGTCAACCAATGTTATGCCTAAACTCCTTATACCATTCTGATGTTGCTAAAGTTGCTCCTTGTGTGACAACATCAATTGTATTGGGAGGAGAGATATTTATAACCTCAATTCTAGTCATGAATTTACATAATCCCTGCCCCTTGACAACCTTCATAGGTTTAATCTCCAAATCATGCACTTGAATCTTTGCTAACCAATTTTCCTATCTACCCTCCTTGAGTTGTTGATTCAACAACATCTTTACCAGTGAATGTGGCACAAAAGCAATGATGTGAGCTGACAAGATATAGGTCCCGAAATGATCTATTACTTTAACCAGGGAAAGGGATTGCTTTTCAATCATAGAATAATTTAACTCATAGTCATGCAAGGTCTTACTCATGAAAGAAATTGGAAGTTCTCTTGCTTTCTCATTTTTTTGGGTAGAGTTGACACAATGGTTTCTTCTTAAGCGAATGAGTACAATATAAAATATTTATCAAAGTCAGGACTCATAAGAACAGGGGTAGTAGTAATGGCATGTTTGATTTCCGTGAAATCCTTTTCAATGTCTAATGTCCATTCAAATTTATGATCCTTCTTCAACAATTTATTTATTGGTTTGACAGTTGTATCATATTCTGGAATAAACCTTCGAACAAAGTTTATCTTTCCAAAGAAAGATTGTACTCCCTTTTTTGATGTAGGTGGATTTAGGTCATTTATTTCTTTAACTCTCTCTGGATCAATGTATATTCCTTCTTTGCTCACAACATGACCCAAGAGCTTTCCTTTTAATATGGAAAACATAGACTTCTTTGGATTCAAAGACATTCCATACATTTTGCATCTCTCAAAAACTTGTCTGAGATGCTTGAGATGTTTTTCCCTTAGATTTGAATGAACTATCAAATCATCTTGGTAGTCCGCCATAAAATTTCCAATTAAATCCTTAAAAGCATGGTCCATTTCCCTTTGAAAAGTTGCACCAACATTATCTAGTATAGACGACATACGAACATACGCATACATTCCCTATGGTGTAATGAAAGTGGTATTTGGTCTATCTTCCTTAACCATAAGGACTTGATTATATCCAAAAAATCCATCCAACGTAGACATCATTGCAGAACGAGTGACCTGCTGCAATAACATCTCCATATTTGGGAGTGGCCAGTTGTCTTTAATACTTTCTCATTTGAGATCTTTGAAATCATCACAAATATAGATTTCTCCATTATTTTTTCTTACTACCATAGGATTTGAAATCCATTTTGAGTGTCAGATTGAAAAAAAGTATGCCAACTTTTTTCAGTTTTTCTAACTCCATCTTTACCAAGGGATTCAATTTGGGATTTCTCATTCTCAATTTTTGTTTAGAAGGTTTTGATCCCTCTTTGAGTGGTATAAAATGTTGGAATATAGATTTGTCATATTATTTATTGTTTTAAATCATTAAATCCAAGCAAAAATATCTTGAAATTCTTTGAACAAAAAAGTATATTTCTCTATTTCTCCAATGGCGCAACTAGTACCGAGATTTATATATTTTGGAGAGTCAAGTGTATCGATATTGATTTTTCATGTCTCTTGAACCTTCCTAATAGATGGTTCCTCTTTTGGATCCGAGATATTTGTTTGATCATCTCTTGTAAAAAGAGATTCCAAAATGACATAATTCTTAGGAGAGAGTACAACACTCTGATAAAAAATTTCCTTTTGAGAATCTTGGCTTTCTTCTGAATCATCTGATAACGTTGAGTCATGGTCTGTGAGGAAGTTTGGAATATGTTCATCATTTTCAAAAACTTGCCAATATGCTTGATTATCGGGTATTGAAGGCTGAAAAATTGTCTTAACATGAAAATTATTTTGATTATGAGACTCATTTGAATTGAAGAGAGATGCAACTACTGCTAATGAATCAACTTTTTTATTATTTTCTCGAGGAACAAAGGAGATATTAAAAGAATTAAATGAATCTATAATTTCTCATACTCTCCTTGCATAATGTTTCAATATTTATTTCTCGATTATGCATTTTTTCTTGATATGATTGATAACCAACTCTAAATCACCGGTCACCAATAGATTTTCTACTTTCATTTGAAGGGAAAGAATCAGTCCTTGGACCAATGCTGCATATTATGCTTCATTGTTGGTACAAGGGAATTCTAATGTGATAACATGTGGGTAGATACCATACTCGGGAGTTTTGAAATCAATACCAGCTCCAACTCCAGACTTAAAACAAGCACCATCAAATGACATTTTCCAAAAGCATTGGAAATAACTTTTTTCATCTCGCTTAAGTGGATTTATTTGTTCTGTACTAAAAAAATCATTATTTCCAATTCGAGCATTGACATAGTTTTGTATCATTTTAGTTTCTTTCTTCTTAAATGATACCGACTTTTCGTGTTCTTGAGGAACTATGATCATTGTTCCATATTTATTTGGAAGCATCATGCAATGTCCATCCTTCATTATATACCCTTTGATTAATGAACACCAGTATCTTCCCAAGACAACACCATATGCTGGAGGAAAATCAACCACCGTGATAGTAAAGACTACTGTAATATGAGGTGTTGCACTTATCCATGCATATAAATCTTCAATTTTCCCATAAGCTGGAACTTTTCTTGAATCAATGACATACATTATTTCGTCGGTTTTGTAATATTTTGTACATTCCGTTCCAAGTGCTTCCATCACTGAACGTGGCATGATATTTTTAGTGGCTCCACTATCCACCAAACAATTTTGTAGTGTAAAATCATGGTTTTCTAAAGATATATAAAATGGTTGAACCTTGCCTCTTTGCCTTACTAGTGTGTTATTTTGTTGTTGTCTTATGTTCATCACAACTACCTCTAATCTTGGATTCACATCATCCAACATATCCAAATGGTTCTCACTTTGTTGAGGTATATTGAATACCTCTATGAATGGTAAAGTAATTCTAAGCTTAACTAACTCATCAACCAAATTATAATTCATTTGTAATGGAGTCTTCATTTAAATAACAACTGGTTGTTGTTTTGTTGGCTATGGAGTGTTAGATTTTGCTTTTTCTTTTTCAGGTTGTTCCCTTGTCTTGAATTTTTTTACTTGTGTTCTGGTCTTAACAACATTGTCTTGTGAATACTCATGATCCTCTTGTTAATCAAAAATATAAAAAGATGATGAACCTTCTTCCATTTGAACTGATTCCAAAACTTCATCTTAATTAATAATTGTTTCTTGATCAAATTTTCTTCTTCTACAATTTCTTCTAATACAACAACATTTGGATTCAGAACTCTGGGTGCTCTTGGTCTATGATCTTCAAATCTATCATTTCTTCATTTTTTATCAGGTAACGGGGTTCTCATATTTGGGTTTGGTGGAAAGAGATTCTCACTTCTTGAGTCTAGTTATCTCATTCTGCATTTGACTAATTGTTCTACTCATTTGAGTAATCTCTACGTTTTTTCTTATTTCTTGGGCAACTCCATGATCATTCTCACATTAGGGGAAACGCCTTGGAAGACTCCTCCCCCAATTGCTCGATTTCCAGAACTTCTAGAAGTGGATGGTCCTTAAGGTGATATTGACAGACTGGTCATTTGTCTTTGCACTTTTCCAAGAATAAACTTGGGATCAATGTTAGTATCTAACATGTATTATTCCATTCCTGTTGTCTTCTAAATTGCCTCATTCAAGCCATTTATTTGTGAATCTCTTATTGCATAATTCACATTTGAAGGCATGGAATTCGTATAACATCGGGATATGAAAGGATCATTTGGAACTGACCTTATGGAAATTGATTCAACGTCTTAAAGAATCATAAATTGAAATCCTCGATTATTTCACCCTTTTGGAGATGAATTTGGGTGAATTGAGTAAGTATTATATGATATGCAATAGGTTGTGCATACCTAGTCATGAACATACTTTCTAAATCATTGAATCAACCAATTGATTGTGTTGGGAGGGAAACATACCATTCATAGATTGGACCTATCAAATTTTGCAGAAAGACTCTAACCATTACATCATCATGTTAATTCAAATAAATATCACAAACACTTATAAACTGATCCAAATGTCTTTTTGGATCCATAATCCCATCACATGAAAATATAGGTAAAACTCCTCCAGGGAGGGTTGGTAATGCATGTTGTTCTCCATGGAAATTGAGTGGGCTAGACCTAGCTCTTCCTCCTGGGTTTCTTTGTCTGTCATTTATTTCTCATTACTCAATAGGAATTTTGTTTCTTTGTTCTTCTTAGTCACCCATAATTACTATATCACTTATTTCAGATCATGAACTTTGGGCAACTTCATGAATCACAAGCTTCTTACTTTTACTTATTGTTAATGGACCCTTGCATGATTCTAACTTTTCTTAGATTTACAATTGTCTTCTTTGTCTCAAGGTTATTGCTCTTTCTT
>ML782761.1:50893-77074 GCA_009831015.1 Picea engelmannii | reverse complement strand
ATTCCTCCCAGAAGACTACCCTTATAGAAGAGTTTCATTTGCTTTCAATGGTAAACCAAAAAGAACCCGAAGACCTAAAATAATGACACCGACAGATTGGAATAGGGCATATGACACAAAGAAGGAGAAGGAATTGGCATAATTCTTTGATTCAAATGGGGAACCTATGTTCGATGATCCTGAATTTTTTTACACCTATGTTGAGAAAATGCACATTGGGATGTAAAGGAAATCTGTATTTTATGAGCTTCCATATTGGGAACATATTAAGATTGACCACTTACTAGATCCCATGCATATATTAAAAAATGTTTCATCTTCTTTATGGAGGCACATATCATGGAATAAAAGTGGCACATTGGCTGTCAGAAGAGATGTTATTGCTTCAAATACTAAAAAGAGACATTGGCCAAGAAAAAAATCTAGAGGAGAGCTTGGTCCCTCTTGGTCTTTTAAAGAAGGTGATGTCCCATGGATTTTGAAGAAAGATGATCTTTCTATGGCAAATGATGTTATATTGGTTGTGAAGGTACCTTTTTTATATGGGTCGACTCTACGACGTTGCTTCACTATATAGAAGGGAATTTGTCGGGGTTGAAATCACATGACCATTTGAACCTTCTAAGGGTATGTTTGTTGAATACATGATTCTTCTTCTATATCGACGTCAGAAAAATATGCTACGCACTCACAATTTTATGGAAATTAATGATGTGTGTGTGTCTATTTTGTAGTGTCATATTATCATTTGCTCATGCATGGTTGTGTGAGCCATGACTTCCCCTGAGACCTACAACATGCCATATTGAAATTATCTGCATTTGTACGTTGAATCACATCAAGGGAAATTCATATGGCTAGCATTCCATGGTGGCGTTGAGAGATAGTTGAGATTGTTTGTATGTTTGAGAATGAACTACCCATGAGTTTTATGGACTTGCAATTCCATCTTCTAGTTTACCTACCTGATGAGGTTAAATTAATTGGGGTGTTCTCATGTCGTTGGATGTTCTTCTTAGAGAGGTACATGAAAAAATTGAAGGGGTTTGTTCGACAAAGAGAAAAACCGGAGGGCTCTAATACAGATGGGTACATAATGTAAGACTCGTTTTATTATGCAAGTGAGTACATCAAGAAAATTGACGACACAACATGGGCAATAGTTTGGGACGACCATCAAGATGAGAACAAAAAAGAAGGGGAGCTATGTAACATCCCCACTATAATCCTCATTTTAATTTATGCATAATGAAGATATGAATATGGCTATGGCCAAGCAATCTAATATGCGAATTGTACTTTTTATTTTAATAAATATAATGTGATACCAATTGTTGGGAATATGGACGGAGACGATGGCTGATTTATTCACAAGAGAGGGAAATGTCAAGGAGTGTCTAAGAGGAGTTCAAGGAGGAAATTAATTATGGGTATTAATCCAAACCTATATTTCTGAATTTTATTATCATTGGGGATAACTTCTATTTTATGGTTGAGTGTATGATAATCCAATCATTGAATACCTATCACGGGGTGGGTGTAGAAGTCACTTCCATAGTTATTAGAAGCATGGGGATGTTGTACAATCAACATTGAGCAGAGTGTGTAGTCAATTGTCTTGGGAAAATAGAGGAAATTCGTATTGGGGAGAATAGGTAGTTTTGACATTCAATTTTTGCATGAACAACAAGTGGAGAGCAAGAAAAATGAGGATTGGAGCTAGACCAAGAAGGCTAGGTGAATTCTAGAGCATATTGGAGATTTTTGGAACTGAAGATTGAAGAGTCAGGTTGTAAGGCCTGAAGAGGGAAATCTTGTGGGAGTTGCATTGTAACAACAAGTGTTTGTTGTTGTTTTCTTGGCAATGAGTTCTACTAAGTTCCCAACAGAGAGATTCCTAGTTACTTGTGCCAAAGAGACCCTAATAAACAAATGGGACGCTCGAGGGAGTGAGAACGGTGAAGGGGTACATTCCTTGGGTTGGGCAGGTCGAGAGGAAGAGAGCTGGAGGAAATTCATGATAGCTTTGGGAGGATACCAGTGGGTTGTGCGATTTTGAGTTGTGAATGGACTATTAGAGGCACCCTTCTCTTGTGGATTCCTAGCCCCAACTTGAGGGTGACTTGCTATTGAGATTTGGAACAACAGGTCTATGGTTGGGTGGAACATCCTTACCAAGTAGCCAGTTGCACAAACGTTTTAAAAAGATAAGTTTTTAATTATTTTCCGAGTTTCTCTAATGAGTTTAATGGTTGTGTTTTCACCGTGTGCATGAGAATGTTTTTTATATGTTGTTGTAGATGATTTTATGGCTCCATTATGTTCATTTAAAATGTTGTAGATGCATTTAATTATGGGTATCATATTTTAGTTAAAAATGTATTTAATCTATAGCTCGTAAGCTACAAAAATTATTTAGCAAAAGAAATTCTCGATTTTTATGTGTTTTTTTGCAAGTAATGTTCCTTGGTTAAATTGGGGGATGTTACAATCTACTCCAAATGAATGGGAAAGACACTTGAAAAAGAGTAAGTCAACTGTATTTTGTCAAATTTAGTACAGAGAAATTGTTTACATTGAAGTTGGTAATATAATTTCATCTCATGCTATTTGTTTTGAATTATTTTATACATCAACAAATTTATAAATTAAAGCCATCAATAAATTCATTCTTTAAGTTAATAATATATATTTGATCTCACGCTATTCATTTTGAATTTTTATATACATCAATGAATTTAGGAATGAATGCCATCAATAAATTTGTTCTTTACAATGCGGAGGCAATGCGACCATGGATGGCATTGTATGAACAGAAAAGAAGGAAATGGGACCATGACAGGAAATCATTCAGATGGTTGAATGGTAGAAGCATGCCTTATCCTGGTCATTTAAAAGAAAATATGCCAAAAATATGTCCCAACAGTTGGGTGGTTGTCTAGATACAAGAGAAATATGTGGTGTTCAGTTGTAACCCACGTGGAGAAGATATTGAACCACTAAACATAGGGATCGAGTGCAACAACTCTATAATAACCTCTCTGATTACCACGTTTTATTTATAATATTGCACATTTGAATTGTAACACGTATTATGTTTTTATTAACACTTCAGTTATTAGACATAGGACAATGTTCTTTATTCGCATTTTTATAGGTGCATTTGTTCCCATCTATGTGGGTATATGGACATCATTTTCACACTGAGTATGTTAATGATGGACACATCACACAAGATTGTGGAGTGGAGGTCGAGTTCGACCAATCTAGTCATGCTAGCCACTGTCATCAAAACCTAATAGAGGAGAGGTTAGGCTACATTGGAAAGATACAAGAGATCATGCAAGTGAACTTCTCATCGTTTCAATGTGTTATTTTTTGTTGCAAGTGGTGCGATACCTTTGACTGGATAAATGTAAAGGAAGATCGTGATAGTGGGCCAATATGTCTTAACTCTAAAAAAATGTGGGTCGAAAGTAAGGAGCCTTATTTTTTCCTAAAACATTGCAACCAAGTGTTTTTTTACCCAGATGTGTTGGATGGGGATTGGTGATTTGTACTGAGACATGATCCAAGATCTAAATATCTTTTTGAAAAGAAAAATAAAAAAAAAAATCGCACAGACTGGAGGATTTTTATTCATAAAAAAGGCACGACCAAGACCACAAAGTACAAAATGGGAAACCAGATACCAACACAAAATTCAAGATTATCCCAAACAACAAGCATCCATTTGCCTATCTTAGCTTAGTTGTTTCTCCAAAATCTAATACTACTGCAGAACTGAACTAAATAAATCTGGTAATAAATATGTGTATACATGGAAAAAAATAGAACATAACTATGCTATAGTATTAGTATCACTATGAACCTCCTCTTCACTGTCTTCTTCATTGTCCTAAGGCGCCGTTGGAGCATTCAGGTCTAGGATTATAAGTGCTTCCCTGGTAGATGAGTGACCATTAACCATGATTGAATCATAATTCCCCTGAGCAAAAATCCCCTGGGCAGACTGGAACTGTATTGCTTCCAATTGACACCGTAGAGCAGGTACCTCATCCTGAAGTTGGCCCACCAAATCCTGGTGATGTACCAAAGTGTCCAAGACAAATGAGACCGTAGAATTAAGGGAATTAACCAAAATAAGCAGTCTTTGGTGTTCCAAGAACTTGTCCTCTTCCATTTCCAAGCCATGTCATCTACTGCTCAGCCCGTTTGCCATGCCTACCCTCTTGCTCAAAGCCACCATCTCTCTAATTTTTAATCAATGATGGTTCACATCCAAAAGATCGAAGCCAACGACAAGAATATACTCGCTAACAAACCTATCAATCCTAGAATAAAATACAAACAAAACCCATGAGACTCAAGAAGCAACAGAGAAAGAGATGAAGAAACAACATTCGTTCGTCCATAGAATGAATCCAAAAATCACTAGACTTGCCATAAACACATTTCCTAATTTAACATCATGCCACCCATGCCATATTAGGATGATACATGAATCACTTACCGAGAATTTATTGCCCATACATGCACCCATTAAATTGTTGTGCGAATCCACAAGCCAACTGACCAATCCACGGTTTCCACCATCCTGAACTATACTTTACCCCTGCTTCCATTCTTCACTATAATGGAAACCTTCAAATTCATTGTCTTTTCCTTCAAGTGTGGAGTGATAATATTCTGATCTTGTACTCCCCTTATGCAATTTAACAAGCACCCACGAGCTAGGATGTGGCTCCAACCCATTCTAACGATTGTTGTGTCTCCCTGTAAATTGATATTAGACATGATTAATAAATCCCCCAAGTTCCATCCACGCATATTCATGCATGTAGTTGTGTGAGCCACGCAGACCCCACGTGCCCCACCTCATCATCAATGAATACACAATAGAGAGGAGAGGATAAAATTTTCACCCCACTGATCCATAAGGAACCAGGGGCTAGGCCAATGGCTTTATTAGCCATTTCATCGGCTACATTGTTATTTTCGCAAAGAATATGAAAGAACTGAATGGAAAGGGATGATAAATTGGGCCTGATACGTTCAATAAGAACCTTCAAACCAACATCCCTTTTAACAAAACCTGTTACAAAATATTTGATGGTGTTTTTGAATCACCTACAATATTCAACTGAGAAATATGTCTTTGCTTAACAATTTGAATCCCTTGATAGACTGCATAAGATTAAGCCTTATTGTTCGAGGTAACTCCAAGGTTCCAAAAAAATTCTACTTCCCGATTTTCTCTAGGGCCATAGAGCCACCCCCTCCTACACCTGCCTCCCATTTTGAGAACAACAATGTTATACTGCCAAGCGAGGAAGATAATCAAGGTGATGGCAACAAAGACTGATTTGTAAATGATTTGTTGGGACATTCATATTGTGGATGTGTCATTTTATTATGGGTATCTATAATGGACAATTATGTTTTTTTTCTTCATTTTATAATTATGTTGGATAGGAAAAGTTAACAACCATTTACAACCACCACATTGAAAATACATCAAATAGTACAAGCATAAGATATGGTTTAGATATATTTTTATTGTCATGTTTATTGTTTATTATAGCAAATTTATGTTGTATTATATTAAAATATGTTTAAGTTAACCTTTGAATTACTAAGCATTGATTGAGATATCACAAAGTTGGTGATGTACAATAGTAAAAATTTATTTTAAATTATATTTTGTTTAACAAAAAATGAAGATATTAAAAAATATTCAAACCTCAAAATTTTTATTGTTTGAAAAAATCGAAATTCAAATAAATATATTTGATGGAACTTCTAAGGACAATTCCAACAAAATAACTTTGTGCAACATCTATGAGTTTTGGAATCACTCGTGGTGTTGATGTTACCAACTTTGATGGTATCCCCCACCTTAACTAGTGCAACTATCATGGCCTTCACGTATGCCACTCCATCCTTTGGTTTTATAATCATATAAACTTATACTAATCATTTTTTTGCATTCTCTTTGAAATAAGTGTCAATATAGAAAGAACATGGAAATTCTAAAAGAGTCTTTTTCAAAGCCTAGTCAGAATTAAGGAAATTTTTAATGATCCATACTTATCTAAAAGTATAGAAACCTTTGTCAATTTTATTAATTCTTAAAATACTAATTATAAAATGTTGGGTCATATTATTTTTTAATAGAAGATTCATGAAGTTTGTATTAGAGTAAAAAATTGTGAAACGATTTCATCGCAAGTGTATAGATCAAAATGCATTATTATTCTCTATATTTAGTATTTTAAGTTTAATTGAATAAATTTCATATGTTATAATAGTTGGATAATATAAATTAATAAAATCTTTGCAAAAATTAAATATTAATAAAATATAATAATTGTGATTTTAGTAAACAATTATACTCTAACTTTGTCTTATAATTTTTGAATGATAAAATTTTTAAAAACAACATTATTATTGATAGATTATTATTACATCATCGTTATTATTATTAGTGAATAATTATGTTATAATGTTATTATTATCATATATGAAAAAAAAAAACACAAATATTCAAATCACAATCATTTCACTCATCATATTTAAGTATTTTTGTTTCTAAACACATTTAATCAACATACTGTATCTTGTTGGACAACAAACAATTCACCTTGAAGAACAATTAAACATTATATGGCATTAATGATTATAACTTTTTGCAATCACAATCCAAATTAAACAATTTCATAAAAGTAAAGTTAAACATTACATGACCACTGTAAATTTAAATGAGTGATACATATCAAATTCCATTTAAAAACAAAGAAATCATTAACAATGATCATCATTAGCATACTCATAATACATTTTATAAATCAAACAATAATAACGACCATAACATTATATGGAAAACATAATATACATGAACGATATACATATTAATATATATGTCAAACATACATCTCAACAAAATATGCAATAAACATGTCATATATAGATCTTAAGTCAAATATAAAACAATCAATATACATGCCAATCAGTGACACTACTAGCTAGGTCCACCACCAGAGCCAGGTACATCGATGTCTTTGCTACCATAGGTAGAGCCTCTATCAATAACAACTATGTCAAAAATATATGTCGACAAAAGTGCATTATTAAATGTCTCACTATCAATATCATCAATATGTGCAACAGTACCTGATGTGAACATAGTGTCCAAAGCATCAAAAGTTTGTGACATGTCTGGAGGAAGAGGAGGAGCGGTATCGATGGATGTTGACACATGTGGACTAAGAGAAAGACAATGATCGGTGGAGAGTGACACAAGTGAAGGATGAGGAGGAGGATCAATGGAATATGGTGACGAATGTGGAGGAGAAGCATGGGGAGGAGGAGGATCAGACATGGATGTAGGTTCAGACACATGTGGAGGGGAAGCAGGAGGAGGAGGAGTATTGGATGTGGATGCAGGTTCACACACATGTGGAGAGGAAGCAAGAGGAGGAGGAGGAGGAGGAGGAGGAGGATCGAATGTGGATGCAAGTTCAAACACATGTGGAGGGGAAGCAAGAGGATCAGTAGATGGTGCAACTGACTCATGTGGAGAAGGATCAAGAGGTGGAGGAGGAGGACCATGTGGTGGAGTAAAGGATGTGGATGGCTCTGTTGATGAGATAGATGTAGTGGAATCATGAGCAACACCCCTCAACATCTTGATGAGGTTGATGACATCAACAATATGATGCATCAACAATGTCATGTCATGAGGCAACCTCCTACATATCATAGAGAGATCCTACACTTGTAATATGTCTCTAACGGGTTTGGGTACCAGTCTATGACTAGTCATGACACCACATAGGTGATCAACCACCTCTATTTGGACTCTCTGATCCGGCCTGCATGGCATGTGGGGTCTCTGTACTAGAGGTTGGTCCTCTACCTCCTCCACCACCTCATCCTCATGTTGGGGAGGCTCATTCCCAACATATTTGCCAATATCTACAAAAAAATAGATAATAATAATAAGATAACTGAAACAAAATGTTACAATAAATTACATGTGCATTAAATAAGACATAAAAATATGCAACTAGATTTATCAAAACATAACAATAATATTACCTCTCTCATATGTTGGCTCGATTGTTGTAAATTGGATGTTTGGACATCCTCTCCAATCCATCCCCATGTATAGGTACTCTACATTATTGAGGATAGGATTGTCCTCACTAGACAATAACTCACATACATCTCCACTGACCAGAGAAACAATAAACTCGTATTGGCTCTTCTTGGGCATCAACTACCCCCACATTTGCATACATGCATCAAACATAGGCTTAGCAAGAAAGCGAGGTACTACTGGTCGAGTGGCATGAAATCTCTCAAAAAATATTGTAAATAACTCTGACGTGAATGGGAAGAATCTTGTCCCATGTAAAACAATGCGACAATGATCTAATGCACGACAAATTTGTCTCAAAAAATTATCTGACCACGTAATTAATCGGGGCCTCTGCAATAAACTATCTACATAATACAACGTAGAGCAACTGATGTGTTTCCCATCAGAGCTATATTGTGACAATGTTGATAGAATAATACACATGCACCTAGTGTCATGATCTCTACCAAATGAACTTATCTGCAGTTGACCACCACGAACCTGGAACTCCGAAGAGGAATGAACATGCATACCAACATATCTTTGCACATATGTCAGTTGGGTTTCTCTTGCAACACCAGGAGGTAGCGTAAGTAAATGAGGCAAAGACTCCCCCCTCCTAAACAACTCAGTGATGAAATAGACATCCTCATCTGTGGGATGATACCATAGATAGGGATCGACCCTAAACCATGACCACCCATGATCCTAGTGACAGATCAACTGATGTAACAACAAAGAGTTCTCCCTAAGGGATGTACCCTCCTGATAAAACTTCAGGAGGCCAACATCCATAAAAAGGTCACGTGTTGGCTATGAAATAGGGCAAGGGAACAACTCCTTCTCCCTCTCTTTGGCCTCCCACTCACACACAAATGTTTATGTCTCTACTTGTTGTTGTTGTTGCTCCTCCTCTCATCGGCATTGTCTTCGTTTTGCATAAAAATATTGTTAGGCATATATATATATATATATATATATATATAAATTGAAATTATAAAACAAATACATATATAAATGATGTGTATTTAAAAAATATAAAATCAATTTTTTTTTGAAAAAAATATTTAAAAGTAACCGGTGCACCGAAAATAGAACATACGCCCCATTGATGGTGTGTTCTATCAGAAAAACAACACTGTCATGTGGTGTTGTTACTAATAGGCACCGGTGCCACATTTCTTGTCGCATACTAAATATTTGATTGATGCATCCCATAGGACGCTCTGCATCGGTTCAATGCTTTTAATCGCAACGATTCATTTTGTTAACAAAGATGCACTGTAACGCTAAAATTTATGGCGCACAAAATTGTCAGTGCCCTTTGTTAAATCGAAAGCATCGGTGTGTCGATTTTACCAGAGCACCAACACGATGTATAGCGGTGCATTGTATTACTAACGCATTGTGAATAGGGACTTACAGAAGATGAACATCGATGTTTATTTTTCAAAACATGTCGCAGTGCGTATGTTTAGTGTTTACGCACTGGTGCGCCACGCTTATTATCGCACTGCCATAGATTGGAGTGGTTCGTCTAATAAGTCACACTCCTCTAATTGATTATTAAATATTCACCCCAATGTCGTTATCTTTACATCATCGATGTGTTTATTGGACTGAAGGGAACCTCTAGGTTAAATTGCATTGTTGTAGCTAAAGCGGTGTGATGTGTTACTATTAACACACCAGTGCCACCGTGATAGAGGAGCACTGTCGTTTTGTTCTATGGTGTGTTGTAAAGGATAGAGCACCAAGAACGAAGCATCCAATGAGACGCCCCACTATGCCAAGTTTGACAATATATGTTACAATGCAGTTCTGTAAATAGTACCAGTGTGTTTGGTTAAAATGGTCGCACCGCTACATTAAATTTTATAAATATTTAAGTTATCTTTGCAGTTAATTAAGTGAAATGTACTGGTGCGGGTCGAAGCCAATTATGCGTCGATTGCAAGGCGTTCCAAAGGACACACCACTTTGTTTTTATTATTTATCATGATGTTCTTGCTTGAATGACATCGATGCATACATATATATGAGATGCACCGGTGGATGTGCTCACTGTGAATTTAACACAATACACACCACTTTGAGTCAAACCGAAGCGTTCACGCGCACCGTGTGGAATTGAATTATTTTTTTGAAAAAAATTCCAAATTTCAAGCTAAATTCAAATTTTAATTGGATGAAAATACAAATAGGAAGCTAATAAACAATTTGCATGGTATCTTATGTCTCGAGGAGGCATGGTTTCACCGTTGAGAGAAAATGAAAATTCATGGTAATTTCCAAAATTTGGAAATGTGTGGAATCTACCAATGAAGCTATCCAAGTCAATGTAGAGAACTGGAAACAAGGCATTTTTGGAAGGACGTTGAGCATCAGTGCTTGCTTGAGAGTTTGGAAGCATAGTATGCAGTGTAACAATGAAAATTGGTTTGGTAATTTTTTTATTTACCCTACCGCGATGCACAATGTTCAATAACACCGGTGCGCTTTATTTGGTGCATGCAATTATTATTATAAAGCATGGTGGTGCTTTTGAACATCGACACATCGATGCTTTATTGTTCATGTACGCACCTATGTGTATCGACCTTAAAGGCGCACCGATAAAAAAACCTTCGCAAAAACATTTGGTTGCCCGACTATAAACAAAGAAGGGATGAGTTTTCAGGGAGATTCCGTAAAAACCTCTGCATAAGGGATGATTTTTCAGGGAGATTTCGTAAAAACCTCTACAAGAAGGTGTTCTCATTGTAGTGCTTGAAACAATAAATAAGGTCATTCCATCGGCTTACTTTGATGGAGCCTCTTAATGTAATCTATAAGGCCCTGGCTAAATATGTGCGCACCCGATTGACTTGACATTGTGGTGACCTGCACAAGTTGGGGTCGTCGAACGAAGTAAGTGGTAGGAGCGTGTTAGGATAGAACAAAGTGGAATAGTGATGTCTTTATATCGGGTGAGTCAAGGCACATTGAGCATGCAATGCGCTGAGAAAGACTCAATCGATACATGACGAAAATGCTAGTGTGTGGCGTAGACGCCTTGCAATGTAAGTTAAACAATCAAATGGTTTTGCAAGAAGTCTTGGGCAAGACTTAGGCACATCACCAATAAAAAAGTCGGTTAAGGAGATGGAGGACATGCTTAAGTGAGTCAGCTCGACACACCTAAGGGATGCATGCACCCAAGGCATGAGTTAGTTGGACAAGTAGTGGGCATTGGTTAGAGACTTGAGGTCGAATTAGCACGTTGAGTGGGCACGATGCATGGAATGGACGCATTGGCTCACCAAGGTGCCAATAGATATGATGGTTTGTTTGTGGGAGCCAACATGTATATAAAGGCATGGAGGTGAGTCACAAAGGAAATTGGTGAAGAAGGATGGCATAAAATTATGAAGTGACTTGACTTTGGTTCTGTTAGTTGGGTGATCAAAAAAGAGATCAGGTGAAGGGTGCAACAATGAACCAAGAGTTGGGGGAGACCACTTTTTGGTGAAGTGTTGTGTATGTGGCAGAGAATGAGTGCACAAGGGTGATAGGGGGCGGAGCAGGTATGTGGAGCGACCAGAAGACAAAATGGGGTGTTGGTACTTCTATTTCATGAGCTAACTGTTGGGTGCATCGAGTTTGGGGTGTGACGAGGCAAGTTTGCACAAAGGGAAGAGTTGTATGAGTCGACGAACATATAGACCATGTGTCCTTGGGTATTCGGTTGAAGTCGACACCTAGTGACTTTGTGGAAGGGTTCAACAGAAAGCTAAGGCAGGGTGCATGACTTGGTGAAGGGCGCAAACAACCACAAGGGCATTGAGCAGGGCAAGTAGAGCAGGGGGTGCGATGAAGCGCATAACGAAGTTGTATCATGACAGGGATTGTTGTAACTGTTTAAGATATGCGCTCCTCTTATGAACTGATTGGTTCATTGTACTCAAATTGTAACTTGTAACTTGTACTTTGGGTGTTAGGCTGGTTGAGCCATCTAATTCTTTACAAAAATATTGTTCTGTACATTGCATATACTTGTTACTTGTGAAATTGTTTATGTGTTTTATTTTTTGTCATAATTGAAATTAATAAATATTCTCTAAGTGTTGAGGTGTAGTCTAAGCCGATTACACTTGGGTTGGTCTTAACACCAAGTTGGAAAAGTTGCGGTGTTGCACGACTCCTCAAGCCACCGAGTGACTTGGGTGTGCCCAAGTCAATTTCACCCTGGGCACTAGCTATGACGGTGTGACAGAACCCCACAAGGGGAGGAGATATAGGTATCCTACATCTATCAAATGAGCACAACATTTCATTTATGTTGGCATAGAGAATGAAACAAATATTTTTTGTGAACTATTGTCGCTCAAGCTCATTTTGTGTTTGGCTCGGGAAAAGGAATTTCCCAACTTCAAATTTATGGGAATTTCCCAACTTCAAATTTGTAAAAATTCACTTTAGAAACTTTATTTCAAGACATCAAGTGCAACATTACAGCTTTCTCCCGTATCACTTTTGAACATGTGTACAAGAGCAAGAACAAAGAAGTTGATAGATTATCCAAAGATGGATTGGCATTGGAAAAAGGAACCTGGAAAATCATGGAAAATTTCCAACATCACTCTGCATAATAACTTTATGAACCTTGGGTTTAAGTTGACGTAAACCTATTTATCTCTCTTTTCTCTACTTATCTTGAAGGCTATATAATTTTTTATGTGCTATATTATAGACAGATTGAACATAGTTATGCCTTTTGTTTTGTAAATGGTTGATTATGGATAAAAATCAGACTTCTCCTTTTATAAAAATCTACATAGACATTTTTTTGTACCTAGAAAGAGACTAATAGATCAATCTTGTATAAGTTGGTTAAACATGCCATCTTGAATGCTCAACAACATCTACATTCGTAATTTTGTTATATATAATAAAATTACTTGACTTTTTTCCTGGGAAAAAAAGCTATCTTCTTGGATAAATTGGGTGATGATGTCTAATATCATTAGATAATCCTTTATGGGGACGGGATAAGCATTTTTTTCTAGGTCTTATGAGTGGGATTCCTCTAAGGTTGGTTGATAGTGTCATAGTGGGACTAAGCGATGTCTAAGCATATAAAAAATGCCTTACCTTAATTTTTATTTTTAAAAAATAAATTATGGTAAATTTTTTGGGTTGAGGTAGATGGTGCTAGAACTAGATTTATATCAAAGTTTAGGTTTGCTTGAAACTAAAACTATTAAAAAATTAATAAACTATAACTCCTGGAAGCTAGAAAAGCCTAAAAAACATTGGATAAAAAATACATATTTTGGAATCAAACAAAAACACTCCTACTTGTATTTGAACATTGACAACAACATCATTGGAGTGGTGAACTTTTATTATTATTATTATTTTGCATCAATGATGAGGTATTCACCAGGGCTCACATGTCCATGGTTCGTGCAAGGCCATACATACAAGTATATTCAATTCGAGAAACCCCCCTCCATGTTGCTATCCATCTAATATTAAGCTTGACATGCTTTGGTCTTGAACTTGTGACCTCATAGAGTACTACATTGGACCAAAGGAGGGTGGTTCACCAATTGAGCTATAGGTATAAGCCCACTCAAGTGGCGAACTTGTGAGAATACATCATAGCCATAGGTGGAAGAACAAATGAAAGTAGGGACAAAAACATGATGAGGAACAACTTATAATAAAGAAACAAGAATGCTAATGGAAGCAAGTAGATAAATTACCCGAGCTCACTATCAAATCAAATGAGATTCCAAGGAGAAAGGCTAGCATGATTAGAAACCAAATGTCCTCCTATGTTATTGTTTGTATTTCATTTATACTGAAAAATATTTAATGTAGTCAACATCCAAAAACTATTCAAGAAAAGTGTGTCATGGCGAGAGGATTTAGGAACCACTTGTACTATATGAAGGTGGTGAATAAACACATAGAGAAAAATTGGAGTTCCCTTCTTTATCATCCATGTTGATCAAGGGGTGAGGCTCCACATCCATCCATCACATGTTCCTTGTTCATCACTTCTTGGGTATCAATAACGCTAAAAGTTTGTTGTTGTTCACGATAGTCACTACTTTAATATAATGGTGTTGTTCTTCATGGGTAGTATCACCCTTCATGTAAATGTGTGCCATTATTAAAGAAACAAGGTATTAAATGCTTTAGTCATCGCGATATAGACCTAAACAAACATTATGGTCCTTATATAAAGAATGCCCACAACATTTCTTATGTGATAATATTCCATGCAACTTGGCATATCTCCATAGATTCGATTGCTTGCACTTAAATTGTGTAGATTGCAATTATTATTAATCCTATTGCAATTTTATTGTCATGTTGCCTTTGGAAGTTGCAACTCTAATGAACCACTCTGATTTGATGTGCTAACTTCAAATAAAACAAATCAGTTGAGAGGTAAGTATTATTAATCCTATTGCAAATCAACTAATAAAGGAGGCGGAAAACTATATGATCAACTCAGGACAGATTCACAGGCTCTCAGAGAGATCCTTTTCCCACCCTCCAAATTTTTAACTATGAAGATCCTCACCTGGAATATCAAAGGCCTAAATGGAAGATCCAAACAAAGGATTCTTCGAAACTGCATCAAAATGGAAGACCCTAATATATTCCTGATACAAGAGACAAAATGTGCAGGGAAAACTGTAGAAGATATCATCAAAAGATGCTAGCGCAACTGCGAATCCTATAAAGCAGACTCAAAAGGGGCTTCAGGAGGCCATACCATCCTATGGAACCTTGCCACAGTCATCCTTGACCAGGGCCTCTCCACTCTAGGCACAATCACGACGCACTACAGAGCCATTGGTTCGGACAAGGAGGGAATGATCACAAATGCTTATGGATCGCAGAATAGCCAAGACAAAGACCTTTTTCTTCATAACCTAGCTTACCTAGGTTCTTTAGCAGAAGGCAAGTGATGGATAATAGGGGGTGACTTCAACATGATTCTCACGTTGGAGGAGAAACGAGGGGGGGGAAAGCGCCTGGAGTAGGACAACGCAAAATTCCAGGAACTCATAAAAAACCTCAGACTGGTAGATATCGAAAATGGCAATGGAACCTACACCTGGACCAACAAAAGATCAGGTCACCAAAAAATAGCTTGTAGACTTGATCACTTCCTCATCTTGGAAACTCTTCTTCTTGAAGGTCCCCTAGTCGATTCCAACATCCTCCCAAAGGAAGGCTCAGATCACTGGTCGGTTTAGCTCTGGGTTGATACTATTACTACCCCAAAACTCAAACCCTTCAAATTTGAGAAATTTTGGCTCTCCCATCCAGATTTCCAGGAGCTAGCCCGTCACTGGTGAAGCACTGCGGAAATACAACAAGGTACAAGAATGTATTGCTTCCAGCAAAAACTCAAATATTTCAAACAACATGTGCGCAAATGGAACAAAGAGGTCTTTGGGAACATTTTCCAGGAAAGGAAAATGTTGGAACAAAAACTAGAGAACCTTCAAGGGCAGATCATTCATGCAAGATCTACAACCACTCAACAACAGGAGGAGAATGAACTCAAAAGGAAAATAGAAGAAAGATACAAGCAGGAAGAAATCCCGTGGAGACAAAAATCATGGGTTCAATGGCTCAATGAGTGAGAGAAAAACACCAAATTCTTCCACTGTTCCATTATCCATAGACGCCTCATCAATCACATCACAAAGTTGGATGATTCGCAAGGAAACTCCCTGTTAACTCATCAGGAAATAACGCACGAGTTGACAGATTTTTACAAAGATCTCCTCTCAGAACCCAATGTGGAACGCACCTCAACAATAGAAAGGGTGACCCAAAACATCCCAACTTTAATCACCCAAGAACAAAATGAGGCTCTCATGACACAAATAACGTAAGCAGAAGTGGATCAGGCTATTCAGGAGTTACCCACAGGCAAGGCTCCAGGTCCAGATGGTTTCACAACAGACTTCTTCCACTCTTGTTGGCCTATGTTACGGGAGGAAGTGTGGCAGCTGGTGGAGGAATCTCATAGCTCAGGCAAAGTCCTTCAAGCACTAAATGCCACTTTCCTCACTCTAATCCCCAAAGAAGAAAGGGTCACCAATACGAAGAACTTCGGACCCATAGCGCTTTGCAACGTTATCTACAAAATTATTTCCAAGGTCATAGCTCTAAGACTTAAACCAATTCTGCCCTTCATCATCTCCAAGGAACAATCGGGATATGTCGAAGGAAGGCAAATCATGGACAACGTCATACTTGTCCACGAAATCATTCACTCGCTCAAAAGCACCCGCACTCTAGGTATTCTTCTAAAACTTGATCTCTTAAAAGCTTTTGATAAATTAAACTGGCAATACATGGAAGCTCTACCTTTATCTTTTGGCTTCAACAAAGATTAGATCTCTTGGGTAATGAACCTCATTTCCTTAACCTTTTTCTCAATCCTCGTCAATGGTGCCCCCTCTCAACCCTTCTCCCCCTCAAGAGGAATAAGGCAATGTGATCCTCTCTCCCCTTTCCTTTTTGTCGTAATGGTTGAAGGTCTAGGATGCTATATCAAGGCCTCAATCCAAAATGGATCCCTCCAAGGCCTCCCTCTTCATGGGATGCAACTGACAGCCTCCCACAACCAATTTGTTGATGACACACTACTAATGAACACCCCCACTATGCAAGAATAAATTAAACTAAGTTCCATCCTCTCTGATTTCAGCGAAGCCTCTAAAACCACCTTTAATTTGGCCAAATCCCAGATCTTCTTTTTCAATACTCCTGAGGCAATACAACATCACCTCTCAACTTCTGAATATCCCTGTTGGCACTCTACCCTCTCACTACCTAGGACTCCCTCTCTCTGACTCAATAGCCAGAAACATCTCCCGGGATACCCTCCTTTTCTCCATCACCAACCATCTCAACAACTAGACTTTTCGCTCCCTCAACCTCCCAACCAGATTGGTTCTTTTAAAGTCAGTCCTCCAAGGCTCCAACATCTGGAATGCGGCCTGGAAAAATCAACCACTCATTCAGGAACATGCTTTCTGGGAAGTCTGTAATGGCTAGAATGCCCTATTCTGGATGGACTCCTGGCAGCAAATTCCATCCCTACAACAGGAAGAAAACCTACAATCCTACGAAAATCACATTCAAGATCTGGCCACCCTCAAAGTGGTAGATATGTGGATAGACAACCCCAACAACTCTCCCTGACGAAGCTGGAAATCTACTCATCAGGAACTCCAAGTGGCAATGAATTGTGACCTGCAGCATTGGAAACAAGCTACAACCTAAAGGCGAATCAAGACAAGCACAGACCAAGACATCCTTAGATGGGGATACACACCTCATGGAAGCTTCACTCTCAAGGAGGGATACACTCTTCAGGAGAATTTCCACAACCTTCAGAAAGACATCATCTGGACAACAATATGGAAATCCAAACTCTGGCCCAAAATCTCTACTTTCCTTTGGCTTCTACTCTAGAAAAAGATCCTAACCTGGGACAATCTCCAAAGACGAGGTTTCATTAGCCCCTCGATCTTCCACCTCTTCCATCTCTAGGCAGAAACCATGGAGCACCTCCTAAACAACTATCTACTCAGTGAGAACATCTGGAACCAGGCCACTCAATTCATGAGAAGAACCAAATGAGTCAAAATTAACATCATAAGTACCATCAGGGATTGGGGTTCTGGTTCCTTCAAGAGCCCTATCCTGAACAGAGCCTGACAACTCTTACCAGGCTTCATAGTTTGGAAACTATGGAAAGAGAGGAACAGAAGAATCTTTCATTCCCAGCCTTCTCCTCCCACCCTCCTCTGGAACACGGTCCTCCTGCATCTTCGGGAAACTCTTTAGCTTCATTCATGGACCAAGGAAGACTTCCCCATTGACCCTGGTGAGCTCTCGCTCCTCAACTCTTGGGGCTTCTTATTTGCACACTCCATCTCTTCTCAGCAACCCCCTCTATCTTCAAAATCCCTCAGTCCCTCTAAGTGCCCCCCCCACCCCCCCCCGCCAGGCTTCCACAAGGTTAACTTTGATGGCACTTCCGAAGGCAATCCAGGACACTCATGCCATGGAGCGGTCATAAGAAATAACTTGGGCCAAATTCAAAGCCTCATTGCAGAAAATCTCGGATGCAACACCAACAATTCAGCAGAAATTTGGGGTCTCATCAAAGGAGTGCAAATGGCTTTAGATCAAAACCTCACCTGTCTGGTCATTGAAGGAGACTCCAAAATCATAATAGACTTGGCAACAAAAATCCTGAATGGCAAAAATCCAGAGAAAATCACTCCCAGCTTGCACCTCCTTGGCCCTATTCACAGCTTCCAGGCTCTTCTCAAACCTTCTCTTACTATAATCCCCTCACACATTCGACGAACTGCAAACAAAGTGGTGGATAGATTGGCCAATGCAGGGGTTGAATCGGTGCAGAAGATTATTCTCCATGATTCCAGGCAGTCCCAAAGCTCACCCCTCTGGATCCAATGCAAAGAGATAACTTAGTTGGATGGCCCCAATCAGGATGGGGATCCATCTATGTCTACTTAGAATATCTTCCATGTCAGATATTACCAGAAGCTCAGGAGAGATGGAAATCGCAAGCGTCAACGTAGAAAATCACCAGTCAACCGATGATTTCAGAACCTCAACAATCGAAATTCAAGAGCATGAAGGATGTTGTCTCCCAAAGTCGCGAAGTCATGAAAAGCAAGAGGGGATCTGGCCCGTTGATGTTAAAGGAGATCTGGACCGTCGATCCGGTCTCATAGAACTGGTGACTGAAAATTTCAGGAATTCCGCTACCGGGAATCCAAAGCACGAGGACAACTATGTTCCAAAGTCGCGAAATCGCGACATGCAAAATCGTGAAAAGCGAGACCAGATCTGGACCGTTGGTACCAGAAGAAATCTGCACTATTGATTGGGTCCCACTGAACTGTTGCGAGGAAATTTCAGGAATTCGACCATCGGGAGTCTGAAGCATGGAGGGTGTTGTCTACCCAAGTCGCGAAGTCACGAAACGTGAAATCACGAAATGATTTGGATCGTTGGTACAAGGAAAGATCGGGACCTTCGATCAAGCCCCATTGATCCGACTCAAGAAAATTTTGGGAATTCAGCCATCGGGAGTTTGAAGCATGGATGGCGCTATCTGCCCAAGTTGCGAAGTCGCGAAATGCGAAATGATCTGGACCGTTGGTACAAGGAAAGATCAGGACCATCGATCAAGCCCCATTGATCCGACTCAAGAAAATTTCAGGAATTCGGCCATCGGGAATCCGAAGCATGAAGAAAACTATGTTCCAAAGTCGTGAAATCACAACATGTGAAATCATGAAAAGCGAGTCAAGATATGGACCGTTGGTACTAGAAGAAATCTAGACCGTCGATTAGGTCCCAATGAATTGTTGCGAGAAAATTTCTGGAATTCGGCCATCGGAAGTCCGAAGCATGGAGGGAGTTGTTTGCCCAAGCCGCGAAGTCACGAAACACAAAACCGTGAAATGATCTAGATCGTTGGTACAAGGAAATATCAGGACCACCGATCAAGCCACATTAATTTGACTCAAGAAAACATCGGGAATTCAGACATCGGGGGTCCGAAGCATGGAGGGCGCTATCTGCCCAAGTCGCGAAGTCGTGAAACGCGAAACCATGAAATGATCTGACCCGTTGATCTGATTGGGTGCTGACCTTTTCGTAAGCAGATAGGTTGTTGGCCTTTTTGTAAGCAGATGGGTTGTTGGCCTTTTTGTAAGCAGATAGGCTGCTGGTCTTTTTTGTAAACTTACAACTGGAAGTAATATAAGGATCCACTTTTATTCACAAAAAAAAAATTAAAAAAAAAATCCTATTGCAATTTTATTGTCGTGTTGCCTTTGGAAATTTCAAAACTGAATGAACCACTCTGATTTGATGTGCTAACTTCAAATAAAACAACTCAATTGAGAGGGAAATGACTAGCATCTAAATAAAGCTTGAGAAAAATTCAAGTACTTATCTCTCTCAAGTCTAAAAATAGATATTTCACGGGTCCATGCCTCACTATTTCGACTCATATTTTGTGGGTCCATGCCTTGCCTATGCATTTAAATATAGCCATTAATGATGTTAAAAATGCTATAAATATAGCCATGGAACAATATTTTGTCCATGCATTTGCAACCATAAATGATAAAAGGTGTTGTTAGTCCAACTCTTGACTCCATTGTCTTCCTTCTAAGAAAAATACTTTGCCATGATAGAGCATTGTCATTTCACTCATCTCATAATATGACTATTAAGAACAACAACCACATTATTTAAAACTTAAAGGGAGTTGATCAAGGGGCAAGGAATAATTGGATAAGAGCAATTTGTGTACACGCTATATAAGTGAGATAATGCGATGATATTAGCTAAAGAAAATCACATATTAGCAATGATAATGCGATGATAATGCGATGATATGCGATGATATTAGCAATGGTGGGTGTTATAATACCATCACTTAGTGTGATATTTTGAAATCACATATTGATGTGGCACTTTGAATCTTGTGTATAGTGATCATGGAACAAACTTGAGGCCACATCTTAAAGAAACGTTGAAAAAAATGAGCACATTATAGCCAATGTTAACTTGAAGCACTTCAACTACAAAATCATGATGTTGAATTATGAGCACAAGAAGATTATTATTTTGATACTTCATTGTCTTCATCACTAGGATAAGTACTACCCATAGAGAATGGAAGAATGCACAATATTTGATGAGTGAAACAATATCATAGTTCCCATATTAGGATTCCATTGATAATTGTTGGATGTCTTCACTATGGATGGATGAGATCATTTGTGTAATAACCAAGAGAAAGCACCAAAATGATAGCGAAGACCTGCCATGCATGATGTCACTTGGTCAATAGTTTCGGTCAATGTACCTAGTATTCTTCCCTTAACCATTGGAATTAGCATCATGTTTTCAACATACTTCTCATCATGGATATATTTTTGATATCATATTTGTTTTGTCATAAGTATCTTTCACTATACCCACAAAAACGTTCACTGATAATTTAAAATGTTTAATCAAGTGATATTGAAAACAAAGCCAACATAACAGTGCGTGTGAACTAACATTTGTAATCTAAAAACCACCATGAGGGGATATAAGGAAAAAACATAAGAAAGTACTTTGAAATAAAACCACTAGAATATGATAATCTAAATATGATTATATTGCATTTGAAATATCACCTCCAAATAAACCATGGAAACTATCGACATTGGAAAGGTTGAATGACAAGGCTTAACCTTCACACAATATCACCCTCCTCATTTAAACACCATGCAAAAATAAAGGGCAGTGCAAGAAGAATCACACTCAAATGCTTTGTCAATTCAACACATTGTAACTCTTCTTAGATCAATAAACATTTTCCATATATGTTTTCCATGACTATGTACTCCACATGTGAATAAATGTGTCATGGATTCTTATTGTTTCTTAGAATGCCTATGATGATGTCCTTTTACAATTTATTTCATAACATATTTAAAGCACATTATTATGCTATGTGCTTCTAACACAAAACTATTCAAAAAACAAGCATTTGTCCTAGTGCCATACTATGATGTTATGGGTGCTTTCCCCCCAAAAAAACTTGCCTATAGAAAACATATCTTGTATCCTTCATTCTTTACTCTAACATTTACTCGATTTTTTTTTTCATATCTCAATATCAATTGTGAATTCTAAAAATATATATCCCAATATATATAATTATGCTTCTAAAATGTTCCCCTCTCTTTTCAAAATGGATAGGCCTATCACCATTTATAGAGCCATGGTAGCGGCCCATCATCAAAATAGTGGATCGATTCTCCAATAGGATAATTCTAATTGCAACATATTTATGATTCTTATTAACGACATCAACATGGCAACCTCTCTTGAATTACTTTGGCATTCCCATTCATCCATTTAGGGTGTTGGTTCATATGAGTTGAAAGAATGGTGGACAATTGGAATTTTACCTTTTATATATTTTTCTCTCTCAAAATATTATATTACATTATTTTAGAAAAGACAGTTGAAAGTGTAATTCAAGTCATTTATAGGGCAACAAAAAACATGCTACTATAATTCCAACGAACTTGTATTAACATAGCGAAAAAAAAAAACTAGAAGCAAAGGGATTCACGAAACAATGGATACTTCTAAATGCAATATTATTAGATGTTAACATGAATACTTACACCTAGTGCCCCAAACTTTCCTCCTAGGTACGTTGACCATTGCGGGGTCCACTAACCCCTAGAAGGAGGGAACTTTAGATATAAATATCTTAAACCTCTCTACTTCTAACATGTTGGCCACTGCTTTGAAGAACTTGTTAGTGTTACCTTTGTAGGTTTCTCAACCTCTTGTTGGAGTGAGTGCATCATTATCTAGAACTATTTTGATGTTCTCAATTTCCTAGGAGGTTGAATCACCATCATCCTCCCCTATTGTAGTTGGATCAATCCCCATGAGAGTTTTTTGTCTTGTGGGATCAAGGTAATCTTTTAAGGAGGATTTGGTGGCTATAAATCGTTCTAATGCACATGAATCCCATCCTTCTAATCACCTTTGTATCTAACAACATTTTCTCCATCCCAATTGTTTCCTTCGATTAAGGGATGTTTGAGTAAGAGGAATTTGGCCTTAACTATACGTCCTACCGATACGTAATAGAGGGGCTCATAGCCCACTCGCTTCGCCAACACAGATACTCGTGTGAGATTATTATTCTTCTCTATCTCAGTCTATGTATTTGAGTTTTTCATAGAGTTCTCTCTCTTTTGGAGGCTACCAAGTCTTAATCCTCTATTTTGTACACAGATCTTTCTTCTCCTCCCGATGAAAAATGTCTCCACTCGATATATTCTGCACACTCCAAATAATTGTTGACCAATGGAAATCAGGTCAATAGTAGAATGTACCCCCATTTTCCAGTTTACCAATCTCCAAGAGCTTGAAAATAAAATGGAGCACCACCTGCATATGTAAAATAACCATGTGATATGCCAATTGATGGCCCAATGTTGTGTCAATGAACAAACTGCTTCTTCTGGAGTTTTAAGTATTGGTATTCCCAAAGAATTAAATGAGGAAGCGAACTGTAACAATTATTTTTCACATATCATCCCAGTACAACAACTCTTCAAAACAACCATCATTTGGACAAATGCCTCTTCCATGTATAGTTATAAATCCAATTGGCCAACTAGCTTCTTCTCATAAATTATTTGCACTCTTCCTCGCATTTCCTTGCAGGGAGGTGAACTACATGAAGGCACTTAAGACAACAAAAAATCAACACACATTTTCTGAAAGAGGGTATGATGACCTGGATATATGATTAACCTAATGCATTAATGGGCAATGAGTTATAATTAACTCAACAACTAATTATAATTGTTTGCAAGCCACAAGTTCAATCTCCACTCAAAGCGTTGAAGGGGATAACCATACGATGAGCTGGAAGGGAAAATTTGGGAATGGAATCACCTTAGAAACCCCCAAACAATAAGAATTAACAAACCATGAGTTCATATAACCTAGAGGAATGCCAACTGTCTCATTATACAACCAAAATGAATTTGTGGCAGCATGGGACAACAAATGAGAGAGAATGGTGCGCTCAGCAGCTTGAGTAAAATCGTGGACATGTTGAGCAACAAAGGAATGAATTGTGGGATGTCTAGTCACCAGGGTTAGGTTATGAGCACATTGACAAGAAAGTAAACAATGAATGGAGCAACCAACAATCTTGAATTCACCCAACATTGTTTAGAATCGCCCAATCAACCTTAAATTCGCCCAACACTATTTAGAATCACCCTAACAATCTTAAATTCACCCAACATTGTTTAGAATTGCCCCAACAATATTGAATTCTCCCAACATTGTTTAGAATCACCCATGCAGTGAAAAACGTCCCCAGGAGAGAGAACGACTCCTAGGAGAGAGAAAAATCAATTTAGCAAGTTTTTTCCAACAACTCTGTAATGAGGGTCGTGGATTTGTTTTTGTCTAGTTCGATCAACAGTGTAGGCAAGCTAATTGTTGGAATTGATAGCCACCCTCACCAATGTGCTCCAAAATACCTCACACACAATAAACATGTAGCAGACAACTCCTCATCCTCTCACCCATTATAATCAAGATACAGTGTAGCCATTAAAAAAAATAACCAATAAACAATTTAACATAATGGAGAATTTAACCATACTCAACACACAATAATAAAATAACTTAATGACACATGATTTTTACCCTGGAACCCATTTGGGAAAACCAGGCGGATGGTGCTCAATATTTCCTTTCTTCAAGTCTGCAATTTTACAATGCTCTCCTCCTCCTTGGCCAAAATCCCTTTAAGTATGAGCTAGAGTGAAGAAATAAGGAGAGATAGGGGGTAAGGGAAGACCAACAACCATGGCTCTTCACTTCCCGTTCCTTAGACCTCTCTCCTTTTTGCCTTTATCATTTAATTAATTATTTTTAAACATTCATCTCACATACTCATTTGTCTTATTCGATTTTTCACTTGCATTGGTTTACACAGCTTACATGACCTTCATTAATTGTCATGTTCTCTTGCAAGTTCTAAGTCTTACCCATTCTCTAGTCTGGATTTATTTAGGATCACACCTCCCCATTGAGAGGCTTTTTGGTCTCCAAAATCTCTTGGAAACCAATTTGGATCAGTGTTGTCTGTTTCTCTGGAATGTGGCTTTGATGTTGGCTTCTGGCTACATCTTTAACTATGGCTTTGGCTCTAACTCGTGGCTTTGGATACTGGCTCTGGTCCTCAGCTATGGCTTTGGCTCTGGTTTTGGCTCGTTTGTTCCCACAATGCAGTAATCTTCTCACCAACTCTTGGCATTGTGAAATCTTCAAATACAAACTCTGGGCTCAACACTCATTCCCATCTCACTCTTTGACTTGGAGACAATCCATCTCAGCTACCAACAAAGCCACGTCAAATGTTGGTTTGTTCAGTGTGACCCCAACATGCTATCATCACATATCAGTCCCTCAAAAGGAAGTGTGGCATGCATTCTCTTGCTAGGATCAATTGCTTCCCATCATGGAAACAACTCTCTAGTTGGCTTGCACATGCTTGCAAGCACATCTTGGAGTTCTCCACAACTCCTCCCTCCATGGTTATTAACCTCTGTGCATTAGTCTCTGCCACATCTCCAGGAAGGAAACATTATTTTGGAAAATGGTAGGTAGCAATTGGAATAGTGTCTCCCTAGTGCTTGACATCCACCTGTTGTCCTCTTCAATAGTGATGCAGACCTCCGACGCTATTATCTCCCTTTAGACAACCTCTTATCCTTGAACTAGAGATGTAGGCATCTCTTCAACTCCTATACTCTTCATTTTCCACACTCTTTTCTTGGCTATGCGGTTTTTGGGGTGAAGCTCTGGGTGAAGTTGCCAACACTTTTTTTCCCAATGTCCACTCAACTTACAATGGTGACAAAAGTTCACATGGCTGTTATAAGCACTGTTTGGAATACTTCTCTTCTTCACATGCCTCTGAGTGTGATGGTTGACTAGAGAATCCTTCTTGCCATTCAACTTATGAACACAATTAGGCCTGCAAAACATGGCTTTCTTTTGCCAACATGATGCCTCATAGTGACCTTTCTTTCCACAATGTGAGCATGTATTTGCGTGCTAATAGAGGTCTATGGTATGGCCTCTCTTCTTGCAACAGTGACAAACAATAAGTTTTGTGGACCTCCTGGTCTTGTTCTTCTTCTTTCTTTGGTTGAGTGTCTTGTTGTTGTCTCTAAGTGCAGGTGTGGGTTGAGTCTGCAAACTCTCCTTGTAATATACCAGATATAAAATGTATGCAGAACATAAATAAAATGCTAGAAATGACAGAATAACAACAATATAACCAGACCATTCACCACAATAGAGCTGAAATGACAAGAGAATAATAACATAAATAACACTTTGAATCT
>ML782761.1:0-11318 GCA_009831015.1 Picea engelmannii | reverse complement strand
GAGTTAGACATGAAAGATGATCAAAGTGTTTCGGTCAAAGAATGGAGGAGAGTACACTCCAAAGAGTTTGCTTCTTATAATTGGGAAGTAGGAATTAAAAAGTGACTTTCCATACTGTATAACCCACAACATAATGGGGTCGTGGAACAAAAAAATAGGTCCATTGTTGACACAATTAAGGCCATTATTCATGACATGGAGTTGTCCATGTGCCTATGCATTGAAGCTTGTAATAGAACTATCTACATATTAAATAAGTGTTTGCACAATATTTTCAAGGATAAAACCCAATAGGCCTTCATTAGAAGTCATAGCTATCTCTTTTTTATGTTTTTGGTTGTCTGGTTTATACTATATTCTTGGTGAGAAACAATGTAATATCAAATGGATATGAAGGGTAGAATGAGACTTCCAAAGGCCATTGAATTTATGTTGTAGTGCAACGATGACAAGTTGTGATGTGAAATTCAATGAAGAAGGATGGTTCTCATGCTCACAAGGGCCTTCTATAGTGATTGAGGAGGATGAAACACATGCTATACCTTATTTAGATATGAAGTTATATTAGAAATCAGATTTAGATCAACATATATTTTTTAAAAACTAAAACTGGGAAAATTTTGTATCAATGAAAAAGGATGGGCGTAGTAGAGCTAAACAACATAAGTACATTGTTCTTGGGAATTATGGGTAGACCAAGCATGGCAACTCCTTGTCCAAAATTCTCAGTTCACAAAGGACTACTAACAAAGATTTCCAGCAGTTCACACAAGTATAAATCCTATAAAATCTTCATAGTATTGGTAAGACCTTGAAATACAGAAGAAAACTAAAAGATGTTATAGCTGCCATCTTCTTTCATTCCTTGCACAGAGTGTACTAATTCCAAATTACCCATTTCCATGGCTTCAAAGAGTTGTTGCACAATGCCTTCTTCGTTGATTTCTCCATGCTCTTCAAGTCTAAATTCATGTGATTGGAAGGGCTTGAAACTCCATTTTGACTCTGTTGTGTGCTTCTTAGAAAAACACATTCCACTTCTAACTGCGTTACCATTTGATTCAAATGGGTAAGAATCCCTATAATAGTTTCATTCTGAGAATAAATTTGATGATCATGATCCTGTAATATTATTGTAATTGTGCCAAGGGCGTCCCTGCTGTCCTTGATTAACTCTTTGTGCACTTGAAGGACGTGTGTTATCTTTTGATTATCCATGATAGCCTCAGGATGAGCATGTAGAGAAAAGAGTAGGACTGAAAACACATAAAACCTAAACCAAATTCTACTAGAGCTTGCGACTACAAATTCTAGACTCTCAAGACGGGATGAGATGCAAGAGATAATGCCCAGGGGCAAAGAGCATAAGGATTCCAACAAAAGTCCAATGAACTAGGAAGAACACCTGAAAATCCAAAGGAACTTGTAATCAAAATGACCCAGAAGCAAGATGAACAAAGCCAAATAGAACTCCAAATACAATTCAAAGGACAGAGCTAGTATGAAAATGACGGGATACCACCTGAAAACAAAGCTTGGACGCAGAGAGGGAGGAGGACGAGCTATGAAAAAATATCTGCTTCCCCTGTAACCTCCTTAATTGAACTGCATTATCCCACTTGCATTGAACATGTTTCCTTTTTGGCATTCAAGAATACAGCCCTTTTGCAGCTTGTGCATGCGCAAATGAGTGGAATTTCTCCACATTAGTGAGGAACTTTGGGGGTGGTACTTCTTCGTGCTAGACATGTGGCTTCATTAAATTACAATACTAAATGATGAGTGGGTTTCTATTCTAAGGTATGGAAGTCAAGATGGCTTTCCCAAGTCTTGCATGATGCAAAGGAACAAGTTGGCTCCCCCTAAATGTACATTTTAGTAAGCCATCCACCTACTAAGCTTATGACATATAATGCATTGATGACTTCCATCCTAGAGACCTATTTTTTTTTAGGTCCGAGGAGGAAATTACGAAGCAAGTATGGTGTGAAGCCATGAAAAATGAGCATAACTCCATTATCAAAAATGATCTCTAAGAAATAGTTCCAACATTGATTGGGAAATCAATGATGGATTCTAGATGGCTTTACAAAATTTAACATGCAACTAATGGGAGCATTGGAAAGTACAAATCTAGGTTTGAACCTAGAGGGTTCTCTGAAAAAGGACTCAACTATGACAAGACTTTTTCTCTAATGGCTAGGTATACCTCTATGAGACCATTACATCCTTGGTTTCTTGTTTTGCTTGCTCTTTACATCAAATAGATGTAAACGTTGCATTTTTAAATAGTGTGACTGAGGAAGAGGTGTACACTAAAAGGTTTTGAGGTACATGGGTGGGAGACCCATGTTTGTAGGGTGAAGAAATCTGTTTAAAGAAGGGATCATGAGTGTGGTATGCAAAGATTGATTAGTATTTACATAATTGGATGTTGTCCAAGACTTTTGTCAATTCAAATCTTTATTTCATATTTGATAAATTTGGCTTGGTTTTGCATGTAGATGATCCTATCCTTTTTTACATTTAATTAATATTTATATTAATTAAATTGTCATTACTTTAATTATTTTATTTTAGCCCTAACCCCTTTCCTTAGCTATAAAAGAAACCCTCCCCCTCTCATTTTGTACACATACACTAACTCTTCTTCTATTAATTGTAGCTATCTCAGGTTATCTTTCTTTTAGTGATGGTGCGGCTTCTCTAGAGGACTCTCTGCTTCAGAGCTGAGGTAATTACTTGAACTTCTTGTTGACTGGGAGCTTCATCTTTTTGTTTGTTGGTGTAGAGGTGTCGAACCTCTCCTTGACTGTCTAGACGTACATGTGGTGTCTCCCTTGGTTGTCAGACCTGTTTAAAGGAGCCACGAACTTGAGTAAAGGTGTCGCGACCCTTCTTCTTGGTTGTCAAACCTATACAAAAGAGCCACGAACCTGATAAAGGTGTCGCGGCCCTTCCTCTTGACTGTCACTAACTGTGTTGAGGCTCCGGTGGTGTTTTATCTCCTTGTTGTCCCTCCTGTGGGTGTTTATCTCCTTGTTGTCCCATTTTGTTGTTGCTTTCCTCTTGAAGGGTTTGTTGTCCCCTTTACTGGTACCTTCTCTAGTTTGAAGGTTGACTGTTGTAGGGTATTATAGTCTTAGATTTGGACAGTAGTTGAGTGTTTTACTTTAGCCTTGCTTATGGTCCTGTCCTTGGCAAAACTATCCACCAATCCTCATGATAGAGATCAAAACCCTAGAGGTTTGATCCATGAACGTTAAACTGATTTTCTAAGCATATTAAAGAGGACTACATCCACACATGTGACAGGTACATTCTTCATTGGCTAAGAGGTAAGCTAAGGTTTGTTTTCTGCACTTAGAAATTTTGTTTATGTTCAGAATTTAATTTTATCCATTTATGTCTTTGTTTTAAATGTGTTGATCTGAATTTATACTAGTGAACAGAATTGAAAAAGCATCATTGTTTTCTCTATTTTCCCTAAATTTAACATGGTATTAGAGCTTAGGGCGTGAAAAGAGCTCAAGAGTTGCAGACTTGAGCTTGCGTAGATCCACTTCTTAGGGGTTTTTTTTGCAGATCAACAGTAAATCCATTTCATAATTTGATCCAGAATTCAACATGGCCTCGTCTTTAGTCAAAGCAGAAGATAGGCTTGAAGGGGCCTCCAACTTCAATGCTTGGAAGTCTAGTGTACTCAACATACTAGAAGAGGGTGACTTGGATGAGTTGGTTACCAGGGTAATAGAAGAACCCACTTCAAATATTGGCAGGGCAGCATACAAGAAGAGACAAGTCAAAGCTAAAAGAATCATTTTTTACTCAGTTAAGGACAGCATGATGCCCCTCATTGGTCATCTAATGATTGTCAAAGAATGTTTTGATGCCCTTGCAAATCTTTATGAAAAGAAGGCTCCAACTCATAAGAAAATATTAAAGAAACAACTACGTACATTAAAGATGGAAAAGGATGAAACCATCGTTGTTTTCTTTTCCAAGATTGCTCAAACCAAAGATCATCTTACAACAATAGGAGTTGATGTGGATGATGATGACCTTGTACAAACTGCAGTTGGACTCTCTGAGTCATGGGAAATCCTTCTTGCTTCGGTCAACGGAAGAGAAGCTCAACCTAACTTCGAGAGATTATGGCATGATTGCTTAGAAGAAGGAAGACTCAAAAGTAGAAAGGAGCACTCAACTATAAGAGATTGTGCCCTTTCAGTTAAAGCCAAGAGATGGAAGAAGTTTCTTCAACCCAAAGGCAAAGGTATGAAACCACAAGGCAAGTTATTTCATTTTCATTCTCATTTATCTAAAGTACGATGTTTTAACTGTAATAAGCTAGGACACTATGCAAAAGATTGCAGGAACCCTCCCTCATAGTAGAGAAGAAAATGTAGGTTTCATGTCTCAGTTGCCACTGAAGAAGCAGAGCCTCAAAAAGAACATCAAAGAAAAAGAACCAAGGCTACCACCAAAGAACAAGAACAACATCGAAAATATTATCTCATCTCAGCCCTCTCTAGCACCATAACCAAGTCGGAGAATGTTTGGTTAATGGACAGTGGGGCCTCCAAACATATGACAGGCTTCAAACAGAGTCTTGTAAACTATCGGGATAAGAAGTTCAATGTAAAAGTAGAACTGGGTGATGATGGCACATATGACATCAAAGGGTTTGGATCAACATCATTTCAGCGTCAATCAAGTAATGTATTTCATATTGATGAAATTATTCATGTTCATGGATTAAAGAAAAAATCTCATCTCAGTTGCAGTGTTAGAAAGCAAAGAATACTTAATAGCCTTCACCAAAGGGAAGGCTCTCATGTGGCCCTCAAATGGGGATTTGAGCTCTACCATGACTATCGAAACTCGTGAGAGTTGACTTTACAAAATCACAAGTCAAGTTGTTCAAGCATTAGCTCACGAGATGATAAACCCCTGCGAGCTCTGGCACAGAAGGCTTGGACATCTCAACTACAACGCACTCTCAGGTTTGCAAAAGATGGTAACATGTATGTCAATGTTTTCATTTGAGCATGATAGTGTTTGTCGAGGTTGTGCTCTCGGTAAGAATACAAAGAAAGCTTACCCTCCTAGCAATAGAAAAATTAATGGCATTTTAGATCTTATTCATTCTGATCATTGTGAACCTATGATTGCTCCATCAATGAATGGTTGTCTTTACTATATCATTTTTATTGATGATTATTCTCGTAAAACTTAGATTTATTTTTTGAATACTAAAGATGAATATTTTAGCAGATTTCAAGATTTTAAGAACTTTGTTGAGAATCAGACAAGGAGACACATTCGTGTTTTCAGAACGGACAATGGAAAATAATTTGACTCCAACAAGTATGATGAACTCTGTCAGGCTTCAGGGATTAAGAGGGAGCTGACTATGCCTTATAATCCCCAACAGAATGGAGTTGCAGAAAGAAATAATAGAACAATCTGTTAAGCAGCCAGAGCAATGATGTATGATCAGAATCTACCTTTATCACTTTGGGCCGAAGCTGCAAGCCCTTGAAGCCCTCAGAACAAGTGTACATTCAGAACAAGTGTCCTCATAAAGCCCTTGAAGAGAAAACTCCAGAAGAAATCTTCACCGATATAAAGCCCTCAGTTGATCATTTGAGAATCTTTGGCAGTCCAGTTTACATTCATATTCCAAAAGAAATGAGAACTAAGTTAGAGCCCTCCAGAAAGAAAGAAACTTTTGTGGGATACAGTGAAACCTCAAAGGCATACAGAATTTATGTACCAGGTCAAAAATTCATTGAGGTTAGTAGAAACGCGACTTTTCATGAAAAAACATTTTTTAGTCGTTCCAGAGAACTTCCATGTGATAGAGAGGAGCGGGAAGCTCCATCTCCAGAGCCTTCAAATTCACCTCTTCCAGATGTGCAGAGGGAGGAGACCTTAGAACCTTTAGTGGATCCCTCAAGGGATTTTATCGAGTTTCCCTTAGAGAAACCTCCTGTTAAAAGGAAGTGAGCTTGGTGCCGGGAAATTTTAAAGGAAGAGCATGCAACACCTAAAGGCACCTTCAGAGGAAGCAAGAAAGTCTTATATGGATTGAAGCAAGCTCTGAGAGCTTGGTATGGAAGAATTGACAGTTTTCTACAGAGTCTTGGGTTCACCAAGAGTATAGCAGATCTCAATCTTTATATAAAGATTGTACAAAATCATTTTGTTATCCTAGTATGATATGTGGATAATCTATTCCTTACAGAAGAGGTAAATTTGATAGCTCAGACTAAGAGGGAGCTTTCAGCATAATTTGAAATGAAAAACTTGGGGTCTTATGCATTATTTTCTTGGTTTAGAGGTGTGACAGAAACCAAGTGAGATCTTTCTCTTACAATGCAAATATGCAGTTGATGTGCTCCGCAGATTTGGCATGTTGGACTGTAAGTCCATGTCCACACCTATGATTTCTAACCTGAAGAAGTTACAAGATCAAGCTACAGGTTCAGATCTAGAAAACCTCACCATATATCATCAGTTCATTGGGTCATTATGTATCTTGTACATACCAGACCGAACATTTGTTATGCAGTGAATGCCCTCAGCAAGTTCATGTGTGAATCGAAGCATATTCATATGGTTGTTGTTAAACATATTTTCATATATGTTTGGGGGACTATAGCCTATGGGCTTAGATACACTTCCAGTGGAGGTGTAATGCTTCATGGATATACAGATTCAGATTGGATGGGCAGTACAGTGGATCGGAAGAGTACTTGCAGATATTGTTTCAGTTTGGGTTCAGCTATGATCTCTTGATCCAACAGGAAACAAGGCTCCATAGTCCAGAGCACTACAGAAGTAGAATACATTGTTGCAAGTGTTGCTAGCAGAGAAGCAATGTAGCAAAGAAAGCTACTTTTAGATTTGTTCAATGTTGAGCTAGAACCCATAGTCATCCACTGTGATAACCATAGTTGTATAAAACTCTCTGAGAATCCGGTGTTTCATGATAAATCGAATCACATTTAGATAAGATACCACTATGTTCGAGACATGGTGCAGAAGAACATTCTAAGTATTCAGTATGTTCCGACCGCAAATATTTTGACCAAGCCATTGTCCTTGACAAAGTTTGTGTACTTTCGAGACAAGCTTGGTGTTGTTGAGAATGCCTCTCTTGCTGAGAGGGAGTGTTGAAATTAGTGCAGTTGCAAGAGCCATTCTCCAGGAGGATGGCATAAGACCCTAGCTGAGAACTAGGGCCCCCAGTGCACTTCTGGGGTTTTTTGGTTTGGGACCAAGCAGTGAGGGCCCCCAGTATATGACTGGGGTTCTTGTTCTAGATCCAAGCAGTAAATCCCTAGATGTGTTCTAAGGCCCCTAGATGTGTTCCAAGGAATCCTTGCATGGTGCTTGGACTGATCCTTGGATGTGTTTCTTGGTGGATGATGTAAGTCCCTAGATGTGTTCTAAGGCCCCTGGATGTGTTCCAAGGAACCCTTGTTTAACGCATGGGTTGATCATTGGTCTTGTACCTTCGTGGATAAGACCTTAGATGTGTTCTAGGGCCCCCAGATATGTTCTGATGCAACCTAGTCTTGGACCAGGTAGATCTTGGTTAAATACAAGATGTGATGATATGTGGTCATCTTCCTTTCTCCCAAGATGGTCCATGAGACCTAGGAGTGGATAAGAAGATGGACATGACCACATTGTTGATGTACCCTCTTATGCAGTGATGATAAAAGTTTATAAGTCATTATGAAACTTATGTGGACATGTTTTGTCATTGAGAACCCCCTTGACTTTGTCTTAAAGTTCCCCCTTGCTTGATTTTGATTTCCCTCTTGTTTTATGTGGTGTTGAGGTTTTTACAAGTCACTTTGACTTATTTGACATGTAATTAATATTTATATTAATTAAATTGTCATTACTTTAATTATTTTATTTTAGCCCTAACCCCTTTCCTTAGCTATAAAAGAAACCCTCCCCCCTCTCATTTTTTACACATACACTCACTCATCTTCTTCTATTAGTTGCGGCTACCTCATGTTATCTTTCTTTTAGTGGTGGTGCAGCTTCTCTAGAGGACTCTCTGTTTCAGATCTGAGGTAATTACTTGGACTTCTTGTTGACTGGGAGCTTCATCTTTTTGTCTGCTAGTGTAGAGGTGTCGGACCTCTCCTTGACTGTCTAGACTTACCGATGGTGTCTCCCTTGGTTGTCGACCCTGTTTAAAGGAGCCACAGACCTGAGTAAAGGTATCACGGCCCTTCTTCTTGGCTGCCAGACCTGTACAAAGGAGCCACGGACCTGATAAAGGTGTCACAGCCCTTCCTCTTGACTGTCGCTAACTGTGTTGAGGCTCCGGTGGTGTTTTATCTCCTTGTTGTCCCTCCTGTGGGTGTTTATCTCTTTGTTGTCCCATTTTGTTGTTGCTTTCCTCTTGAAGGGTTTGCTGTCCCCTTTACTAATACCTTCTCTAGTTTGAAGGTTGTCACTGTTGTAGGGTATTACAGTCTTAGATTTGGACAGTAGATGAGTGTTTTACTCCAGCCTTGCTTATGGTCCTCTCCTTGGCAAAACTATCCACCAATCCTCATGATAAAGATCAAAACCCTAGAGGCTTGATCCATGAACCTTAAACTGATTTTCTGAGCATATTAAAGAGGACTACATCCACACATGTGACAGGTACATTCTTCATTGGCTAAAAGGTTAGCTAAGGTTTGTTTTCTGCACTTAGAAATTTTGTTTATGTTCAGAATTTAATTTTATTTGTTCATGTCTTTGTTTAAATGTGCTGATCTGAATTTATACTAATGAACAGAATTGAAAAAGCATCATTGTTTTCTCTATTTTCCCTAAATCTACCAACTTCGATAGAATAGTACTATGTCGCATAGATTTAACCAAATAGAAGTGCTTGTGTTAATAGTTCACCATCGGAAGTTGTTTCACCCATGCAAGCAGGCACTTGTGGCAGATGGTATTGGGACCTGACAAAATTTTGAACATTCTTTTCTTCTTTTCAATTAAAGTTCTTTTTGTTTCGTTGCAGATAAAGGTACTGGTGGGTGCAAGTACAACATACCAAGATATTAGTCAAGACACCACAAGATGCAAAAACATAAGAATAATGCCATAGTTAAGAGTCCAAGCAAAAAATGTAAATGTTAAAAATCGACTCCTACCAAATGAGGAGAAGAATCAAAGAACAATCAATCTCGTTATCAACTTCCACAATTAGAGTTGAAAATATGAAGACACATATGACAATGGTCAAATGGAGAAACTTAGTAAAAATCATGATGGAAAAATGAGTAAAAAATGAGTCTTCTCTAATTATAACGCCCAGTAAGGCAGCTTAAGAGAAGACTGGTTAAAGATCTAAACATTGCAATTATTCACTGGCATAATTGTTATCCATAGTTGTACCATTATTATCAAATGGTCGCCACACCATTTAACTCATTAAATGTATAAAGGCCTCTATCATCTTGATTTACTGTGCTCCATATATTGTCTTCTCAATCGTGCTTTAACCCTTGCCATTTGATTAGCTTCACCACTACCAGTAGTCGTAATTAGCAAAGAGAAACTGCAGTTTATAGTAGGAAGGCACCAGTGAGTAGAAATGAGCATTTCAAAGGGCCCTAAGATCCACGAGTAATGAAGGAGATTCATTTGTCACTAGAAAGGCTTCTATCATCTTGAAATGCAAAGCAGTAATGGACATTGGGTCCAGTGGATGAACTTATTATAGACTCTAACCATGAATTACCCTGGCATTATTACTCTGGATTGTGATAGCTGCTTTAATGTTCCTGTCTTGATCACTCGCTCCATCTGTAAGGGCTGAAATTTCACCTTTGCAGTAAACCAATTTGCCTGTGAAAAATAAAACATCTACTCCAAAACATTTTCTTTGATCATAAGTGGCATAAATATTGCGTTTCAACTCCTTTGATAAGCATACTAAAATAAGAATCTTGGATGATGTAAACTGTTTTCTTCCAAAGAAATTGAATGAGCATTCACATTATAATTCCATGATAAGCTTCATTGACACTTCCTCGATGCAATTACTACTATTCTCAACATAGTTCAAGTCCTCTATGTTTCAAACCCACCAACCTGTAATCGTACTTCCCTGTGCAACCAGAGTTCTCACATTGAAGCATAACGATGGTCCTTGAAATAAAATGACTTCAATGCCTTGCCAAAACTTGACTGCTCCAGATCTCAAAGGAAAACTATTAGGCTTGCATAGTAGGTCTGTCATCTACACACTTTTATATCAAACCTAAAAGATAGAATAGATGAGAATGATCACATGAAAGTTTAGTGTGTCCATGCATATTTGAAAGTTACAATGAACAATAATAACATTGTATTTGCAAAGTCATGAAAGTTTAGCGCATGTCTGTATATTTGAATTTTTTGGTAAAAAAATAACATTGCATTTGCAAAGATTCAATTCAGCAGAAAGTGCAATTTCCTTTTTGCCTTTGGCTTCACCATTCGCTTTTGAAATTGGCTTTTTTCTGAAATCGCTTTTCAAAAGTACTTAACTTTTGGAAGAAATTTATAAGTTGTACTTCATAGAAAAACAATGAGTAAAAGGAAAAGACTACAGAGATTATAATCAAAATACTAATATGCAAGTTTCCATTTTGAACATTCCTTTCTTCTTTTCAACAAGTGTTCTTTTGGTTCATTACAGATAAAAGTCCCCGCTAGGTGCAAGTACAACACATCAAGATATTAATCAAGACACCACAAGATGCAGAGATAAAAGAGTACAAAGCTAAGCAACAGGATGCATCCCCAAGGGTCCCTGCGTCCATATCCAACGTATCGGACATGTGATACGCTAGGAAACCATGTCCCAAAATAGGACTCCGTGTCCTAAAATAGGACACACATGCCCTAGTAGTGTCCCGTCATGTCAGACACCAGCAACGCAAAAAAGGGAAACTCCAGGGCTAGGTTACCAGGAAACAGATACAAATACGGATCCGCTCAAGATTTTTGAAAAGCTAGGATCCGGATACGACGGGGAAACGCCACGTACAAAAAATATAATAATATTTTAATTTTTTTTTTAAATATATTCAAAGTTAAGAATAAAAAACATTCATGAATCACAACATTAGAACTGATATCATTAAATAATTTGTAATCATGTAGACTGAAATCATGATGCATCATCTCATATAAAAAGGGTAATAGTAAATACAAAATTGAGTGTCTCATCACAGAACACTCTACTAGTACGATAATGTCCAGTAGGTCCAACTACATATCATGAAATGGGTCTACATCCT
>ML782760.1:438628-471416 GCA_009831015.1 Picea engelmannii | reverse complement strand
CCTTTTACTTGTTGCGATTTTTATTACCTTTAAGTTATTTAACTCGATATATAAGAATTTAATGGCTTGGTGAAGAGCTCTTCTGGATTATACTCTCTTACACCTTATAATGACTAAGTATGTGGAATATGAATCCTTTATATCTGTAGCTTACTGTTGATCTTAAATTTTTATTAAGGGAGATGCTCACAGTTGAATCGGTATCAATCTTCTTATTTTAACTTGATTTTAAACCCTTACACAAGAATGCATAAGTTAATCTGTGAATTTTATGTTGCTTACACATGGTAGTCCTTCTTATAGTTTCTTCACTAGATATGCAAGTAGCATGGAATCTTTATGTAGTGCATGTTACAATGTGATTGTTCTTATTCTAATATAGATATGCAAGAGCGTTATTGACCTTGTATTATATTGTTGATAAGTTTTCCATTTTATCCCGATACATACATATAGTTGAGTTATAGGAGGATTGAACTAAGATGGAGCACTCAATAATGATGCTAGGCCTCGAACGAACATGACCTTAAATTAATAATGATGATTGGGGATAGGTCATATTTCTAATTCTAAAATAGCGTTCATGCTCTGATGGTTCTTATCACCTTTCAATTTGTCTTCTCACTCATTTTCCTTGGCCCTATGTGAAAAAATGACCGAGTTTAGTAGATTATTCTTTTATGCCTCAAATAATGAATGGATAAGTATAGTTGATATATCTATCTTAAATTGTGGGTTATGTTGGAATGTTCCATAAGCGATAATTGCGTCCTTGAACTGGTGTATGTAAATCATAGTTGGATTGCTTCATAGGCGGATTGTGCATCAATTAAATTGTTATACAAGTTGTAGTGTACTATCATCGAATGTTTCTTAGTTGGTATTTGCGTCTATTTAAAATGATGTATTTGTGTGGTAGATTTTCCGCAACTTGAATAATTGATGTTAAGTTGATTAGTTAGTCTTGATGAATTTTCAGCATGATTGGATTAGAGGGATTTAAACACTTCCTTTTTCCTCAGAACAATCGCTAGCTCTGAGACCTTAAGTGGTCAAAATCAATCTGATACTTGTCGATGATGTGTCATTATCTAGTGCAATGAAGTGTTATGTATCGCCATTTATTACGATGATGTGTAGATTGTGTTGCTATTTATTTATGCTAATGCGTTGATTAGGTGTTGTTGTTAATTGTTTATGTGTCGCTATTAATTATGTTGACGCAGTGATTGTGTCATTATTATTTATGATTATGTGTCACTTTCAGTGCTACCAATTTTGTGTGATGATTCTATTATCCCAATGGAAAAAAATTACCTTTTGTACATCGTTTTTTTGTCATAACGGTGGCATCCTTACATTCAACCATGTATCTTTGTTGGTTAACCTGATGGTGTCAAAGGATATCAACTCTTGAATCCTAAGACACATGAGCTCTTCATTGAGTTTATTGTGCAATTTGAGGAAATATCTATGATCTAAAAATAGGGGGCTAACTTGTTTTTCTATGCAAGCACCCTCTACTCCATTAAAATAAAACTTTTCAGGACCTTGCTCAATGTCTTAGTTAAGAAAGAGGTTTTATGTGTCAAAGTCATGCTTCTTTTAAATGTTTATGTGTGAGGTCTTTAAAAAGTTAAATATTTTTTTTTAACAAATACACAATAAACATAATTTGCAGAAAATAAACCAACAAACTCACAACAATAACAGGATGATAAAGTTGTTCACCCCCAACTGGGCTACATCTCCTTGAGCCTCCATCAATGGACTAGGCTCTCTAGGATTAGTTTGTCAAAGATTCTTTTACAAGCTGTTGCTCAACTCCAATGGATTTATTGATTGTACCATTGGGTTCAGAATACATAAAAACCCCAAAAATGACTAATAGAACTCTGAAAACGGATCATGGCTCATCCAGGCATGACCTCTTCTACATGTGGCCTTGAGCTTCCCTGAGCTTCCTTGTGGAAAAAAAATCTATAAAAGTCCTCAAATTCCTTTGAAACATATCCCAATGTGTCCATATCATAACAATTAGCCAAAAATGACTATTCAGTCATAGAAAACAGACTTGGGCTCATCTGAGCATGGTCTCCATCAATGAGGGCTTCAAGCTCCCTGGAGCACCCTAAAATTTCAATGGTGTAAAACGTGCAAAAGAAGTATTCAAATGGCTTTTAAAATAGCTCCAATGGATTCAAAACATCCAAAAACCCCTAGCTGGGCTTTTTTGGCACCTCATTTGGCCAAAAAATGAAGAAGTTAGGTCTCCTGCCATTTTCTTCCTTCAAGCTTGTTGTCTCTGGTTTGCCAAAACGCAACTCTGTGTGTCCAACCTAGCCTCTGCGCTCATTTTCATGCTAAAACCTAGCACCGGGCACATAACCGAAAAACCACGTGCAACTGTATAACGGTTAGGGAACCTAGCCCCTAACCGCCAAACCGTTGGGCGTATGGTCCATGTGACTGCACCTCTGCACATAAAAGGGCTTAGGCCCAAATCAAATGGTTAAGCGCCAAGTGTCGGCACGTGGGTTTAAACCATTGGCAATGTAAACTCCCACAAAATAATCGTTGATCAAATGTACTGGTAACACAACCGCGGGCTTGACTCCATTTGAAATGCACGTGGTATGGTCATATGGGAATCCACATGTGATTGGACGTTGGGGCTTAGCCCCAGGCCGGACCGTGCCCAAACCACACATAATTCAAACTTAAATAAATATAAAACCCTTTGTTTAACAAGGACCACCGTGTGGGCTAGTGGTAGCCCACACATTGCCAAAGTGTTGAACCTTGGGGGGGAGGTATGGGGTTTGATTCCCACGGACTCCATATAATTTTAAACAACCAATGAAATACGATGCCACATGGTAGCCCACGCTTGGGCCACGTGGCATCAAACCATTTGAAAAAATATGCCACGTGTCCACCAATGATTCACCTAAACTGCCAACTTAGCATTGACACATCACCACTTTCCATGTCAGTGATCGTACCTTTACCAATAAATGATTGCCACATCATCATGTACAGACTGTACAGTCAACATCTTTTTTTTTACCTGTTTGGCAAATCGAACAGATCACGATATCTCAGTCATCCTATGTTCGTTTGACCCCGTTCAAAGTGCGTTGGGTTTGTAACGACGAGGGCTACGCACCCGTTTGTTTTGAAGCGATTTCGAGCACTTTCATTTTTGGGCTAAATTTTGACCCCTGGTCCAGATTCTGATCACACCTTCCCACTGAAAGGATTTTGGACCCACAAAAGCTTATGATTATCTGCCTAAGCTTCAATACTCTTCTGCTTCCAAGTTCTATCAATTGATTCTACTTGAAAAGTCTTTTTGACAATCACCTGGATACCTTGACATGCCTTGCACTGCAACTGGCTATGTCCCTCAACCACTGTTCTTTGGCTGGTGCTGACCCACTGTTCTCTTTGTGCTTGGAAGACTTCCAGCCTTCCCACTGAGAATCAAGTCCCTCTTGTGAACTCTTTAGCGTCAACAATCCGCTCTACAATGGCTGCAAAACTTTCCCGCGACATCTTGTCACAAACCAAGAAAACCATCAATCTTGAAAACAAATTTATACAAGACTAAAAATGATGCCAACAAAGTCTTTTTTCTCTTCAAGCAAACGGTCGCATCTTGTACTTCATCAAAGCACATGGTGTTTTCCTACATCTTGGTGTACTCAAAATTGACTTACAAGCCAACAACAACATCGACTAAACATAAGTCGAAAAACATGATCGACACAACATAGTCATCAATACAACATCGACACAAGTCGAGACTCATTTGAAACATATCAACCTTTCCAAAATGACAAGTCGACATTCATGATACACAATCATGAGTCATTCAAGATGAACTATCACCAAGTTCATTGTTTACACACACACAAAACACATGCATGTGCATGACTCTTAAACTCTCCTTCAAGTACAAACATAAGTACATGAACCCGAAACATGTGGGTACATAAGAGCTGAATATGGAAAAGATATATGGTTGTAACAAGTGAGCATCATACCCCTCTTTTACACCCTCCTTGCGAAGTTGTGCAACAAACAAGAATGCCTTCAAACAAATTGCATTCACATGCAACTTGCATCATACAAGTTGTACTTTTCACACTCTCAACATAAATGCATTCATAAGGCTGAAATGTGCATCTACAAACAAAGAAATGCAAGCCTTACTTGCTCAAGAAATCTAACCATTTCTTACCAAGCCAACTCAATGGTGATTTTTTTTGCTGAAAATCGTCTTCTTGTGAATCACCTTGACTCACATCGATGATGGAATCTCCTCTTCCATTCTTACTAGACTCTTTATCCATCTGCTTCTTGTGATGTGGATGAGTGGTTGGATGCAACGTCCAACATTGGTCAATGAGATGACCCCTCTTCTGGCAATGAGTGCAAATATTTTGCGTCCTCTTTTCAAGTTGTCTTTGCTTGGAAAGTTTCCTGAAAGTGGTCAATCTTTTCCAACATTTTGAAACATGATGGTTATATAAACCACAATATGTGCATGAACTTTTTCTTCCATTTTTACATGCAAATTTACCATGTTTAACATAATCAAAAGCAATCGAATTATAGGCAGAAACATACCTTGAACATTCACCTTTATCACCTCTTTGAGGAGGTGAATTTGAAGAGTTACAAGCTCTCCTTTGAATACCAACAACAATGTTCTTGTCCGCATGGCTATCATAACTCTCTTGTTTCACACATTTGCATTCATCTCGAACACACTCTTTGCATGCTTGAGGGATTTAACTTGAAACAAAAGTTGTTCTTGGAATTGTTTCCTTTGTCTCCTCAACTTTGGAATATGTTCCATCTTTCTGTTCATATCCAAGACCACAATACTTGGGTCTCTCCTCAACAACAATAGGCTCAACAATGCCTTGTGCATGCTTGCCTAACCCTCTACCTTCATAGCCCATTTTTAACAATAACTTGAACCCTATTCCTCTTGTGTGATTTTCAAAAACACCAAAGCATTCATCTTGAGAGGAATTTGAAGAAAAACCAACATTACATACCTCATGTTCATGCATGTACTTGGTAAGGGTTTCATTTGCCTCATGGAGTTGAGTCTCCATCTCATGCAACTTTTCAAGAAGCTGGTGCTTCTCCTCCTTCATGGCCATCAACTACTCTTGAAGGACAATGATCTCTTTTCTTTCTTCCCCTTGTACCATATCTCTCATGGTTACAAACTCCTTCAACATCTCGAACTTGGATAATGAAGATGTATGAGAACTATCAATGTTTGAAGCTTCCTCCATCCTTGCAAGATATCAAACTTCAACACAAAACTTGCACAAATACCAACAGCTAAAACTCTAGCTACCAATGACAATAACATGAGCAAAAACTATGCTCTGATACCACCTGATCTGAAAATAGGGGGCTAACTTGTTTTTCTATGCAAGCACCCTCTACTCCATTAAAATAAAACTTTTCAGGACTTTTCTCAATGTCTTAGTTATGCAAGAGGTTTTATGTGTCAAAGTCATGCTTCTTTTAAATGTTTATGTGTGAGGTCTTTACAAAGTTAAATATGTGTTTTTAACAAATACACAATAAACATAACTTGCAGAAAATAAACCAACAAACTCACAACAATAACAAGATGATAAGGGAGTTCACCCCCAACTGGGCTACATCTCCTTAAGCCTCCATCAATGGACTAGGCTCTTTGGGATTAGTTTGTCAAAGATTATTTTACAAGCTGTTGCTCAAATCCAATGGATTTACTGACTGTACCATTGAGTTCGGAATACATAAAAACCCCAAAAATGACTAATAGAACTCTGAAAACGGATCATGGCTCATCCGAGCATGGCCTCTTCTACATGTGGCCTTGAGCTTCCCTGAGATTCCTTGTGGAAAAAACACCTGTAAAAGTCCTCAAATTCCTTTGAAACCTATCCCAATGTGTTCAGAGCATAACAATTAGCCAAAATGACTATTCAGTCATAGAAAACAGACTTGGGCTCATTTGAGCATGGTCTCCATCAATGAGGGTTTCAAGCTCCCTAGAGCACCCTGAAACTTCAACGGTGTAAAACATGCAAAAGAAGTCTTCAAATGGCTTTGAAAATAGTGCCAATGGATTCATAACATCCAAAAACCCCTAGCTGGGCTTTTTAGGTACCTCATTTGACCAAAAAATGAAAAAGTTAGGCCTCCTGCCATTTTCTTCCTTCAAGCTTGTTGTCTCTGGTTCGCCAAAACACACCTCTGTGTGTCCAACCTAGCCTCTGTGCTCATTTTCGTGTTAAAACCTAGCACCGAGCACATAACCAAAAAACCACGCACAACTGTAGAACGGTTAGGGAACCTATCCCCTAACCGCCAAACCGTTGGGCGTATGGTCCATGTGACCGCACCTCCGCACATAAAAGGGCTTAGGCCCAAATCAAATGGTTAAGCGCTAAGTGTCAGCGCGTGGGTTTAAACCGTTGGCAATGTAAACTCCCGCACAATAACTGTTGGTCAAATGTATTGGTAACATAACCGCGGGCTTGACTCCATTTGAAATGCGCGTGGTATGGTCATATGGGAATCCACATGTGATTGCGGGCTGGGGCTTAGCCCCAGCCCGGACCGCACCCAAACCACACATAATTCAAACTTAAATAAATATAAAACCCTTTGTTTAACAAGGACCACCGTGTGGGCTAGTGGTATCCCACACATTGCCAAAGCGTTGAACCTTGGGGGGGGGGTCCGGGGTTCGATTCCCACGGACTCCATATAATTTTAAACAACCAATGAAATACGGTGCCGCATGGCAGCCCAAGCCTGGGCCACGTGGCACCAAACATTTGACAAAATATGCCACGTGTCCACCAATGATTCACCCAAACTACCAACTCAGCATTGACATGTCACCACTTGCCACGTCAGCAGTCGTACCTCTACCAATAAATGATTTCCACATCATCATGTACAGACTGTACAGTCAACATCTTTTTTTTGCCTGTTTGGCAAATCGAACAGATCGTGATATCTCACTCATCTGATGTTCGTTTGACCCCGTTTGAAGTGCGTTGGGTTCGTAACGATGAGGGCTATGCACCTGTTCATTTTGAAGTGATTTCGAGCACTTTCATTTTTGGGCTAAATTTTGACCCCTGGTCCAGATTCTGATCTATCTCCTATCTCATCCTCTCATATTCCTTCCTCCACTACAGATTCAGATAGTGACTCAAATTATTTTCCTCCAACTACCTCTTGCCCCAGAGTTGATCGTGAGGTTTCATCATCCTCTTCACATAGGTCAGATTCTAAGGATGGCTATTCTCCTCCTCCATCCCTACCATGCCTTACTGGGCTTGCCAAACACTTGAGTCTACAAGCACTCTTATTGGGGATCCTTTAGATGCTCAGTGGACTTGGTCACAACATTATGATATTCCATATTCCTACATTGTCATAGCTTCATATCCATAGTCCTTTCATGAAGCATCATGCATTGTTGAGTGTGATTCAATAATGGAGGAAGAGTAGAACTCATTGATTCAGAACACAATTTGGGATCTTGCTCCACTTCCTAAGGGAAGAAAATTGGTTCATTTTAAGTGAATTTGTTAGACCAAATTTGCATTGGATGGATGAGTTAATAAGAGACATTTCCCCCCATTGCCAAAATGAACTCCATTTGTGTAATACTTGTTATTGCTACAACTCAAGGTTGATTTTTACATCGGATGGATGTGAAGAGTAAATTTCTTCATAAGAATCTACATGAGGAGATTTACATGGAGCATCCACGGGGATTTTTTCAAGATTCTTCACTAGTTTTCATATTGCAAAAGTCTCTCTATGGTATCAAAAATGACCCACATGCTTGGTATGCCAAGATGGACTCCTTTCTTCTCTCAGTTGGGTTCTCTAGATGCCACTCAAATATGAATGTTTACATATTAATATTGGAGTATTCTCTTCTATTCCTAGCTCTCTATGTTAATCACTTGATTGTCACTAGGAGCACCTCATCCATCATTGCAAACATCAAAACTGCTTTAATTATCCGTTGTGTATGTAATTATCTCTGAGATGTATTTTTGCGTGCATGATTGTTGGTTATTTGATGTGCATGGCATATTGTTCATTTATTCTATGTTGTAGTATGGATCTTGATTAATGCATGTGAGTATTTCATTCTTATTTTTGAACTAATTATTATCATAATTCGAAATCAGTTTTTGAAGTGTATTTTTAAGTAGCTTGGCCAACCCGTGAGTGGTTTGGTACGTTACAAGTTGAAATAAATATGCATTGGAGAGAACACTAGAAGTAATGTTGAATTCATATAGGAAATATAGAATGCATGTGCACTAGTAGGCATGTTGAAAACAAATGCTTAGCATATATAGACATGCATTAGTTCATGTGAGAATGATTGGACATGCATATGGAATGCTTGTAGACTCTAGGCATTCTACTGATATATATTTGAATTAATGATGCCATGATATTTGAATGTGACTAATGATGGATTATATATCTAGGAAAAATATTTATAGGATGGTTGAAAGTGTTGATGTTGCCGCATATGAAAACCATCCATATGAAGACAAAATGAGGATGGTAAAATGTTGATTATAGGTTGGTGGAAGGAGCCCATGAGCTTATACGAGATACCAACTAATAAAGTAGTATCATGTAATTGATAATAGCCATGAAGGTATGCATTTGGTTTATTTTGATGCATAAGTGCTTAATTGAAGTGAGATAAGAATTCCCTCTGTCAAAATATAATATTTGAATTTATATGTATCATGAGAATAACATTCCACTAGATGTAGTAAAGTAAAAGATCCTTTAATGCATATAAATATTATTCTATGTTAGAATGAAATCATGTCAAATTTAAAATCATGAATTTTATATTGGTTATGTGATCATAACCAAGGCAGTTAAGAGATATACTCCTATTATAGAAATGGATGCTAATAGAGTCATCCACATGTGAGGCCATGATGTGGTTGGATATGGAAGGGATATAACGTTGTACAAGTGCATATTGGTCTTACCCTGTATAACCAATGTTTGGACTAGAACCTCTTTGACGACACTGAAGATCACTAAAGGATTATATTCTCAATGTTGTGTATGGGTCAAAGATGAAGGTATATAAATTATCAAGCAAGTAAATGGGGAAGGATTTGGATGATGTGTTGAGGTGTTTTCTAAACCTTCCAACTCACCATAGAAAAATACATGACATAGATATGTGGTATCTCAGAGTGAATGCAAGGATGCATTGTGTATATGTAGCCATGGGTATATGCACATAGGTTTATCGGTAATATTTGATTCCATTATATATTGGCGTGATATATGATATGTATACATGGACTAACAATTTGATTCCATTAAATAAGAACAGTTTTTGGAAGTGGTTGAATTGTTGGTATGATACAAAACTCTAAGATCATTTCTTGAGTTGTTGAAAATGTTGCAATAAAATATAATGTACATAAATATTGAAAAATTGTTTGGTTGAATGAAAGTTGAGAAAGACTACGGGTGGAGTGGTGGTGTATATGGAAATGGTGTAATCTCATAAGGAATAATGATACCTAAGATTGCAAGAGCCAAACATTATGAATGGGAATCTCATACTTGAGAAATTTGATTTCCTATATAAAAAAAAAAAAATGAATTAAGAAGTGAAATTGCATGGTATGTTTGTGATACAATAGATATGATGTCTATGAATATGGAAAGATTGGGAAGAAGGATATTGTTATCACATCAGAACCCTATGGCTTCCACAGGTTACAAACTACTAGCAAATGTCTGGTAGTAAATTCACACTCTCCTTGCAAGTGAAAAACTTAGCAAATGATAGATCACCTGAGGGACTCTGTAGCAATGAAGGGGATGCTTGAGATTGGAGCGTCAATATAGAAAAGAAGAGGAAACTTAAAATTCCATGTGGCATAGTAGTTAGAATCATGTGGGTGTGTCAAAAAAAGGACAGTGAGATGAATTTTTTCCCGTGGTAACTTTGTGAAGCACATGATAGACATACAGATAAGTGTTGCTTATAGTTACAAACTTACTCTTGAATAAATATTGCATTGTGGAGTTTCAGACTCTTATGGAAAAGATAAATTATATACGATAATGGATATAATGTGTATGTTTTCATAATGGTTGTATAGAACAACTAAATACTGAAGACATGAAATAAATGGTTGGAAAGAAGAGAAATAGAAGGATATGAGACTCAAGGATAAATGTATGGAACGAATAAAATATAGTTGATTTGTTCCAACTCAGAATAAGAAAAGTGGAGTTGAAGGATGCAATGCGGGAAGCACATTTTAAACTATTTGAAAGTTTTGAGATTCCATTATCATAGTTGGAGTTCCTAGAGCCACATCTTTGAAACTTCTTGTATAACCTTGTGTTGGATCCCTTGAGGGAAGTGGTACAACCTAATGGATATGGTGTAGAGAAGGGAGTACACTTCCTTGGGTTGTTCAGGTTGAGGGGAATGATATCCAGTTGGTTGGAATTTTTGTGGGAATTGACAAATTGTAAAAGTGGTTGCAGCTGGAATTCTTGGAGCCACATCTCTAAGACTTCCTAGTTGGTCTATGTTGGGGCCCTTGAGGGAAGTGGTATATCCTAGGGGACTACATAGTACAGAATGGGGTACACTTCCTTGGGTTGTGCAGAATAAGGGGAACATGAGATTGTTGGTTGGAAATATTGCAAGAATTATAAATTGGGAAATCATTAGGTACAGTTTGGGGCCAAAGTACCTATGTGTACATGTTTTGGGTTGGAGTTCCTATATGAATATGTTGGGTTGGAATGCATGTATGAAATTAGGCTAGAGATATTATATGTTGATTAAAGGATAGCGAGAATACAATTTCGATATGTATGTACCCTTGTATGGTGTTGTGCACTAATGACAGTGAAATAATAAAGAGGAGGGGATGTAATATCCCTAATTTTAATCCCTAGTTTTGGGAGAAGAGCTCGTATTGATTAATATGGTTGAGGGTCAAACTATGTGTTATGTACATTGAAATAATTAATAAAAATGATAATTGTTGGCTATGATACAATAGGGACAATAATGACGGGGGGCTATGATTCCACAAAAAAGGGGGTTAAAGGGGGGTACAAGGAGAAACCCATGTCATTTTTCCTAAGTTAATGTGTCATTACCATATAATCCTCCTTTAACTTATTAGACACTCAATCATTGAATTCATGTAAGAGTTTGGGTGAGGAAGTCACCTCACCTAGTTATTGAGAGCATGGGCCTGAGTATAATCAACCTTGGTAAATGTGAGGGTCATCATGCATGGGATAAAAGGAAATTCAAATGGGAAAAGGGGAAAATTTGTACTTGTTGATTTTGAGTGAACAAGATGGGACTTGGGTGTTGATAGGAGCACCAACCATGTTTTTCTTGAGGACAACCATTATTGGGTTGTGCTTATGCTGAAATTTTGAATAGTGTGCCTATAAAAATGGGATGTATATTTGTGGTGCATTTTCCTATTGAGGAAATGGATCAAGATCCTTGAGAAGGCTATTGTGAGAAATCCTAGAAAAGTTGAGATTTCATGAAGTCCCTGATTGTGATATTATTATCCAATTGAATGCACTAGAACCGTGGAGGGAAGTAACAAGGCATGAGGGACTATGTGGAAAAGAAGGGGGATAACATTCCTTGGGTTGTACAAGTTGAGGGAAAGAGACATGGTGGGTTGGAACTGTTATTAGAGTAGAACCTAGGCTTTTTGGCTGCAAAATGTGGGGAGTGAACAACCAATAGGGCCAAAATATCCTTATGCACTCATAGTATTAGTTGGGGGCTGGCTTGCTATTGAGAATTGGAAGAACAACCCTACGGTTGGAAGGAACGTCCTCCGTACACAACAAATTGGTTATTTTATAAACAGATAGGTTTTTTTTCTATGGTTATTATGTTAATTCTGCTATGTAATTTTTTATTTGAATGTTGTTGTGTTTTCTTGAATAGTTGCATTCATTTTTTTAAATATGTTGTCAGTTGCATGAGAAAAAGTATGGTCCTACTGCCCCTTGGTTTATTTTATACGCATGGGGCGTTTTTAATTCCATTTTTTAGTAGGTTGGGTACGTTACATGAAATCACATAAGACATTTTATTTGTAGACACGTGACTAAGCTAGATGGATTTATATTCACTTGACACATGGCATATTCTTTCCACTTCTGAGAAACCCTTTTACTTACCTCTTTATAACAAGGGTACGTTGCATAGCAGTTAGTCCTTGTGTTTTCTTTCTAGTTAAGGTTTTTTAATATATTTTCTCTCTTTATTGTCTTTAAGCATGTAAAATTCCTTATAGACCATTAATCATTAATCATGCTCATGCCCCTGCCCTATACAAAATATAGGGCATAAAAACAACAAAAAGAAGATGCATGGAATTATTTATATTTTGTTTATTTTGTAACAATTTAAGTTATAATGAAAGAAAAAAGAAAAAAAAAAATCACAATATATGTTTCCATTCTAGGTACTTGATGTATTGAATACAACTCACCTAGATTTCAAATGCTTCAATCTCTTCTTGACCTCGTTGTTGGAAATCTAACTATATTTATTTCATTCATTTACTTTATATTTTGAGTATAGTTTGGCATGCAGAAGTCCATATATAATGCAGATTGAAACATCTACCATGAATCACCTTACAATGCTTGATACTGACATTAAATAGCCTCTTCAATTGATATGTCAATTTAAATGTTTTTTAGGCTACAACTTTAAACATTCTCAATTTTAGCAAATGGTTTCAAAAAGGAAGCAAGAAACTATTTGAAGTGAAATGGAATTGGAGTCACAATCCAACATATATCAAGGATAGTCAATGCTAGATTGTTTCACAATCTGCAATTTGGTTGAAAATGAAGTATGTGATCCTTGGTAGTTTGGTTTTGATCTTCCTATATATTATCTACAAAGTGGTGTCCAAAATGACAACGCAATTTCATGCAACAATAATAATGTTAACAATAGGTATACTTAGTGACAAATATAATAATTATAATAATAATAATCTATTTTTAAGGTCACAGCCAAGCCACACCAAATTGGTGTATGAGACCCCCTTGTTTTTTGGGACAAGGGACCCCCCTCCGCCCAATGATTTGACTGGTAAAGTCTACGGAGGTATACATACCCTACCCCCTCTAGATTTGAACTTGTGACCACTTAAGAGGAAACAGATGTTCTTAACCATTAGGCCCACTCAGGCTGTATAAGGATTACAAATGCTTTGATCCAAGATAAGGAATTCAAAAGAGAAACATGTGTTAGAAGTTATGCACTTTTCGAAAACTACTCAGAAAGCACATAATTTTATGGGTAAATGACTAATAATGTGAAAAGTGACGTTTTAACCAATCACAACCTTTCTAATGCCACTACATAATTTTGATCCATGGAACAACTCTATGAAATAACACACCTCCTTTGTATATTATTTCTATTGTATATATGCGCTAGTCATCTCATAGTATTCCAAACATAGAAACACTAGATTTAGGATTATCTAGAAATCTATTTAATCATATTTTTGAATTCTCAAGACAATATATGTGTCATCAATTGATCTCTTTGAATTTTCAATGTTCCAGCTAAAACACATGCATTTCAAAGTCCAACAAGTCAACTACTAGCTATGGAAAGTAATTCAATAACACCTCATAGTAGAGCATAATGAATGTAGATTATACCCCTAAGTTATACCATACACATAGAGTGTCAAAAATTACCTCTTACGTAGAAATCTTGATTCATTGGGAAACAATAATACTTGGAACAAAGTTGTGATAATTATAGCATGTAATTATGCAGTATATGTGATAGTGCATTCTACACTAGAAATAATACTAGCATATTATAACACAAACAAAATAGGCACATTTTGCTCCATAGTCATTAAACACTTCTAAAATGTTATGCAACGGATATCATATTTGCAAACAAGCAATTTTGACCCACCAAAAATGAAGGTACTCTAACTTGGTTAACTAAAAAAATGCAAACCATGAAATAATATACAATAGAGTAAAAACATCGCAGATGGCTTAGTTTGTTATTGGAAGCTCTAATTCACTTGCATTTGGCATATGCTATCCTATTCAAATTTAATACACAACCTGCCTTGTTCCTTGTTTTAGTACATTCCATATTTATGGGCAGAGGATATGTTGATTAATTGGGTTGGTTTTCATTGATGTCAACCCTTGAAGAAAGTCTAGTAGCAAATTCCGGTAGCATAAAGGTTTGGGTAATGGACCCAAGTTTGTTTGATGGAAAATGGTATGAGTTTTGATATATTTGAAGGTAATACTATCCTAAATGGATAATACATGCCATGCTATTTCCGATGGTATGTGGAACGTCACATAACTCCTCACGGTTAGAGAGTTATGGCCATGTGAAGTTGGAGAACCCTCATGAGTCATCTAGAAGCCCAAAAATGTCAAAGTAGTCAACGTGTTTGAAAAGAAGAAATTATTCAAATAATAAAGTGAATTGATGAGTGTACTACAAGTCAATGTGGATACAAAATAAATTATTTAAATAATAAAGTTAATGGAGAAATTACTAAGTGGACAAGTAGTTAAAAGTGGGTTTTCCCTAAAATAAGGAAAGTGGTTTAAGAGATTTTAGAAGGTAAATAATAAAGTGAAGTGATGAGTGTACTATAAGTCAAAGTGGATACAAAATAAATTATTTAAATAATAAAGTTAATGGAGAAATTACTAAGTGGACAAGTGGTTAGAAGTGGGTTAACCCTAAAATAAGGAAAGTGGGTTAAGATGGTTAAAAGGTAACCCCTTGAGGAAGCTACATGAAAGTATAAATAAGAGGAAAGGCTCTCTCATTTTTATCACACTTGAGCATATTGAATATATACAAGTGCCCGAGGTAACCAAAGGATGTCTAAGCTGAATTTTAGAGGGAAGATGAAGTAAAGAAGGACGATTCAAGGGAGGATAAATTATTTTGATGATGTTTTCTAAGGTATGTTATTTACAGGTCATCTGGCCATTTTCGCAATAATTTTTTTTCTAGAATGATTCAGACCATGAAATTTGGAGGCCATTGAGGAAACATATCCAAATAGTTGTGATAAACATTTCATATTTTTCGTTGTTGTATTTTTGGAGTTACACTCCGTGGAAAATAAGGTTTGTGGCCAGTCCTGAAACTAGTCTAAAACAAGTGTTTCAGGTAAAAACATCATAACTTCTTCATAATATATCCAAATTCAGTAAGACCAAATGTATTGGTTAGAGTGAAGTATGTAGTATTTTTTGTACCATTTTCAAATACATACAAAAAATATTCTGTGTGGGTGATGCTCTACAAGTTCTCTCTCTAGAATAAGTCAGGATTCAACAAGGTATGCCATTTTTTCTATAACTCCTTTTCTGATAGGTTCCAAGTAGTGAAACTTGGAGGAACTACATAAAATACACTGAAGAACATTGTGTACTATTGTCAAATATTTATTCATTACAAGTACATAGTTATGATTATTGCAAGTTAAGGTTATTGACTAATCCAAAACTAGTCATGTGAGATTAAAGTAAAATTTGATGAAAATGTTAGTCTCTTGTTAAGGAAGTTTTGTAGGTATGTGATCATATACACCAAGTCTATTACAGAGTTACAAATCAGATTTTGATGATGAAATTTATGAGGGCTTTTGGTTGAGGTACATGTTGGGTACATGGTTGAGACAAGTAGTTGATGAGTTGGTAAATACATGAGGTGTATAGTTGATGATGTTGGTACATCTTGATGGGTCATAGTTGATGAGTAGTTGATACATGATTGGTACATACTTGGTACATGGTTAGAGGCACTTGTTAGTAGTATTTTTCACACATGGTTTATGGATTATGTAGCATACTTGTCTTGGTATATTATTACAAGCACATATTGATCTTGGTGATGATTATGAGTTGTTGTGTTATGCTTGGTTGATGCATGTTGAGGAAAATGTATGAAATGATCTTACTCAAGCATTTTTAGATCCTTTTTGGCTGAAGCAATATAGACGAGAATATCATCCTATGTTTATAGCCATCAAAATTGGTATCCTAATTCACAAGTATTAATCACAAGTGCTTAGGTTGGTTTTTTTTATAAATAAAACCTTGCTGAAATTTTCATTATTTATGTAATTTTCTAAACATAATAGATGTTGAAATAAATATAGAGATAGAAGAAAAGACATCAAGTCAATAATAAAAGCAGATGAGACATAAAGAAATCATTTATTTCATTCTAATTCACCAAAAGAATCGTTCTCTTTACAAAATTTCCTGAGGAAGTTTTGGACCAAAGTCAAACTTTGATGTCCCCGATGAATCATACAAAAGAACTTCTGACAAAAAGTAAAAAACTGAACTTTAAAAGATGCATCATCTTGCCATAGATTGTTTCTCACTTGACTCTGCATAATAGCCTTCATCAGTCATGAAATTTAATTCACAAACAGACAAGTCTACACGGACTATCAAAGATAGATCAACACCTCTGAAAAACAAGTGTCTAAATGATGTAATTCAGCCTCGAATCTTGTTGTCTACAATAGGAACCTGTTATCATAAAAGAGAATTAGGCTTCCAATGAATTAAAGAATGAATGAAAACTGAATTATCTCAAAAAAAACTCAAAGAACATACCTTAGTATGCTTCTCCTTCTATTCTCCTCGTATCCCTCCTTGTCCTTTTGCCTTTAATCAATTTGAATTAGTTGAAGTAGTTGAACTACTTCTTTGGTTAAGTTAACTAAAAATCAACCAACTTTTTAGTTAAGGGGGAAAAGTAATAAAATCATAATAAGGGTTTTTAATAAATAATAACTAGTAGGTGGGACCCCTTGTGACTCCCTTTAGTTCTTTAACAATCATAACACAACTAGTTAATAAAAAAAAACATCCCTCCTTGTGACTCCCATCATCACTTTCATATTTTGACAATTTATATCAATGATAATTGAAATTATTTCCAAAAATATATTACCCATATATCCAAAAAATAGTGTGATGTCCAAAATTTCAGAAGTCAATTGTTCTCAACAATCAATAAATAAAAACACTTAAAATCCATATTTCCCTTGTTGTTGTTGTCACCCTTTGATATTTCTGAATTTGCCTTAGGCTGTGTGGATCCTTTAGGCCTAATCTCACTGATTACATGAGAGAAATAATCTCTCAAATGCATGTAGGAGGACACGGATTTGGCATAGTCATTTGAGGGTGAGGAGGGGGCAGCAATGGATTTTCCTTTTATAGGATCATGGTGGGCCTCGGTTTTTAATCTTTTGCTTGCATGAGAAGACTGTACTGGTGAGTGGATAGGGGCAGCTTGGAAAATTTGATTAATAGGTGGAGGAGCACGTAGAGATAAGTTAGGTCAACCACGATGTTGGGAGACTGTTGGGTGGGCAATATCTTTTCATTCGTCGTTTTCAGGGACTTCAGGTTGCAATGAGACATGAGGAGGCACTGCAATACCAGGGACCTATGGGGCTTGGAAGGGAGGTATTTCAGGCCTAGGTTGGACCACCCCTTGCCCAATCCAGTTAAAAAATTCATCTTGAAATAGTTGGCCTAATGCTTGTGAGTTTGCATCAAAGTGTATAGAGAATCTTGGCCTTCTAGGGCCCCTATTCCTCTTTCCTCTTCCTTGGTTACCCCGGTCATGGCTACCTCTGCTGAAAAAGCTCATTCCTGTATGCATTATTGATTAAAAAATAGTTTCTTTAACAACCATACTTGACAACTCTTTTTAAATATGAAATAAAATTTGGCTCAACAACATATCAAACTCATGCAATCCAATCCATATGTTAGGGTCCTAACCCGCACATAGGTAGAGAAATATATTCAGATGTAATAAAGGTCAATATTAATAAGGCCTTTCAATAAAATAGAATAAGGCGAATGTAAGAAGACCTAATAGAAGATTCCGCCTCTAGAAGGATCTTCCTCTAGATGCTTCTCTTGATAGAGATATTTAGTATAAATAAGGGTCAAGGGTATGAAAACCCTAGCTTGAAGATTATTGTAACAGAGCGTTGCTCGACTAGAGGTTGCCCCCTCGAAGAGGCCCGTGAACATTGCTTTCTGAATCAAAGTGTTATTTATGTTGTTGTTCTTATATAATTTATGTGTTATTGTGGAGATTATGTTGGTTATATTACTGTTATTCTGCCATTTCTAGCATTTTATTTCTGTTCTGCATACTTTTTGTATCTGGTATATTACAAGTGGTATCCGAGAACATTCCTTGGCAGAAATTGTGGGAATTTCTTTTTCCAGGGTAGAGTCGTATTCCGACATCTTTAAGCAACATAGATCTGTCATTACGCGCATAAACTAGCGGTTGAGGGATTCATACACACAGGAAATATAAGTGGTTCTTAAGCGCACATCTATTGGCCACCCTTGTAACCCCTGTTGGTACCCCTTTGAGTGGTAGCGCATCAGACAACACCTGTGAATGGATCAGCCTAGATTTCCTAAGCCCTCTTTAGATAAACCGATCGGCCGCCTGATTGCTATAGTGCCACCGAGAATAGCACTCTAGAAGATACTCTCTAGTACCTGGGTAGTCGGGTAGTATGACTAAGGGTACGGTCTATCCTCCTTAGTTAGTGCCCTGAAATATTGGGTAGAGTACTATTGTTGGACGTCGCATGTATATCAGAGAGCTATAGCACAGGGAAAACCCTTGTCTGTAGAACCCTTAAATACCTAACCCTTGGGGGACAAAAACATAAACAAATTAAAACAAACAAGATATATTTTCGCGCAACTGTGTTCAGGTTTCCAAGTAAATACACATTTCTTTCTGGTTAAGCATTTGGGGATTTCATCATTGCAGTATTCTTCAGACCGGAGTATAACTCCACAGGTGTAAAAAAAAAAAAATTCTGGAAATTTGTTCACCATTATTTGAGACCTATTCCATTGGATTCATCTCTTCGCCCTTATCACATTCATCCATATCATTTTTCGGAAAAAAATTTGACCTCGCCCGCCCCTTTTCATTTCACCCATCCTCATGGCCCATACCCGTAGCCAAGACCTGGAAGCTCACTTCAACACCTTACAATCTGGTTTCCTCGAGACCCAAAAATAAGTGAAACAACTCAGTGTTATTGTTGCCTCCATCAATACATCCATCAATACAACCATAAATACAACCATGCAGTGCTCAATGGAGGAATTCAAACAAGAACTGACCACCCAACTTGAATCTGTCTTTGCATCACTCTACACCAAACTGAAGATCCCTCTACACCAAACTAAAGATCCCTACAGATGACCCTTTCTCTAACGCACCTCCAAAGACCAAAGGTGAACATTCCTCTCATTCCCATACCTTTCAGCACCATCACTTTCAACATGACCTACACCTTCCACGGGTGGATGTGGCCAAATTTGATGGCTTGAACCCCACTGGTTGGGTCACCTAAATGGAACATTATTTCTCTGTATACGACATTACAGATGACTTGGCCAAACTTTGGTATGGTGTTCTCCATCTAGATCAAGAACGTTGGCAATGGTGGCAATGGAGAAAAACTTCATGTCAAGGGTATATTGCTTGTACCTAATTTGTGACTGAGCTTTATGAACACTTTGACACTGACACCAACCATTTGGGTCATTTGACAAAGTTGAAACAATCAGGAACAGTAGAAGACTTCATAGCTGCCTTTGAGAACCTGGATTTTCGAACAGAGGGCATGATTGTTGCTTTATTTCGAGAGTATTTTATCAGTGGCCTCAAGGATGAGATTTGGTCCCATGTCCTCATGGTTTGACCTTCGATTTGGGTGGAGGATACTAAAAAAGATAAATAATCACAACAGGTTGTATCCTCTCAAAACCGTAAACCCTCCTTTATCCCTCGCCCTAAACCCATAAATCCCACTACTCCCTCCGCCCCATTAAAGATCTAAAAATTGACTAGGTCTGAAATGGTTGAACGCCAACTCAAAGGCCTTTGTTATAATTGTGATGACAAATATTTCCCGATCCACAAGTGTAAGGAACAAAATCTTTTTATGGCCATCTCTGAGGATATTTTGGAAGAGGATGTTGAAACTCCCCTTGTGCCTGAGTCACCTAAAATCACTGACATAACCCCTCCCTCAGACCCTCCCAAAGTGGAACCAATCATTTCCCTCAATGTTCTTACTAGATTCTCCACCCCACAAACCCTCAAGTTAATCGGTTACATCAAGCATCGAAAGGTCATCATTCTAGTTGATAGTGGAAGCACCCATAATTTTATTCATCACCGCATTGACCAAGAAACTCATTGCTACATCCATGCCATCAACAATTTCCAAATCATGATTGCCAATCGTGGTTCCATGAAATGTGGAGGGCACTGTGAAAATGTGTGTCTCCAAATCGGTGACTACCACCTAAAATCCCATATGTTTGATATCAACATGGGCGATTGTGACATTGTGTTGGGTGCAGACTGGCTAAGGACTTTGGGTCCCATTCTCATGGATTTTAAGGAATTAACCATGAAATTCGACCAAGAAGGCCACCACTATAAATTCCAAGGCATTACTTCTAGTTCACCTAAGGTCATTAGTTCCCATCGCATGGAAAAGCTGTTCAAAAAGGGTCATTTTGGTGTCATTTCCCAACTCCATGCCATACAAGCAACAGAGACATCCCCGGTGCCGTAAGACCTCCAAGCCCTCCTTTCTAAACTTCAAATGGTATTTTCCACTCCCCAAGGACTCCCTCCTTCCCGCGGTGTTCATGATCATTCCATTCCCCTTGTACCTGGAAGCCTTCCTCCCAATATCCGTCTGTATTGCCACCGATTTTCACAAAAAAATGAAATTGAGAAAATGGTCCAGGAACTCCTTACTGCAAGCATTATCCACCCTAGTACAAGCCCTTAATCTTCTCCTATAGTCATGGTCCTAAAGAAAGAAGGTTCTTAGAGAATGTGTCCTGACTTCCGTGCCCTCAACAAACTGACCATTAAAGAGAAATTTCCCATTCCTGTCATTGATGATCTCCTAGATGAATTGAGTGGTGCCCAATTCTTTACTAAACTTGATCTTCACTTGGGCTATCACCAGATATGTATGAAAGAGGCAGACATTCCCAAGACGGCCTTTCGAACTCATGAGGGCCACTATGAGCTTTTGTTCATGCCCTTTGGCTTGTGTAATGCCCCCTCCACCTTCCAAAGCCTCATGAATCATATCTTCTATCCTTTTCTCCGTCATTTTTTCTTAGTTTTCTTTGATGATATCCTCATCTATAGAAAAACCTAGACAGACCATCTTACTCATGTGGATCGAGTTCTCCATCTACTCTCTCAGCACCAACTTTTCCTGAAACAATCTAAATGTGGTTTTGGTGCCTCAGAACTAGAATACTTGGGTCATCTGGTTGGCAAGGATGGCGTCAGGGTGGATCCGAAAAAGATTGAAGCTATGCAACACTGGCCGCACCCAAAGACTCTCAAAAGCTTGCATGGATTTATGGGCTTAACAGGGTATTATCACAAGTTTGTTAAGAATTATGGAAATATTGCAGCACCTCTCACTGCTCTCCTCAAAAAGAACTCTTTCACTTGGACTCCAACCGATGCTCAAGCTTTCCAAACCTTGAAGATGGCCATGTGCACCACTCCAGTTCTGGCCCTTCCTGATTTCACAAATACCTTTGTGTTGGAATGTGATGCCTCAAGGAAAGGAATCGGGGTTTTCCTTATGCAAGAGGGCTGATTTTTGGCCTTCACCAGCAAGCAACTATCTGAAAGGAATCTGGGCAAGCAACTATGAAAAGGAAATGTTGACTATTCTGCATGTCGTTGATCTGTGGTGCCCTTATCTCTTGGAGCAATGTTTCCAAATTAAGACAGACCATCAAAGCCTCAAGTACTTTCTGGAACAATTCATTTCCTCCCCGGAGCAACAAAAATGGGTGACTAAACTCTTTGGATATGATTATGAGATCATTTACAAGAAAGGCAAAGACAATGTGGTGGTGGATGCACTGTCCCGAAAATATGAAGCAGAAGGATCCCTTTTTTTTCTTTCCTTCATTGTACCAGATTGAATCCAAGTTGTTCGCTAGGAATGGCTACAAGATCCCAAAAATTTGCATATGATCCATCAATTGCAAACCAATGCTCCATCTCCCCCAGGGTACTCTTGGCTCTAGGATGAGCTTCGATACAAAGGCCATTTATATTTAAGTAAATAATCAAAGATTAAATCCACGGTACTTTTTGAGCTTCATGCTACACCCACAGCGAGGCAATTCAGGTTCACCAAAACCTATGACAGGGTCAAACGTTCTTTTTTCTGGGATGGTATGAAACAGGACATCCATAATTTTGTCGCTGAATGTGATGTGTGTCAACGCAACAAGGGAGAAACAGTCAAATCTCTGGGCACACTACAACCGCTTCCGATTCCACCTGTTATTTGGAAGGATATCTCTATGGACTTTATTACCAGCTTACCCAAATCGGGAAATAAATCTGTCATAATGGTGGTTGTGGATTGCCTTTCCAAGTATGCTCATTTCTACACTCTTCAACACCCATTTACTGCATCCATGGTAGCTCAATTTTTCATGGACCAGGTCTTCAAGCTTCATGGCATGCCGCACTCTATTGTTTCTGATCATGACCCAACCTTCACAAGCAATTTTTGGCAAGAACTGTTCAAGCTACAGGGCACCCAATTGCATCTCAGCACAACTTATCATCCCCAGACCGATGGTCAAAAGAAAGTTGTCAACAAGTGTTTTGAAACATATATGAGGTGTTTTTCCTCTGAAAAGAAAAATTAGTGGGCTCAATGGTTACCCCTAGCTGAATGGTGGTACAACACTTCCTACCATACATCTACACGCATGACTCCTTTTGAAGAGGTATATGGACAAAAGCCACCTTCAGTTCTCTCATACTTATCGGGTACCTCGAAGGTCCAGGTGGTTGACCAAACACTTATAGTTCGAGAGGATATTCTTCGTACCCTCAAAGAGAACTTGGTCATGGCACAAAATCGCATGAAGAAAAAAGCAGATCAAGGTCGCTCTGAATGTCAATTTGCAGATGAGGATTAGGTGTTTCTACGACTGCAACCATACAAACAAACTTCCCTCAAGGTCGAGCATTGTCAGAAGCTAGCGCCCAAATTTTATGGTCCTTATACAGTTCTCAAGCGTGTGGGAAAAGTCACCTATCAGTTAGCTCTGCCCAATCATTCGAAGCTACATCCTGTTTTTCATGTTTCATGCTTAAATAAGGTGATTGGAACTAGGTGTCAAATTCAAACCAACCTTCCCAAGTTAGCTGAAGAAGGACCCATTTGGCTACATCCATAAGTAGTTTTGGACCAGCGTGAGCGTCGCCTGCATCAGAGAACCATCAAGGAAGTGCTAGTCCAGTGGAAAGATATGACTCCAGCAGATGCCACTTGGGAACCAACTACCATTCTACATCAGTTTCCACATCTCAAGCCTTAAGGACAAGGTTTTTTTTAAGGGGGCGGACATGTTAGGGTCCTAACCCACACATAGGTAGAGCAATATATTCGGATGTAATAAAGGTCAATATTAATAAGGCCTTTCAATAAAATAGAATAAGGTGGATGTAAGAAGACCTAATAGAAGCTTCTGCTTCTAGAAGGATCTTCCTCTAGATGCTTCTCTTGATAGACATATTTAGTATAAATAAGGGTCGAGGGTATGAAAACCCTAGCTTGGAGATTATTGTAACAAAGCACTGCTCGACTGGAGGTTGCCCCCTCGAAGAGGCCCGTGAACATTTCTTTCTGAATCAAAGTGTTATTTATGTTGTTGTTATTATATCATTTATGTGTTATTGTGGAGATTATGTTGGTTATATTACTGTTATTCTTCCATTTCTAGCATTTTATTTCTGTTCTGCATACTTTTTATATCTGGTATATTACACCATACAAATCGTTTAATAGTTGTCAATGAGTAGGGGGTGAACAAGGGTTATGCGATATGTTAGGGGATTGTATTGAGAGAAAAATGTGAAAATGAGGGGGGAAAGATCATGATTACTTCTCACAGACATCAAACAATCAACTGTATCATAAACCAAGAGAATATACCACTGTAATTCATCCCTGCAATCCTTTAACTGTCATAATACATAATTTATCTTAACTATAATTAAATTTTAGGAACAGGGAGTGGATAATGAATAGGGGAAGGTGAGGGGATTGTAATGTGCGAAAAGTGAAATAATGGTAGGGAAAATAACGAATATTGTTCATAAAATCAATTAAGTAATCCATAAAAAAACTTTTTATTCAATACAACGATTCCAACACCAATTAAATAGTTATTGTGTGTTAAAACTTGTTCACTATCCCACATCCAATTCCTTTAAAAAAATTCAATTAATACAGTGTATAATCATACTCAGAATCATCATGCCTTTCACCCATCTTGTTAAAATAATTATGTTTCTTTTCATTTCCTTCCCTTTTATATTTAAAACAAAATCCAAAGGAACACACATTCATATTGCTTCAACTCTGTTCAACATATAAAAATATCAACCACTTCCAATAATTTGTAATTTCTCAAATCAAACATAGACACGGGACTTTCCTGAGTTGAGAGGACTCTTTTAAAACATCCCCAATTCCATTCTTTTGACAATATTAACAATTAAATTTGTAATGACACCATACTACAAAACCTCATGCTTCATCTCTGATGGTGCAATAAAACAAATGATGCAGGATGTTTCCATAACCATACACAGTAAACAGCCAAGTCTTAGTCATCACATTTCCAATTTGTAACAATCCCTATCGGGACAAATTAAACACACAACATCCACCAACTTCAATGGATACCACATTGTAGGAACACACAGACCAATGCATAACAAAAAGAGGCATCCTTGTGACTATACATTATCGTTTACTCCCAATCAACCAATTTAATAAAAAAAATGAGTTGGGTTATCGAATAAACTGTCACAACAAAAGGAGGCAGCGACTATATACCAATCCTCATTTATAGATTACAACTTTCCAAAAACACGATCAAACATAGACGAGACAAATATCAAAGCTATTATCGAAACCAATTAAACAATTTATGATAGTCAACAAGATACCCGACAAAAGTGTGACCGGTTAGGGTTATCCAAATCGAGCTCTGTAACCATGAACACAAGAATTAATCCAGGGTTTGTTCGGTCACCAAACACAGAGAGACTAGAGGTCGACCACATCGACAATAGGTAGGAAACCTTCAAAACAAGCATGGTGGAACCACAATCTTTATAACTCTTAACTTGTAAAATAGTGTGAGAGTTCAACACCAGGTAGGGTAGGCAATGATGCAGAGGAGAAGATATTTATCACTGGACAGTAACCAATACCAAGAATGCGCAGAGACATAACCCTCACGTTATTTTTTTCCAATAGTCGAACCAAATTATAACAATGTTGATGGAAATGTAGACCCCGTGTATTACCAACAACCCTAAAGCATACTTCTTGGCATAATGGCCACCCCATAACCAACTGTATTGATGTGAATACAACAAGATAATCCCACGGCCAAGTAAAAAACCCACAAACATGGCTCTAGAGGATACACAGTGACCAAAAGGAGTTCAAAACATACACAACAATGCCATAACAACTTAATACAACTGGTTATGGTTACCATTAATTATGAGAAGGTGACCAACAAGGCTAAGAAGAGAGAAACCCTCCAACAAAAACATCCATAACTACTTTAAAACAACAGTGAGCCATCACAATTTCCACCACATAGAACAGCCAAAGAAATCACAACTTCAACCATCAAATTTACGATTTGCAAACGAATAACCACACAATCATTCCAGAGAAAACACCCACTCGTTTACCAAGTTTCCAATCTTAGGAAAACACAAGCCAACACATTACCGAGCCAATGTTCATTTCATACATAGAGTGAATTCATGGATGAGCGAAAATAACCATACATATAACCAATGGCTTTAAAAATGCGAGTTGGTCGAGCAGTTCCTTCCATGCATGAATCTCGGAGCTTAACCACAACAAAACCAAATGACAATAACCATGCTAGGGTGACGACCCAATGTGAGAAGTATGGAGTGACGTGCATTTACCGCATGCCACTTCCATCCTCCACTCCATTCAATTTCATAGTACACGACAACCATCCAAAATATACCATTAATCCCATGCCATTAATTCCATGCATCGAAACTTGCACATATTGCTTGCCCATTGTGCCACCCCAATCCATATTAACCATTGCCAAGACCATACCATACATATATCAAATGCACCCAATATAACTCAATATAATTCATATAGCCACTAACCATGCTAGTTAGGATTAACAATAATTCCTTTTAATTTCATTTGCACATAGTATAGCATAGTATAGTATAGTTCCTCTTCTTGGATTTTTTCATAGGTCTCTTTCCATTGCTCTTGTTTCTTTTTGTTACTAACATGTGTCTTGTGCGGGTGTGACAGGTAATGAATCATGGTGACGATAGAAAATGTAATAACAATAAATACAAGTAATTCATAAAATGTAATTTAGATCTTAGAAAAACATAATCAACACATAAAATGCATTATCCATCTACCATTTGTCGTAAACAAAACCAATACTTCATCATAAATCATTTAGAACCTTGTAAGAAACATCGAAAACAACATCATAAAATGCATGATAAGACTATCTCTAAGCCTCCAGTCTACAAGGGGGTCCCACCTACTAGTATTATATATCATTAGCTTAGTTTAAATAATAGTCTTTAGCAATACTTTGCGAGCGAAATCCTCATTGCAATTTTAATCGTCAACAATGCACATATTTGAGAGTTGTCTTGGTGAGTATATCCGATTTGGTTGATAAGATTGATGAGACAAGTTGTTGTGATAGGTTATTTGGATAGGATGTTGTGACATGTTATTTGTACAGGTTTGGTGCATGGTTGATGCACTTGTTCATGGTACAGGTTGGTGCATGGTTGATTCACTTGTTTATGGTACAAGTTGATTATAGGTTGTTTGGTACAGGTCGGTGCATGGTTGATGCACTTGTTTATGGTACAAGTTTATTAGAGGTTGATGCATGGTTCAGATTATTGGTATAGGTTGTTTGGTGCAAGTTGATTAGTATAGGTTTACAACAAGATATCTCACAGTGATAATGTGACAGTGGTTCCATCATTCTACTTATATGTCAGGGTGGTTGGCTAGGGCAAGGACAAGTGGTTGTAGCCACCTTCCAGTTGTAGCCGAAGAACATAGGGGGTTGTAGCCTCCTTCTGGTTGTAGCTAGAGAATAGGGGAGTTGGAGCTTCCCTCAGGTTGTAAACAAACAATAGGGGAGTTGGAGCTTCCCTCAGGTTGTATCCTAAGAAACTAGGGGCTTGGAGCCTCCTTCCAGTTGTAGCTGGAAAACAAAGGAAGTTGGTTCTTCCAATTAATTTAATTCTTAAAATACATATAAGAAAAAGCATTATGTGGTTTTCTTCCACTTTGGGTTTCCACGTAAAAATGTTGGTGTACTTTATATGTGTATGATTGCTCATTCTTTCATTGTTTATTTACTCTACAACTATTGGATGATAATGCTACATTGATTTAACACTTACATTTTGTAGTTAAAAAGGATTAAATTTCTCTATTACTGATTCACCCCCCCTCTCATTAAACAATTGGTATCAGAGCAGGTTCCTTCGGGAAACAGTTTAACTACTAGAAGGAGATTATGGATTATTCTGAGAATGGAGTACTATTGTTTAATGGTCAGGATGGTTTAAAGTATGAGTTATGGAGTGGAAGGACAAAAGTATTTTTACAGGAACATGAGTATTATATTTGGCTATCAATCGTTACAGGATATTATAGTTCAAAAAGGGAAAAGACTGTAGCCAAGAAGGAATTGAAGAAGAATAAAAAAATAGCAATGGATTTCATCTGGGAAGGATTACCTAATCTGGTAAGGGAAAATATTGGTAAATTTTCATCAGCCAAAGAAATTTGGGATAAGTTACATGACATATATTCTTCACCCATCGTAGATTTAGAAAATGCAAAAGAAGATGCAGATACAGATCAAGAAGAGTCATGTTCACCATGTCAAACAAATTCAGAATATGAAGAGTACATAATCACCAGAGGTATATTGTTTTTCTTTAATTGTGAAAAATGCAGACATCTTGAAATAGAATTCCATGAAGGAAATGAAACAGAAAAACTAATTGAAAAGGAAGACAATTATGAAGCAGCATTGATTAGTGCTTTAGATGAACTAAGAGAATAAAACAAGTCACTCAAGAAATAGTTGATGAAACAAAAGGAAAGTGTTCACATTTTTTAAGAACCCCAACAAGTCATCGAGAACTTAAGAACTCGGCTAGATGAAGCCAGGAAGATAGAAGAAAATCTTGAATATCAAAAGAAATATTTAGAAGCCAACATAGCAGCACAGAAGGAAGAAGTATAAATGAGAGAGAAGATATTGACAAATCATCTTAAGGAAAGAACTAACAATCTAAACCAGCTTGAGGAAGATTTTATTCAAGAAGAGAAAGGACTTGAAGAATAAATAATCACATTAAAAATTCAGCTTAAAGAAGTGAAAAGAACAGAATAAGTCATTAAGTCTCAGATAATGAAGAAAGAAGAATAGGTTGAGAAGCTTGAAGAAGAAGTTGTCACATTGAGAAGTAAAATCGACAAGCTCAACAAGAATGTTGAAGAGACAAAAACATCCACATCAGTTATAGATAATGAAGAGAAGCACTCTAGGTTGCTAGAAAAGAATAATGAATAAAATAGAAAGAGTTATGCAAAAGTACTCAAAGGAAGTAATCATGGTCAACCAAAATCTAAGAAAACTATTGAAGATACATATTCAAGAAGACCATTCATGCTCAAGCCACAAAGAAGCTTTGATCGTGATCATGATCAGTGAAGGAAGAAATTTAAAAGGACTACACCACAAAGAATATCATTCACTCCCAGGTATGCAAATTTTTTTATGGTCATTGTTTTATTGTACTAATTTTGGACACATGGTTGCAGATTGTAGGGATTATAAAAGAAATGTTCAAGCAAGAAGGGCATATGTGGACCCACATAACATTGAATGTTACAAATGTCATAACTATGGACACATATCTAGTGATTGTAAAAGCATGATCGATACTTCCATGAAAGAGAACATTGATATAAGATATAATAAAGTATGGATACGAAAACATGAATAGCATGTGAACAAAGACCAGGTCCCAGAGATCACAAAATAAAATGATATGACGAAAATTCTACAGAGAAAGATGTCAGATACAAAAAGGTTTGGAAAATAATTGAAATAAAAGAAGGACGGGTTGTTGGAAATACTAAAACAACTGAGAGGGGGGGTGAATCAGTTGTATATAAGATTAAACAATTTTAAGTCTGTTAAAACATTATTAATATTTCTTCATTTGGTCATCAACAATATACAACATATGAACAGTAAGAGTAAAGACCATCAGTCACACATGAAATACACACAGAGATAGATTTTCACAAGGAAACCCATAAAGGGAGAAAACCTCTTCTTCTTCGAAATGATAGGCAGTCTTTTGCAGTTTTGTACATCATTTACAATTGAGCACCAACTCAATGTGAGGCTGCTACCTCTGTCTTACAGGCTGCAACTTGTTTGAGAGCTCCAACTCTCTGGTTTCTCTAGCACCTACTAGAAGGAAGCACCAACTCCCTAATTATTCTAGCACCAACTGGATGGAAGCACCAACTTCCTGAATATTCTAGCACCAACTGGATGGAAGCACCAACTTCCAGTTACACAGGCTCCAACCTGCATAACAGAGAACACCTGTTCTCCCTAGCACCACCCTGCCACCCTAGTTTCTCCGGCTGCAACCAGATGGAAGCTACAACTTCCTGTGTTCAAGCACCCACTTGAACTTTTGAGGACAATAGTCCTCCCGAGCACCTCCCAACCTCCCTAGAAAAATTAAATAATGAAAACACAGACAATTTATTCAGATAAATCACTTCTTACCATTTTACTCTGTTTTGTAAATCTGATCTTCTACAAATTGTTCTGCAATTCTTCTCTTCCTCAACAGGTCTGCTCTGCAACACGTTCTTTTGTCATTCTGTTCTTCTTCTACTCTGCCTGTCATTTGTTCTGTTTCTGATATACATTTCATTTCATTCTATACATCAATTAAAACTTCATCCTCAACACCTTCTCCTTTCTCCATTCTTACTATTTCATTCTTTTTCATACAGAACAACCAACCACATACAGTGTCACTCGTTTTCTTTTATACACCCTACCTTGACGATTCCACTTCCCATCTCCTACGGCAAGAACAGTGACAACTGTCCCTATAACTGAAACGTTAACACCTTTACAATCACGAGTCCATTTCACTCAACAAATTCGTAACAGAGGAGTTAACTGCAAGAAGGAACTCTAACCCTCCGATCACAATCAAGGTTTATCTGCACCGTTGGATTATCTTTATTATTCTTGCCTTTTAAATCAAGTTTCGACATTCTTCATGTTCAATGTTCTTTTCACTTATAAATCCTGATACACAAAATTCCATATAACGGTTGAATCAACGATCCAGATGTAATTTTGGCTCAACAGCTACGATTATGTCGCGATATCGTGTATCGCGATTTCGACATTTCTAATGTTGCAAGTTCTTGTCACTTCCAAATCGCGATCCCCGAAACTCCGATGAGAGGTCAGATCAACGGTCCTGATTATTTATGGATCTGACAGTCTAGATTCAATCACGATTTCGCATATCGCGAAATCAAAGTTTTCGTTGCATTGTGTTATTTGCATTATGAAATCCCGATCCCCGAAACTCCGATGAGGAGAATCAACGGTCCATATCTCATACTTTCTTTAACGGCTGAAATCAAATCGCGAAATCGCATATCGCGATTTCGGAGTTTTCGATGTCAAGTGGATTGGACATTATAAAATCCCGATCCCCGATTCTATGATGAAGAAAATCAACGGTCCAGATGCATTTTGGATTCAACGGTTATGATTGAATCGCGAAATCGCACATCGCAATTTCAGGTTTCTTGTTGTCAAGAGATTTTGACATTGCAAAGTGTCGATTCCCGATCCTCAATTCTCCATGCAGAGATTCAACGGTCCAGATCACTTCTAGCTTGACAGCTCAGATTAGATCTCGCGATTTGCACATCGCGATTACTCCCACTTCTCCTTGTACTTTAAAGGGCGTGCAGGTTATCTTTGATCCGATGATGATCGGGTCTTGCGCTTGGATCTAACGGTCACTGATTCATCTCCACAACCATAACTGTACTCACACTCCATGCAGAGATTCAACGGTCCAGATCATTCTTTCTTTAACGGCTACGATCAAATCGTGAAATCGCATATCGCGATTTCAGGGTTTTCATTGTCGAGTGAATTGGACATTTCAGGGTCCCGATCCCCGATTATCCGATGAAGAAAAACTCTGACAGCGCCTGATCCTATGCCACCTGTCCTTGCAAATGGACGGTCCCTATTCCTCCGGGATTTCACCTCTGCACAATAGGACTTAACCCCTGCGCTTAACCTCTGCGCAGCTTCTGCAGATCTGACGGCTATCAGCCTTTCGAGAAATTTGAATGGGATCCAATAGTCACCATCTTCCTTCTTCTATGCAAACTCCTGTATTTCAAGCTTTGCTGCGCGCGTCTTCTCCATGCTATTCCTCCTGAGATTTTACGTTCGAATCTCTTATCCTGCCGTCTCCACTGTTGCCATTAATGACAACAACCATCAACACGCATTCATTGCTTGTTCAATATTTGCCAACAATCTCCCCCTTTGGCATTGATGGCAACAATTGCATTCAGACTCAACTCTCCTCTGTATTCGACCATTCAGACTCTCCTCTGCATTCGGCCAATCAGGCTCGAATCTGTTACCGAAAAATTTTGAACTCGACTCCTTTCTCCCCCTTTGACATCAATGTCAAAGAAGAAACATTCTTTCACTGATCTTGTTGCAGAACATACTCCCCCTGTCATCTATAAGCATTTAGGAAATTCACCAGATATTCAATAATCACTCCCCCCTGACCAGGTGCACATATTAGACACAAGAGTTTGTAACCCCCAACTTTTGACGAAGATATCCAAAAGGGGTCGCAACTAATGGTTTAGTGAAAATATCAACAATTTGTTCTGTAGAGGGTATATAGTTCAGTTGAACAATTCTGTTTGATACTTGTTCTTTGAGAAAGTGATACTTTATAGGAATATGCTTAGTTTTGGAATGAAGAACAGGATTCTTGGAGACACTTATGGCACTGGTGTTATCACAATGAATTGGAATAGGGTCAGTGTAGGTTACCTTCAAATCTGCAAGAGTTTGTATCATCCATAATATCTGTGTGCAACAAGTAGCAGCAGCAATGTATTCTGCCTCTGTAGTGGATAAAGAAATAGATCCCTGCTTCTTACTAAGCCATGAAACTAATGAGTCACCCAAAAAGAATGCTCCTCCACTGGTGCTTTTTCTCTCATCAACACAGTTTGCCCAGTCAACATCTGAATAAGCAATTAGCTGGAAATTCTGATTTCTAGGGTACCACAGTCCA
>ML782760.1:416971-433846 GCA_009831015.1 Picea engelmannii | reverse complement strand
GTTCTCCCTAGCACCACCCTGCCACCCTAGTTTCTCTGGCTGCAACTAGATGGAAGCTACAACTTCCTGTGTTCAAGCACCCACTTGAACTTCTGAGGACAACAGTCCTCCCGAGCACCTCCCAACCTCCCTAGAAAAATTAAATAATGAAAACACAAACAATTTATTCAGATAAATCACTTCTTACCATTTTACTCTGTTTTGTAAATCTGATCTTCTACAAATTGTTCTGCAATTCTTCTCTTCCTCAACAGGTCTGCTCTGCAACACGTTCTTTTGTCATTCTGTTCTTCTTCTACTCTGCCTATCATTTGCTCTGTTTCTGATATACATTTCATTTCATTCTGTACATCAATTAAAACTTCATCCTCAACACCTTCTCCTTTCTCCTTTCTTACTATTTCATTCTTTTTCATACAGAACAACCAACCACATACAGTATCACTCGTTTTCTTTTATACACCCTTCCTTGACGATTCCACTTCCCATCTCCTATGGCAAGAACAATGACAACTGTCCCTATAACAACGTTAACACCTTTACAATCACGAGTCTGTTTCACTCAACAAATTCGTAACAGAGGAGTTAACTGCAAGAAGGAACTGTAACCCTCCGATCATAATCAAGGTTTATCCAAACCGTTGTATTAACTTTATTATTCTTTCCTTTTAATTCGGGTTTCGGCATTCTTCATGTTCAATGTTCTTTTCACTTATAAATCCTGATACACAAAATTCCATATAATGGTCGAATCAACGATCCAAATGTAATTTTGGCTCAACGACTACGATTATGTCGCGATATCGTGTATCGCGATTTCGGCATTTCTAATGTTGCAAGTTCTTGTCACTTCCAAATCGCGATCCCCGAAACTCCGATGAGAGGTCAGATCAATGGTCCTGATTATTTCTGGATCTGACGGTCTGGATTCAATCGTGATTTCGGATATCACGAAATCGGAGTTTTCGTTGCATTGTGTTCTTTGCATTATGAAATCCCGATCCCCGAAACTCCGATGAGGAGAATCAACGGTCCATATCTCATGCTTTCTTTAACGGTTGAGATCAAATCGCGAAATTGCATATCGCGATTTCGGAGTTTTCGATGTCAAGTGGATTGGACATTATAAAATCCCGATCCCCGATTCTCTGATGAAGAAAATCAACGGTCCAGATGCATTTTGGATTCAATGGTTATGATTGAATCGTGAAATCGCACATTGCGATTTCGGGTTTCTCGTTGTCAAGAGATTTTGACATTGCAAAGTGTCGATTCCCGATCCCCGATTCTCCATGCAGAGATTCAATGGTCCAGATCACTTCTAGCTCGACGACTCAGATTAGATCTCGCGATTTTCACATTGCGATTACTCCCACTTCTCCTTGTACTTTAAAGGGCATGCAGGTTATCTTTGATCTGACGATGATCAGGTCTTGCGCTTGGATCTAATGGTCACTGAGTCATCTCCACAACCATAATTGTACTCGCACTCCATGCAGAGATTCAACGATCCATATCATTCTTTCTTTAACGGCTACGATCAAATCGTGAAATCGCATATCGCGATTTTGGGGTTTTCGTTGTCGAGTGAATTGGACATTTCAGGGTCCTGATCCCCGATTCTCCGATGAAGAAAAACTCCGACAGCGCCCGATCCTATGCCACCTGTCCTTGCAAATGGACAGTCCCTATTCCTCCGGGATTTCACCTCTACACAGTAGGACTTAACCCTTGCGCTTAACCTCTGCGCAGCTTCTGCAGATCTGACGACTATCGGCCTTTCGAGAAATTTGAATGGGATCCAATAGTCACCATCTTCCTTCTTCTCTGCAAACTCCTGTATTTCAAGCTTTGCTGCGCGCGTCTTCTCCATGTTGTTCCTCCTGAGATTTTACGTTCGAATCTCTTATCCTGCCGTCTCCACTGTTGCCATTAATGACAACAACCATCAACACGCATTCGTTGCTTGTTCAATATTTGCCAACATGGGTAAATAAGGAATAGGTTCAAGAGATTGTACTTTCAGGCATTGTAGTGAAAGATGAATCCACAAATAGAAAGAAAGAAGTCAGATCTCAGAGAGATGATGAATCTACCAATGAAGATGACGATGAATACACATCAAAGAAAGAGTTATTATGAGCCATTTGACTTAGATACTCCCATGTAATATGAATATTAAACATGGCGAGTCTATGAAGTAGCTGAGACAGACTGGATAACTATCCTTCGAGCAACTTGCATAATTTGAGTAAACAGATTCAGTGCATTCAGTTAGCAGAAGTACAATATGATACATTAATCAGTTTTAGTAGTAGTTCATGATAGTACAATGACATATGAGTCAAAATTATGGATAGTTGTGTAGCAGAGTCTTGAACAGTATGGACATATATGGACGTGAAATCATATTTTTTGAACGGGTAACTTGAAGAAAAATTCTACATTGAACAACTGGTTCCTAGAGCATGGTACTCTAGACTGGATAAATATCTACAGTAAGCAGGGTTCAGAAAAGGAAGTGTAGACAACAACCTCTACATCAAGCATCCAGACCAGATGTAATGCAGACAGTTGGACAGGTGGCACGATTTCAAGCAACACCAAAGGAATCACATGTATTAGTAGTGAAGAGGATTTTCAGATTCTCAAAGGAAATGAAGAGTTTGGATTATGGTATCCAAAAGGAAATGATCTATCACTTATTGCCTCCACAGATGCAGATTGGGCAAGTTGCATTAATGATCGACAAAGCACCAGTGGAACAACCTTCTACTTGGGTGAGTGTTTAGTATCTTGGCTAAGTAATAAACAATCATTTGTATCTTTATCTACAGCTTAGGCAGAGTATATTGAAACAACAACATGTTGTGCATAGGTTCTATGGATGAAATAAAATGTGACATATATACAGGTTGAGTATGATGATCCCATTCCAATCTATTATGATAATAAAAGCACCATTGGTATCTCAAAGAACCTAATGATGCATTCCAAAACGAATCACATTCCAATCAAGTATCACTTTGTACGGGAACAAGTTGCAGAGAAGAACATCATAGTTGAATATGTGGGAACAAAAGAACAACTGGAAGAAATATTTACAAAACCTCTTCCATGAGAAGCCTTTGAGTATCTTCGCCAGAGACTCGGGGTAATTTCTACTCCAAAATGAATGCTTTTGAATGTTTATCTTATATGTCTTATATTTACACGAGGAAGCACCATAAAGAGGACAATTCAGGTTGGGAGATCAGTTTCAGGAAGAATTTGGTCAAGGGGAGTATCCCCAAGGACAGTTCAGTTAGGGGGAGTATCCCTGGATGGAAATATACCTTTTCCATTGATGACAAAGGGGGAGAGATTTATCATATGCATGATATAAATGATTGGAGAGAGAGCACAGAGGCATGGTTCCAGGGGGAGCATGAGTGATATGACTTCAGTATTGCATATGATTGTTTCCATCAATGCCAAAGGAAGATATTGTTGATTAATTGGGTTGGTTTTCATTGATGTCAACCCTTGGATAAAGTCTGGCAGCGAATTTCAGTAGCACAAAGGTTTGGGTAATGGACCCAAGTTTGTTTGATGGAAAATAGTATGAGTTTTGATATATTTGTGGGTAAGACTATGCTATATGGATAGTACATGTCATGCCATTTCCAGTGGTATGTGGAACGTCACATAACTCCTCACAGTTAGAGAGTTATGTCCATGTGAAGTTAGAGAACCCTCACGAGTCATCTAGAAGCCCCAAAAGGTCAAAGTAGTCAAAGTGTTTGCAAAGAAGAAATTATTCAAATAATAAAGTGAAGTGATGATTGTACTATAAGTCGAAGTGGATACAAAAGAAATTATTTAAATAATAAAGTTAATGGATAAATTACTAAGTGGACAAGTGGTTAGAAGTGGGTTAACCCTAAAATAAGGAAAGTGGGTTAAGATGGTTAAAAGGTAACCCCTTGAGGAAGCTACATGAAAGTATAAATAACAGGAAATGATCTCTCATTTTTATCACACTTGAGAATATTGAATATCTATAAGTGATTGAGGTAATCAAAGGATATCTATGCCTAATTTCATAGGGAAGGCGAAGTAAAGAAGGTTGAAATTCAAAGGAGGATAAATTCTTTTAATGATGCTTTCTAAGGTATGTTATTTACAGGTCACCTCACCATTTTCATAATAACATTTTTTCTAGAATGATTCAGACTATGAAATTGGGATTCCATTGAGGAAACATATCCAAGTAGTTGTGATAAAAATTTCTACTTTTGGGTTGTTGTATTTTTGGAGTTACACTGTGGAAAATAGGGTTTGTGGCTAGTCTTGAAACTAGTCTAAAACAAGTGTTTTGGGTAAAAACGTCATAACTTATTCATAACAGATCCAAATTCAATAAGACCAAATGTATTGGTTAGAGTGAATTTTGTAGTATTTTTTGAACCATTTTCAGATCCATAGAACAAATATTTCGTGCGACGAATGCTCTATAAATTTTCTCTCTAGAATAAGCCAAAATTCAACAAGGTATGTCATTTTTGCTATAACTCCTTTTCTAAGAGGTTCCAAGTAGTGAAACTTGGAGGAATTGCATAAAATGCATTGAATAACATTGTGTACTATTTTCAAATATTTATTCATTTCAAGTACATAGTTATGATTATTGCAAGTTAGGGTTATTGACTAATTCAAAACTAGTCATGTGAGACTAAAGTAAAATTTCATGAAAATGATAGTCTCTTGTTAAGGAAGGTTTGTAGGTATGTGATCATATACACCAGTTCTATTACAGAGTTACAAATCAGATTTGGATGTTGAAATTGATGAGGGATTTTGGTTGAGGTACATGTCGGGTACATGGTTGAGACAAGTAGTTGATGAGTTGGCACATACATGAGGTGTATAGTTGATAATGTTGGTACATCTTGATGAGTCATAGTTGATGAGTAGTTGATACATGATTGGTACATACTTGGTACATGGTTGGAGGCACTTGTTAGTAGTATTGTTCACACATGGTTTATGGATGATGTAACATACTTGTCTTGGTATATTATTAAAAGAACATATTGATCTTGGTGATGATTATGAGTTGTTGTGTTATGCTTGGTTGATGCACATATTTGAGATTTGTCTTGGTGATTTATCTTGGTGAGTAGATCTGATTTGGTTGATAAAATTGATGAGACAGGTTTTTGTGATAGGTTATTTGGACAAGTTGTTGTGACAGGTTATTTGTATAGGTTTGATGCATGGTTGATGCACTTTTTCATGGTATAGGTTGGTGCATCGTTGATGCACTTGTTTATGGTACAAGTTGATTACAGGTTGTTTTGTATAGGTTGGTGCATGGTTGATTCACTTTTTTATGGCTCAGGTTGATTACAGGTTTAGGTACAGGTTGATGCATGGTTCTGGTTATTGGTACAGGTTGTTTGGTGTAGGTTGATTGGTACAGGTTTATAACAATATATCTCATAGTGATAATGTGGCAGTGGTTCCATGATTCTACTTATATGTTAGGGAGGTTGGACGAGGCAAGGATAGGTGGTTGTAGCCGAAGAACATAGGGAGTTGTAGTCTCCTTCTAGTTGTAGCAAGAGAATAGGGGAGTTGGAGCTTCCCTCAGGTTGTAGCCAGAGAATAGAGGAGTTGGAGCTTCCCTCAAGTTGTAGCCTGAGAAACTAGGGGGTTGGAGCCTCCTTCCAATTGCAGCTAGAAAACAAAGGAAGTCGGTGCTTCCAATGAATGTAATTCTTAAAGACATATAAGAAAAAGTATTATGTGGTTTTCTCCCACTTTGGGTTTCCACGTAAAAACACTGGTGTACTGTGTATGTGTATGATTTCTCATGTGTTCATTGTTTATTTACTCTGCAACGATTGGATGAGAATACTACATTGATTTAACACTTGCATTTTATGGTTAAAAAGGATTAAATTCCTCTATTATTGATTCACACCTCCTCTTAGTAATCCAACAAGATAGGGGGTGAAATTTCATGCCAGGTCATAGGTAGCTCTAGGATTTAATCCTAGGGAAGAGTCACAATTCTATGAACCATTCAAAGAAAAAAAAAGAGATTGATGGGAACTCTATTGGCCATAGTCTAAACATTCTACATTTTGGCCCTTTTTCAACAAATTTTCCTGTTTAGTTTTTCCCAAAATCTGACAAGAAATTGTAGGATCTTCAAATTCGAGGGACTAAGTTTGTATAATCAGAGTTCCCAAAGAGTTTTTCAACATGCTAAATCCATTTATGCATTCAAAAATGTAATTTAAACAACAAAAAACTGTGATTCCATATGGATTTATGTCACCGGATTTCGACAAAAAGGGCCAAAATGTAGAACAGTTAGACAATGTCGACTCTATTATGTCAACATGGGGAACTATAAATTTATGTAAATCATAAATTAAACTCAACCTATTGTAATTTCATCTGTAATTGGATCATAGAATGTATGTTAGATGAAAAAAAAGAAGGCATAATCTACTTTACATAACTCAACAAAAGTGGATGGTATAAAACCAATATTTACACCATTAGGTGTTGGAATTGTGGGATCAACCTAAATAGGTGTCCTATAGTATTGAACCACCACTAATGTTTCAAGGGACAAAATCTTGCCGTATAGAATAGTAACATCATGTTTCCTTAAGAAATGGTTAGTCCAACATCTCCTATTTTGAGGTTAATTTCAACCTACTTCCATTTTCCATTTATGTGTACTTCCATGAATAGCACAACACTCCTTCCATTAGAATCATATGTAGAAAGAATAATTCCTCATATATAGAAGTAGCATCATAACTATCAAAAGGATGGGTGTTTGAATGACTAGTTAGCACAGGTCTCCTACAAAGTACCTAATGTCGATTATACATGGACCTGCCTTTAACTAGAAGGTGTCCATCAAGGAGAAAATCACTTATATATTAGAAAAGAAAGGCCTAAACCTAATAAATCATAGTGAACTATTGGTAGGAATATATAGAATATATGGAAACCTAAAATGAGTTATGTAAATAAATTGAATCGAATTGGGTGTTTCCTTCGCATTTGTATCATCCTTGATTTTATAGACTCAACAAGATGTTAATGTTTAGAAGGAAATACAATTTCTAACACTTAGTGTACCGAACCTTAACTTAAATCTAGCAAAGGGCCTAGTAATGGCTAAAGCATAAAGAAAGCCAGTTTGGAGGGGACTAACAACAATCATTTACTTTATTTCCCTATATCTTTTCCATAAGTAACAAATTTTGGTGCTAAATACCCATGTGTTTAACATGTCATTATCACTCAATTGGAATTCAACCTAGAACTATAGGTTTTTATTCAACACGTAGATGTATGTTTTCATAAATATCTTAACATTGGGCTCGTGCATGCATTCAACGCATGAAGTTTGCATCATCCATTTTCCAAATATCACACATGTATGAATTCATGGGTTGGATGAGATGTTGCATATTTGTCATTGCATTGATGGCCTATGGAAGAAACACACTCAGAAACAGTCTAGGTAGACCAGATATTAAAATCATAAAACTATGGGAAACCATTGAACAACTAGGACACCAATGAAAACTACAATGTTCAAACCCTCACTCTTCCCCACATGATTTTCTCATTGATTACCATCCCTAAATCAACCATTGCATAATCAATATAATTTCTATTTATTATTTATAGGTTTGGTCATTAATAAACAATATCAATTATTTATACACATTATATATGTATTATAAAGTAATTATATATCACTTAATATGGAGCAATGCAATCACATTAACATAATATTTATAATAATATTTAAAAAATTGAGATATGCATGTAATTTTAATAATAAATTAAGAATTAATATAGTATTTACAATAATGATGAAAATAGTTAAATATTTTATAAAATCCTTTAAAATTTAGATTAAACCATTAATTTAGTCTTTATATTAAAAAAATCATAATATAATATAAATATGATAAAATATAATTTAGACTTTTTCCCATTTTATTTGTTTATTTCCATGTAAGAAAGGGCCACACACTAGTGATCAAAATAAAGCAACCTCCAATAACTTGCATTCATAGATATTACTATTTATTTATTTTATAAAAGCAAGTTTGAAAGAAAAAATAAATAAATAGATATCGACTTTTGGCTCATTTATTTATTTACTTCAGAGTTTTTGGCTCTCCAACTTGGGCACACATTCCTTTGGGGAAGCGTAATGCCTTAGAGACTCAAATTTGGCCATGTATCTTTGTTGGTTAACCTGATGGTGTCAAAGGATATCGACTCTTGAATCCTGAGACACATGAGCTCTTCATTAAGTGTATTGTGCAATTTGAGGAAACATCTCCTATCTCATCCTCTCATCTTCCTTCCTCCACTACATATTCAGATAGTGACTCGGAGTATTTTTCTCCAAATACCTCTTCTCGCAGAGTTGATCATGAGGTTTCAACATCCTCTTCACATAGTTCAGATTCTAAGGATGAATATTCTCCTCCTCCATTCCTACCATGCCTTGTTGGGATTTTCAAACACTCGAGTATGCAAGCACTCTTATTGGGGATCCTTTTGATACCCAAAGGACTTGGTCACAACATCAGGATATTCCATATTCCTACATTGTCATGGCTTCATATCCATAGTCCTTTCATGAAGCATCAGGTATTTTTTAGTGTGATTCAACAATGGAAAAAGAGTAGAACTTGTTGATTCAAAACACAATTTGGGATCGCGTTCCACTTCCTAAGGGAATAAAATTGGTTCAGTGTAAGTGGATCTATCAGACCAAATTTGCATTGGATGGATTAGTTAATAAGAGACATTTTCTCCCGTTGCCAAAATGAACTCCATTTGTGTGATACTTTTTATTGTTGCATCTCAAGGTTGAGTTGTACATCAGATGGATGTGAAGATTGCATTTCTTCATAAGAATCTACATGAGGATATTTACATGGAGCATCCACAGGGATTTGTTCAAGATTCTTCACTAGTTTGAAAATTGCAGAAGTCTCTCTATGGTCTCAAACAAGCCCCACGTGCTTGGTATGCCAAGATGGACTCCTTTCTTCTCTCAGTTGGGTTCTCTAGATTTCACTCAAATATGAATGTTTACATCTTAAGATAGGAGTGTGTTCTTATATTCCTTCCTCTCTATGTTAATGACTTGATTGTCACTAGGAGCACCTCATCCATCATTGCAAACGTCAAAACTGCTTTAATTATCCATTGTGTATGTAATTATCTCTGAGATGTATTTATGTGTGCATGCTTGTTGGCTATTTGATGTGCATGGCATATTGTTCATTTCTTTTATGTTGTGGCATGGATTTTGATTAATGGATGTGAGTCTTTCATGCTTATTTTCGAACTAATTATTATCATAATTCAAAATAAGTTTTTGAACTGCATTTTTAAGTAGCGTGGCCAACCCGTGGGTGGTTGGGTACGTTACAAGTTGAAATAAATATGCATTGGATATCACGCTAGAAGTAATGCATAATTCATATAGGAAAGATAGAATACATGTGCACTAGTAGACATGTTGAAAACAAATGCTCAGTGTATATATACATGCATTAGTGCATGTGAGAATGCCTAGACATGCATATGGAATGCTTGTAGACTCTAGGTATTCTACTGATATATATTTGAAATAATGATGCCATGATGTTTGAATGTGACTAATGATGAATTATATATCTAGGAAAAAAATTTATCGCATGGTTGAAAGTGATGGTGTTGTCGCTACATATGAAAACCATTCATATGAAGACAAAATGAGGATGGTAAAATGTTGATTAGAGGTTGGTGTAAGGAGCCTATGAGATTATACAAGATACCAACTAATCAAGTAGTATAATGTAATTGATAATAGCCATAAAGGTATGCATTCGGTTTATTATGATGCATAAGTGCTTAAGGAAACTGAGATAAGAATTCCCTCAGTCAAAATCTAATATTTGAATCGATATCTATCATGATCATAACATTCCACTAGATGTAGTAAAGTAAAAGAGCCTTTAATGCATATAAATCTTATTCAATGTTAGAATGGAATCATGTCAAGTTTAAAAGCATGAATTTTATATTGGTTATGAGATCATAACCAAGGCAGTTAGGAGATATACTCCTACTATAGAAATGGATGCTAATATATTTTTCCATGTGTGATTCCATGATGCAGTTGGATATGGAAGGGATATAACATTGTACAAGTGCATAATGGTCTTACCCTGTATAACCAATGTTTGGACTAGTTGCTGACACTGAAGATCACCAAAAGATTATATTCTCGGTGTTGTGTATGGGTCGAAGAGGAATGTATATGAATGATCGAGAAAGTAAACGGGGAAGAATTTGGATGATGTGTTGAGGTGTTTTCTAAACATTCCAACTCACCATAGAAAAATACATGACATAGATATGTGGTATCTCGGAGTCAATGCAAGGATGCATTGTGTATATGTGGCCATGGGTATTTGCACATAGGTTTATCAGTAATATTTGATTCCATTATAGCTTGGTGTGATATATGATACATATACAAGGACTAATAGTTTCATTCCATTTAAAATGAACAATTTTTGGAAGTGATTGAATTGTTGGTAAGATACAAAACTCTAAGATCATTTCTTGAGTTGTTGAATATGTTGCAATAAAATATAATGTGCATAAATACTGAAAAATTGTTTGGTTGAATGAAAGTTGAGAAAGACTATTGGTGGAGTGGTCATGTATATGGAAATGGTGTAATCTCATAAGGAAGAATGATACCTAAAACGATAAGAGCCAAACATTATGAGAAGGAATCTCATACTTGGGAAATTTGATTTCCTATATAAAACAAATTTGAATTAATAAGTGAATTTTCTATGATGATATATCATGATGATGGAATGTCTGTGATACAATAGATATGATGGATATGAATATGGAAATATTGGGAAGTAGGCTATTGTTATCACATCCAAACCTTATGGTTTCCACAAGTTACAAATTGCTAGTAAATGTCTGGTAGTAAATTGGCACTCTCTTGCAAGTGAAAACCTTGGAAAATGATGGATCACCTTAGGGACTTTGTAGTAGTGAAGGGGGTGCCTGATCCTGGAGATTCAGTATAGAAAAGAAGAGGCAACTTAAAATTCCATATGGCATAGTGGCTAGAATGATGAGGGTGTGTCGGAAAAAGGACAGTGAGATGAATTATTTCCCATGGCAACTTTGTGAAGCACATGATAACCATACAGATATGTGTTTCTTATAGTTACAAACTTACTCTTGAATAAATATTGCATTTTGGAGTTTCAGACTCTTATGGAAAAGAAAAATGCTATATTATAATGGATATAATGTGTATGTTTTCATGATGGTTGTATAGAACAACTAAATATTGAAGACATGAATTGGATATTTGGAAATAAGAGCAATAGAAGGAAATGATACTCAAGGACAAAGACATGGAACAAGTAAAATCTAGTGGATTTTTTCCAACTCAGAAGAAGCAAAGTGGAGTTTAAGGATGCAATGCGGGAAGCACATTTTCAGCTATTTGAAAGTTTGGAGATTCCATTATTATAGTTGGAGTTCTTGGAGCCAAAAATCTGAGACTTCTTGTCTAACCTTGTGTTGGATCCGTCAAGGGAAGGGGTAAAACCTAAGGGGATATGGTGTAAAGAAGGGAGTACACTTCCTTGGGTTGTGCAGGTTGAGGGGAATAAGAACCAGTTGGTTGGATTTTTTGTGGGAATCGACAAATTCTGAAAGTGGTTGTAGTTGGAATTCTTGGAGCCACATCTCTAAGACTTCCTAGTCGATCTATGTTGGGGCCCTTGAGGGCAGTGGTATATCCTGGGGGACTACATAGTAGAGAAGGGGGTACACTTCCTTGGGTTGTGCAGACTAAGGAGAACGAGAGATTATTGGTTGGAAATATTGCAAGAATTATAAATTGGGAAATCATTAGGTACATTTTGGGGCCGAAGTACCCATGTGTACATGTTTTGGGTTGGAATGACTATATAAATATGTTGGGTTGGAATGCATGTATGACATTAGGCTAGAGAGATTATATGTTGATTAAAGGATAGAGAGCCTAGAATTTTGATATGTATGTACACTTGTATGGTGTTGTGCACTAACGAAAATGAAATAATAAGGGGGAGGGGATGTAATATCCCTATTTTTAATCCCAAAAAATTATAATGTAATTGCATAAATGTGATTTAGGCTGGTTAGTCGATATGTTTTGGGAGAAGAGCTCATATTGATTAATATGGTTGAGGGTCAAACTATGTGTTATGTACATTGAAATAATTAATAAAAGTAATAATTGTCGGCTACAATACAATGGGGACAATAATGATGGGGGGCTATGATTCCACAAAAAAGGGGGTTTAAGGGGGGTACAAGGAGAAACATGTGTCATTTTTCCTGAGTTAATGTGTCATTACCATCTAATCCTCCTTTAACTTATTAGACAATCAATCATTAAACTCATGTAAGAGGTTGGGTGAGGAAGTCACCTCACCTATTTATTGAGAGCATGGGCCTGAGTATAATCAACCTTGGTAAATGTGAGGGTCTACATGCATGGGATAAAAGGAAATTCAAATGGGAAAAGGGGCCAATTTTTACTTGTTAATTTTGGGAGAACAAGAGGGTACTTGGGTGTTGAGAAGAGCACCAACCATGTTGTTCTTTAGGACAAACATTATTGGGTTGTGCTTATGCTGAAATTTTGACTAGTGTGCCTATAAAAAGGGGATGTGTGTCTGTGGTGCATTTTCCTGTTGAGGAAATGCATCAAGAGCCTTGAGAAGGCTATTGTGAGAAATCCTAGAGAAGATATGATTTCTTGAAGTCCTCAGTTGTGATATTATTATCCAATTGAATGCACTAGAACCCTGGAGGGAAGTGGGAAGGCATGAGGGACTATGTGGAAAAGAAGGGGGATAGCATTCCTTGGGTTGTACAGGTTGAGGGAAAGAGATATGGTGGGTTGGAACTACTTCTATTAGAGTAGAAGCTAGGTTTTTTGGCTGCAGAATGTGGAGAGTGAACAACCAACAGGGCCAAATATCCTTATGCACTCATAGTATTTGCTCGGGGATGACTTTCTATTGAGAATTGGAACAACAACCCTATGGTTGGGAGGAATGTCCTCCGTACACAACAAATTGGTTATTTTATAAACATATAGGTTTTTTTTATGGTTATTATGTTAATTCCGTTATGTAATGTTTTATATGAATGTTGTTGTGTTTTCTTGAATAGTTGCATTCACGTTTTTAAATATGTTGTTAGTTGCATAAGAAAAATTATGGTCTTGTTGCCCCTTGGTTTATTTTACACGCAAGGGGCGTTTTTAATTCCATGTTTTAGTAGGTTGGGTATGTTACATGAAATCACATAAGACATTTTATTTTTATATGCGTGACTAAGCTAGATGGATTTATATTCACTTGACACATGGCATATTCTTTCCACTTCCGAGAACCCTTCTACTTACCTCTTTATAACAAGGGTACGTTGCATAGCAGTTAGTCCTTGTTTTCTTTCTAGTTAAGGTTTTTTAATATATTTTATCTCTTTTATTGTCTTTATGCATGTAAAATTCCTTATAGACCATTAATCATTATTCATACTCATGCCCGTGCCCTATACAAAACATAGGGCATAAAACAACAAAAATAAGATGCCTGGAAATAATTATATTTTGTATATTTTGTAACAATTTAAGTTATAATGAAAATAAAAAGAAACAAAAAAAATTACTATCCGTGTTTCCGTTCTAGGTACTTGATGTATTGAATACAACCTACCTAGATTCCTAGATTTCAAATGCTTCAATCTCTTCTTGACCTCGTTGTTGGAAATCTAACTATATTTATTTCATTCATTTACTTTATATTTTTAGTATAGTTTGGCATGCACAACTCCATATATATTGCATATTGAAACATCTACCATACCTCACCTTACAATGCATGTTACCGAGATTAAACAACTTCTTGAAGTCAAATGTTAGTTCAAATGTTTTCCAGGCTACAACTTTATACATTCTCATTTTTAACAAATGGTTTAAAAAAGAAAGCAAGAAACTATTTGAAGTGAAATGGAGTTGGACTCACAATCCAACATATTGCAAGGATAGTCAATGCTAGATTGTTTAACAAACTACAATTTGGTTGAAAATGTACTAATTGAATCCTTGGTAGTTTGCTTTTGATCCTCCTATATAAGATCTACGAAGTGGTGTCCAAAATGACAACCCAATTTCATGCAACAATTATGATGTTAACAATAGATCTATTTAGTAATAAATATAAGGATTACAAATGCTTCGAGACAAGATAAGGAATGCAAAAGAGAAACATGTGTTAGAAGTTAGGTACTTTTAGAAAACTACTCGAAAAGCACATAATTTTATACGTAAATGACTAATAATGTGATAAGTGACTTGTTAATCAATCACAACCTCTCTAATGCCACTAGATAATTTTTGTCTATGGAACAACTCTATAAAATAATGCACCTCATGTGCATATTATTTCTATTGTAAATATGCACTAGTCATCTCATCATATTCCAAACATAGAAACACCAGATTTAGGATTGTCTATAAATATATTTAACCGTGTTTTTGAATTCTCGAGACAATATATGTGTCATCAAGTGATCTCTTTGAATGTTGAGTGTGCCCGCTAAAACACATGCATTTCAAAGTCTAACAAGCCAACTACTAGCTATGGAAAGTAATTCAATAACATCTCATAGTAGAGCATAATGAATGTAGATTATACCCCTAAGTTATACGATACACATTGAGTGTCAAAATTACCTCTTACATAGAAATATGCATTCGTTGGGAAACAATAGTACTTGGAACAAAGTTGTGATAATTATAGCGTATAATAATGCAATATATGTGATAATGCATTCTACACTGGAAATAATACTAGCATATTATAACACAAACAAAATAGGCACATTTTGCACATTTTGCACCATAGTCATTAAATACTTCTAAAATGTTATGCAACGAATCTCATATTTGCAAACAAGCAATTTTGACCCGCCAAAAATGAAGGAACTCTAACTTGGTTAACTGAAAAAATGCAAACTGTGAAATAATATACAATAGAGTAAAAACACCACAGATGGCTTAGTTTTCTATTGGAATATCTAATTCACTTGCATTTGGCATATGCTAGCCTATTCAAATTTAATATGCAACCTACCTTGTTCTTTGTTTTAGTACATGCCATAGTTATGGGCGTACGATAGGGGGTGAAAGTTCATGCCAGGTCATAGGTAGCTCTAGGATTCAATCCTAGGAAAGAGTTATCATTCTATGAACCATTCAAAGAAGAAAAAAGAGAGTGACGAGAACTTTGTTGGCCGTAGTCTAAACGTTTTGGCCCTTTTCAAATTAGAGGGACTAATTTTGTATAATTAGAGTGCCCCAAGGGTTTTTCAACACGCTAAATCCATTTATGCATTCAAAAATGTCATTTAAACAACAAAAAACTATCATTTCATCCAGATTTATGTCACTGGATTCCGGCAAAAAGGGACAAAACATAGAACAATTAGACAACGCCCACTCTATTATGTTGACATGGGAACTATCAATTTATGTAAATCATCCATTAAACTCAACCTATTGTAATTGCATCTCTAATTGGATCATAGAACTCATGTTGGATCATTTGCGGCGAACGAGAAAAGCAATGACGAGGTCGAGGTACTCTCCATAATTCGTAGCGGCTCTGTTCGCAATCCTCGCGAAAAATTCATCTATCAAATATTCATCCCACCTCAATATTCTTTGAAATTATAAATCAAACATCCACCTGGAATAATCTCTTCTGCTCTGCCCTGTCAGCCTTGCAGGAATCTCCTTCGCAATTCGATGTTTTTGTTTTGAACATCGATCGAATCTGTGCCCAAAATTAGTTGATAATCGATCAGAGCCAGCGTGGAGCTTGCCCAACCGTCACCCAAAACCTGGATCTGTGCCACCGTGGAGTCTGCCCAACTGTTACGGAAAGCTCGAATCTGTGCCACGTGGTCTTTGTTAACCGTCCGATTCGCTACAAGAGAATCGTCGTCGGATCTGTGCCACGTGGTGATACAATCCGTATCATTTTCGTCGTACGGTATGCTACCTTGTCCGTCCGATTGTCGACATGTGGCAGAGATCCGACGATCAGATCCAACGTGTCTTAAAGAACCACGTGGCAACAATCGGACAGCCAGATCCGACGCGTCATAAACAACCACGTGGCAGAGATCAGATGGCTAGATCTAACGCTTGAAAACGTGACACGTGGCAGAGATCCAACGGTCAAATCCGACGCACTTAAAGGAGCCACGTGGCAGAGATCGGACGGCCAGATCCGACGTGCTTAAAGGAGCCACGTGGCAGGAATCGGATGGCCAGATCGCATAGTTGGAAAAGAGCCACGTGGCGGGGATCGGACGGTTAGATCGCATGGCTGGAAAAAGGCCACGTGGTACTAATCTGACGATTAAATCCAACGATCATAAAGAAGCCACATGGCAGATATTTAACGGCCAAATCTACAGCGTGAACTTGGACACGTGTCGGAAATCGGATGGCCTGGTTCTCAAACCGTACGACCAAAATGGTACGGATACTGCCCTTTATTTTCACGTGGCACAGATCAACCGCTACGGAAATTACACTTATTTTCCACGTGGCACAGATCCAACCGCTACAGTGGCACGAATCCTATGGGCAGGAAGCCGACGGTTTAGATAGAACCACGAGGAGCCGAGCAGACGATTCGGCGTGGCACAGATTGATTAGAGCCGAGCAGACGA
>ML782760.1:389224-403897 GCA_009831015.1 Picea engelmannii | reverse complement strand
TCCAGGGTATCAAAATATTGTTGTAGATGTAAGAGGCTAGTACTTTTGGCTAGGCCTGAAGAAACTTGTGGTTGATTAGATAGTTAGATGTTTATAGTGTCAAAACGTAAAGTCTAAGCATGGACATCTCGTTGGATTGCTAACACCATTTCCCATTCCTAAGTGGAAATGGGAAGTTGTTATTATTGATTTCATTACTATATTTCACGGGACTATAAGGTAGCATGATTCCATCATGGAAGTTGTAAATAAATTAGAAAATGATGCATATTTTATTCCAGTAAAGATAACTCACAAGGCAAACAACATTGTTGAAATTACATGAAGGAAATTGCTAGGCTACATAGTGTGCCTAAGGCAATTATTTCTAATAAATATCCCAAGTTCACATCAGATTTATGGAAAGAATTAAAGGGATTTGGGACAAATTTAAATTTTAGTACAACATATCACCTAGAGTTAGATGGGAAAATGAAGAGGATCGATCAGATGATTGAGGATATGCTAAGGATGTATTTAATGGATAAGCCTTCTAGGTGGGAAGAATACCTTCATCTAGTTGAATTTTCTTATAATACCTGGTATCGAGCATCTTTGAAGATGAGTGCATTTGAAGCCTTGTATGGAAGAAGGTGTAACACACTTGTGAGTTGGGATTATCCAGCTAATGAAGTCATCATTGGGATAGAGCTTCTCAAGGAAATTCAAGAGAAGATGGTGAAAATAAAGCAGAACTTAAAAGTTTCACATGATAGGTAGAAAATTTATGTGAACACAAGCATAACACACATATAATTTAGAGTGGGCGAGCATTTCTTCTTGAAATTCAAGGCTAAAAAGAGTTCACTGAAATTGGGAAGCCACCCAAAACTGACAATAAGATATTGTGGACCATTTGAAATCCTGGAGAGGATTGGTCCTTTTGAATACATGCATCCATGCACATTGTAATGACCCTCTGTTGAGACGGCGATAAAAGAAACATACAACAGGTAATTTTTTTTTATTTTTTTTAAATGGCGTTAGGAAATATACATCACCATTTAATAACGACATCTATGACACTTCATGCGATATATAAATGAAACAATATCAACACATAAACCACAATCACGACACAAGATGACACATCATTTCCATAAATGACAAACACCTATAGATGCCATATCACACTAAAAAGAAATCCAATCAGTGCGTTTATACAATTAATCATGACGTACGTACAGTCTAAATCAATCGCTCAACTCGGCTCTTAGGGACGGTCATCAGATTACAATAATCAACATCGTTTTCAAGGTAAACGCCTGACCCATTTCCATATTAACATGTTCACTTAATGATCATTGTGTGCAACAATCCAATCATAAGGAAATCACACAACAACATTGACGCAAGCACATTAATAAGTTAAGGCGTGAACCTTTATGTGTCAACTTAGTCCGTAGCACCCACAACCAAACCACCTATCAATATCATAACCAAAGAAAAGGGGAAATCAATATTAAAATGATCATGCAGCAACATATCTAGATGGCACGAGTAATCTTAAGACTTAATATTTATCCATCCATAGTATTCTTAAGGCGTAGCGAGACAACTAGTTTGCTTACCATTTAAAGAGAGCATAACCATTAAGGAATTTGAATTTGACATCAAGGAATAATATTTAAGAAGATCTCAAGCAATAAATATTCTGAACATAGGTTAGTAATTATGTCGTTAAGGATGAGTATGAGCATTAAAAGATCTGATAAAAATCATGAATCCGTCATTAAAACTCGTCAAAAGGTAACTGGATAAGTATTCTACGATAGATAAGAATTCACTACTATGATGGAATTGATGCTCGTGTAAGGTCATCCTAATCCTATTTAGATAATGACAAAAGGACCACTACTATCCTTTACCTGAAATGTTAAGGAACAACCAATCTTCTTCACCAATCCCAATTCAATGGTTTTCTTACACTAAAAAGGGAGATCCCAGATCAACAATTTAGTTGATTCTCACTCTGCATTATTGTTATAAAATAAAATCTGGGGATGCATTTGACACCTCTTTGCAAGGGTATTTAATATATAAATGTTTAAGGAGTGGAATTGAAGTATAATTTCATTCCTGGGCAAGGAGAAAATTTTTGGATCGATCGTTGTCGAGACCTTGAACATGATTTAATTAAGGGCAGGTTGTTGATGGAAATTGAGCTGAACAGAAACCTCCCAACCCATAAAATGGTAATTATAATTAAAATAACACGAGAAGAAAAAAATATGGTTATGAAATCGAGTTTTGTGCAAGGATAACATATAAAGGATTGTGGAACCTATTTTTTTCCATTAAGGTAACACTTGGAAAAAATGATTAATAAACCTATTATGTCCAAAAAGGATAACACACAAAAATAATGGTTATTAAATATATTATGTTGAATCATGAAAACATATGGGAAAATATGAATTAAGAAATTGTTTCCAAAAAGTAAAACAACTAAACGTGGCATGTTTCCTGAGCAAAGAGGATTTGCACGGCTATAGACATCATTGGTTGTGTTTACACTTCTAGGGTTCGATTTCTTTGATATATCCAGCCCTTGAAACTGCAAAATCGATTCAGCAATAAGTGGAGCTAAACTCCTAAAGAGACCATAATTGCCACGCCACAAGGGTCTCTTTTACCACAAACGTACAATATTCGATCTAAAGGCTCTTCGTGGGGTCCTTTTTCCTTGAAGTCCGCCCTTCAAAGAATGTTGGGCACTATTTTATTAAATAGGTGGGTGGACAATCATAGGCTTTTTAGGGTTAGGCATTTACCCAGTGGAACCGTCGCTAGGATCTTGATACGTGAAGTAAGCTTTCTAAGAGAATTCTGAAGGGTAAGGGATTAGATGAGGATTAGAAATGGATGACTGAATCGGGTTTGACAGGTCGCACGTGAAAAGGGGCCACCCAGTCAACTCCTCCTGAATTGGAGATGTTCTCAAATCATCTTATCTAGAAGAGAAGCTCACACACGAATGAGAAGCCCCACTCTCTCTCTCTCAAGACTCGTCTCATGCGTTCACTTGAAGGACAACATTGTTGTAGGCAAGCAAATGTTCAGGAATATGGTCTTGAAGAAAAGGTTGACATTGAAATGACAGAGCTGGTAGTACTGCATTTTTTAGTAAGGATTGCTACACTAACAATGGCTGACAAGAATAAACAGAGACGGCAGAAGAAGAAGTTACAAGTTCTTGGATGATGAGGAGGAGTTGTTACAGTTGTAACTTGTGGTGGTGGAGGGTAGAAAATGTTACAACGTTGATAAGTGAGGAGCATTAGCACAAGGCACCTGGAAAATGGGACACCAGGTATCTAAACACACCAAAAAAATGGAATTGAAGGCAAAAAAAAAAAGCATGTGAAGCACCTATCGGCCAAATATTTGGAGGATCTACAAAAGAGAATGTCCTTGGACTAAATGAATCCTAAATATGGGCAGGCCTTCTGCAATGCTACTTTCACTGCGGAGGGTAGGCAGATGCATGCTCTCATAGGCATACTGACTCCACCGCGTCCCTTCACTTTTTTACATTATGTACCCAGAATCCATGAATGAACAAGGCATGTGTTAGCCAATATTGTCAGTCCTCAGGTTAAGTCAAGGAGTGGTGAGGTAAGAAATTTTGTTTTGTGGTTGTTGCAGTTTCTCTACAGTGGACAGGAATCCTAGTTCCACAGAAATATGAACCCAGGCCTAAATGGGAAAGAGGATGTGGGAAAAACCAATGTGCTTCTGCTAAAGACCTCGCGCGTGACGCTCTCACTGCAACTCAATTTTTTTTTCTCTTTTTTTTWAAAAAWWTTTAATTTAATTTTGGAGTTGAGSATCTCTCCATTAACACAGATATTCAACTTCCTATTCTAAATAATTCTCACATTGAAATATTTCTTGTATCCATATTTTGGTATTAGGCATGCATAAATTCTTGTATCAATTGACAATGTAATCATAATCAAACAGAGTTGAGGCAGTGGTTTCTCATTTTCATTTAAAAAAACACTATGATAACATAGAAGAATTCCTCATCGAGTCAACACATACATATATTTAACTTATTTCAAATGCAAAGGTAACATGCTTATCGTGACCTCAGGAAAAGAATATGTGGTTTCTTTCCCGTGCTTGCGCTCCATCTAGCTCCTTCTTGCTAGCCGTCGAGACCTCACAGATACCTCCCAACCAACGCTATGGGTACTCTTCTTCCCCATGAGCCCTCCGAGCCACAAAAGGGCCATGCACACAACCAGGGAAAATCTATCTCCCAGATCACCTCACAAGGTCGAGCTACCACTCCCTTTCGAGCTGTGCATCCTAACTCCCACAAGGTAAAATCAGTCAAGAAAAATATCGACAGTGTAACCTTACGACTACCAAACATGATCCATACTCCTCCTCCACCGTCCTTTTTATATATTTTTCTTAGTGATTAGTTTCCAAAACCCTCTTTAGATTATTTTTATTAAATTTAATTAGGATAAACCTCCCCCGTACACATGTCACTCGATCCCTTAGTTGCACTAGAAAATCAATTTATTAATTAATTAAATTTGTGTATTTCCCTCACTCACCTAAAAGCGTTCCTAAAAACGCTCCTTGGTGTCCCTTTATTCCCTTACAATTCTTAAATGACTGACGCCTTTCTTAAAACCTAGTTGAGTTCACAATTAGAAGGTTCCAAAGACTAGATTCCCTATTATGTTGGGCATTCCACTTTTTCTTCAAGTTTCCACTTTTCTATCCAAGTTTAGAATTAGTAGGTTTAGACATAAGCAACGATTTGCCCCTTTTAATAATTTAATCCTTCAATAAAATTTTACTTGAATTATTAATGTTTGAATTTTCTTTACCCCCTTCTTGTTACATGTCAATTTAGTGTTTTTTTTTTTATCACATGTTCTACTTAGAGTTAGGTTTTAAATTCACTAGGCTTGGCGACAATTTTTAAGGGGAAATTTGTTATTTAACTTTACTCATACCCTCTTTCATTTTAAGGTTGACCAGGTCTTAAGGAGGCATAGTTTTCTAGACATTGGGTTTATTAATCTTGCCAGAGTTAAAATCGTGATGTGTCCTTCAAGACACACTACATGCTCCAAGGGTTCCACTCACCTTTTCCTGTTTTATTTGCATGGCGTGCCCTTCAAGAYGCACGGTGTGMTCCAAGGGTGCCACTCGCCTTTTGACTGATCTTGGTAGACGTCAAAACCCTGGAGTCAATACTTCATTAGGTGACCTAGTGGGAGACTAAGGGCCTCTAAGGAATAAGGACCCTGCCTTATTGTGCACCCCTTAGAATCATCGTGAGAGGCTATCACATTATGCCCTAACGACATTGTGGATCTCTTGAACCATGTAATCGTTAACCTACAGTTCGAGCCACGACAGGAGTGCTAGTAGGATGTGGTAGGGATGCTACCACAGCTCTCTCTCAATATCTCTGGTTGTCATGCGTGAGCCCTTTACTCCTAATGTGAGTCTGGTTAGAAAGCTACCATCATTCTGCATCCATCAATGAAACATGTTAGTGATAACAATCAACATCATAATATCTAGTCATATGCCACATATGTAATATCAAAACATTCAAACCATAACCGTCTTCTCCCTGAATCGATCTGGATTCCAACAAGATCCTTTGATGCCATCGACATCATCAAATGTCTAGAGTTCTGCACACTCAGGAAAACAAGTCAATAGCACATGCTAATATAAATATCATCAAATAACATATCATCAAATCCACAAACATCATCATGATCCATAATCAAATCAGTCAATCATATAGTGAACTGGATCACTTGCACACAAGTGTCCACAAGAATAAGTCACATCGATTGTGCTCAAGAGCGGGTTGTTACATACACCCCCTGTTGGCACAGGGGCAGACCCAGGGTTCAACGCTCAAGAGTGCACCAACAAAGCCCTAACTACCTGCCCTTTCGGAAACACCTGCGAAGCAGATGAAGTCTCACCTGAGGTAGAGGCAGGGATGGTTGCAGGACTCAAGTGTCTGCAACCTTAGCTAGGACACAGATCTGTGATTATCTTTCTTACAGCACACTTAGCATCAGTTATTTCCTAACATACATTCATTAATACAATTCACAGAAAGCATAAAGCACTGTAGTAATTACTCAGATCTAGCACTTAACAATGATAAACATGTTATACTCAATAGATTAAGCACTTAGCATCTTATGTATCATATCTAGCATGCATTAATATCTCATAAGCACAAAGCATCAATAAATCTATCTAAACATATCATAGCACTTAGCAAGAGAGAGACAAACACATCAACACAGTACACAGAGTTACCGTGGTTCACCCCCACCCTGGGGCTATGTCCACAAAGTCTTCTTTATATTATCTCGATCAAGCAGTTACAACACGGAGCTTCAATGGCCCTTACCCCACACAAGACAAGAGATCTGTGCATCTCGCTAGATCCTCTTTCCCCGGGTAGATCCAAGCACTAAGCCTTCTCACACTCTGTGCACTCAACACTATTATAGCATGCACAAATCTCTTACAGTCACATAGACTTCTGATCACATAGATCCAACTTATGCACTAAGACATCGACTAGACAGGGCTTCATTTCTTACATGGCCTAGACCTCTATTTATACATAGAAAAAGGCCTAAACGAGGGCCGACATCCCTTTCTCGTTACAATATTCCCCAAAAAAACCCAAAAAGGTTCCACAAAAGGTGGCTAGATCCTGTGATCTCTACTTTGCTATGTGCTCCATCTTTGACAGGAAGTCGAAGTACCAAACGGTCAACTATGACCAAGTATTCCTCAAAACTTGGTCGAGGGCCAACAGGCCCCCAACACTCACATGTGACTCATCCCGAGTCACTCTTCTCTGGGTAACTCTACCTCGAAGGCCTCGAGATTTTCTCGAGCTGCTTCAACCTGTTTCTTCGCTACTGCTTCTTGCTCGACAAACTCTTGAATGAGTGCATTACTAACTGGTCTTTCTAAGCGCTGCTATGTTGTGTTCATGACCTGTTCCATGTCTGTCCCTTGGCTCTCAATATCTAAGAATAGTTGACATACCCTATCCTGCAAAGGTTGAAGTTGTTGTGTCACTTCCATGACCTTGCTCTAGATCATATGAATCTGTTGCTGCATGACACATTGTTCGTGGGACCTCTTCATTTTATCTATGGTCGGTAGGGCCTTCAGCTGTACCTGTAACTTCTTGGCTTGGTACTTCACCTCTTGGAGCTATGACTCCAATTTATGAAATTCAGGGTTCTCAGATAGGTTCTCATGTATCTGTGCACTTCTACTACTTAATTGCTTACATTATTCAGTGAATGCCTTAATCATTTCTACTGTACTTCGGGCATTCACTTCTCATTGGTCACGTTCTTCTTGTGGAGTACTCAGTATAGAATGGAGCTCTAGTTCTACTACTCTTTGTTGCAGTTGTCGAATGACTTCAGGAATCTTCATTACTTAGCATTCTATGGGTTCTTCTTCCTTCTGTTCTAAGCCAGTCACAGAGAGAATTCTTCTATTGACATCTTCTTCAATCCTAATTTGCTTCGCGAGAAGTTGCTCCTTCTCCTTTTGGATATTTGTGCGTTCTTTATCAAACTTCTCTTGTATGACCTCCTTCTCTTGCTGTGCAGCTTGGCATTGCTCTATGATTTCCTCGTGTGCGTTCTTTAGGGCCTGGGTGGCCTGCGTTGTTACTTCTTCTGCTTTCTGAAGGCGTACTTCGACTAGGTCAGCAATTCTGCGAAGTTGAACTGACTCGTCTCCTATCCTACTTCGGGTGTTCCTTCTGGCATAGGTGCAGTGGAGACTACACAGTTAGAATAGAGGACTCATTTTACTCCTTGTAGCTCAACTTCTATTCTGTCGTACATCATTTGTTGCTTGGCCTCCTGCTTTTATGTGATCTCTTCTATAGATTCATTCAAAGCTACGAGGAGAAAGATGAAGTCATATGGATTGAGTGTGATCTTGATCTTGGTCACAGTCGCTTTGGCTTTCTTCTTAACAAAAGACTTCGAAGGTGACCCTTTTCTTTTCTTTATAACTTCGACTTCATCTTCTGGTTGTTGTTCAAATTCTTCTAGGTCTTCATCGTTACCTTCTTCGTCTGGTGTGACGGAAGATGTCCTTATAGAGCGGCTATCCACATCTTGAACCTATTCAGTTTTCTTCATCTCCTTTGTCTTATTTGTCTTCTTTGTCTTCTGTGTCTTAATGGGCCCATGTGTGTCCTGCACAGCTTCTTGGTTGCTGATATATGAAATATCCGCTGGATCTGCTGCAACGAGGAGGTCCACCGACCATTCCTTGGTAATCTCTTCAAGGTATTCTTCTGTCAATTTATAATAGGACTGTAGTTGTTCCTAGTGCTCATCAGTGAATGGAGTTAGGTATATGAAGTGGCGGTCCGCGCTGAACTTCATTAAGGTTCTAAATCTGTGGAGTGTGTTATNATGTGTCTTAATGGGCCCAGGTGTGTCCTGCACAGCTTCTGGGCTGCTGATATATGAAATATCCGTTGGATTTGCTGCAACAAGGAGGTTCACCGACCATTCCTTGGTAATCTCTTCAAGGTCTTCTTCTGTCAATTTATAAAAGGATTCTAGTTGTTCCTGGTGCTCATCGGCGCATGGAGTTAGGTATATGAAGTGGCGGTCCACGCTGAACTTCATTAAGGTTCTAAATCTGTGGAGTGTGTTCGAAGTAATGTGAGGTGTGGCTTATATCGTGGTATTCAACTGGATGTAGTATCTATGAAAGAGGGTATTCGACTGCCATTTCCTGCTCATATCTATCATGTACCATAATGTATTGAACTTCACAGCCAATGGTTCAAACGGTAGGGTTTCAGGAAAAATGACATCCTCTGACATCTCCCATGCTATGAAGGCAATCAGGATGAGAAGCCAGCTGAAGTGGAACTCATATCCTTGGTCTTGCGCTTCTATGCAATCCAATTCGAGTTGATCCTATAAGTACTTTGACCAGTTCATTTGGATTCCTTCTGCGCATTTTCCTGCGAGATCAACTACAAACCCAGATACTTGCGTCGGTCTTTTCTTGTGGACTAACTTTCCTGTGATCATCTGACAGGCGAGGCTCACTGCACCTATGTCAATATAGGTTACCTTGTAACCTCACGCGCCTTTTTCAACATTTCCATAGTCCTCTTTAATCTTCTGTGAAAGAGCACGATCTGTGGTCTTTCCAGGGTAATAGTCTTGCGGGTTAGGGCCCTGCATGCTCAGCCCTGTGATCTAATTGATCAGCGTTGGATCAATCGTTATACATCGGTTCAACCAGAGATATCCTCCATGGTAGCTCGCCAGTAGCAATTTTACACAAGCGTTCACCTCCCGGTACCTGCCAAAGTGTGGAATCTTCATTACATTAAGTAAGGTGGATTGCATGAGGTTCATTGTCCATTGCTGAGGGACAATCTTGGAATTCTTCCCCTTTGTCATTGTCAGATACTTGTGCGGGGAAAGCATAGTGTGGGATTTTCGGCCACCAAGGTTGAAGTCGCAAAACTTCAATGCTGGGAGCTTGGTCTGCTCAGTGCGAACTGCGTGCACACCCTTCGGTAGGTGCACAATGATCATAGGACAGTCGTAATATCGGGGCACACTGTCATAGTTGATTTCACCTTTTAGAGGAGGTATGTAAGAGGGCAGGATGCTTGGGATCAGTTTCGCGTTCGCGATGTCATCTCTATGTTTAGTACGTTTCTCGGTGGTCTATCGGGATGGTCTAGCTCGAGTAGTGGATGGATAAGTTGCTACTCCTCTTGATGACGAGGCTTGGACTCTGGTGGACATTCCTCTTTCCGACATAACTCTTTCGGTTATTAAGCTAGTGAGTACTTATCTCATCGATTCTTCTGTTGCGCTAAGCTCGTCGGACATGTAAGCTCAGGATCACTTTCTCAGGTTGTCAATGGGATGAAGGTACCGTAATCGAGTAGAGAGAAAGGCGAGGTAGTCACTATTCCACAATGCAGGTATTCTGTGAGCTCAAGATTTGAATTGGAAAAAGTTTCTTCCAGGCATGGCGCGATGGGATAAGTAAGTAAAGTTGTAACAAACTGCTTGCAACAGATAGGAGGGTCCATTAACTCTTGATCTATCCATTATGGCGTAGTCTAACGGTCAGGTAACAGGTCATAACTTTCTTTCGAGTCATTCGGGCCATCAGCGGAATGGGTATATCGTCTTCTAATGGCTATATTACTTCGACATGGCGAAGTGCCATATGTCGTTGTTCTGCTATCCCAAAGAAGCTCAAATTTTGCATGTTTTCCTTCTGCGGGGTTTCTTCTGGAACGTTCTATAATTTCTCCAACTTCTCTTTCTTCTTCATGAGTTTTCTAGCCTTCTTCCTAGTGAGCTTCATCTCGGTCATCCTTTTTTCATTTTGATTCTTTTCTTCTCTTGTCATGGTAACTTCGCAGTGCTAAGATTCTTTCTTCAGATCCACGGGTATTACTTGTCCAACATATTTTTTGGTCCTCTGTGGTTCTTCTAGCGTTCTGTCAACTTCGTATTCCAAGTTCCTGGGGTCAAGAACCCTTGATCTGTTCTCTCATTCTTCAATCAACTGCATGATCCTTCTAGTCAAGAAGTCTCTTAACTCTTGCTTATGTTGTTCTATGTCCTTTTATGCTTTTTGTTTTCTAGCTTGATCTTTCTCAATCCAAGGTTTACCAAGTAACATAGTAAATGGGGCGTTGTCCTCCACGAACTTAACAATCTCAAAATCTTCTTCTGTTGAAGCTCCATAAGCATTCATAGATATGTGAGTAATATTTCCACATAGGTTTACCAGCTTTCCTCTGAATAACCCTATTCCTCCTAATGAAGGGGTCATATCAGGTCTTCCTATAGCTTTCCAGGTTCCTTCTGTCATAATGTTCACCTGTGTTTCTTCATCCAAAACACAGTCAATGTCGAAGTCTCTTATTCTCACTTCGATCTGTTCTTTCTTCTTGAAGATATTTGATAGCCTAACATGTTGATGGTCATTCAAGATATCTCTCATTTGTAGCAATATCTTTTCTGATTCTTTCTGGGTTTCTGCTATAAACTTGGTCTCTTCATCTCCTGCTTACTCTATATTTAGTTTTTCAAGCCTAGCCATCATTCTAGGGCAATCCAGTACTTCATGGTCCATAGCCTTACAACAAAGACAACTGGGTCTTCACCCAGGGCATTCCTTAGAAAGATGGTCGGGCCTTCTGCAATTGTAACAAAGAGTTAATCCTCTCTTTCTCTTCAATGATCCCCAACTTTTCAGGTACTGTGTGCTAGGATCATAACGGTTAACCTGCAATTTTTTTTTTTTATCATTTACATTTGTTTGGAAAAATATAAGAGATTCTCTAAAATCCTATAATGACTACACTCTAAAAACACAATCTAAGCCTGGGTAGTAAAACATTGAATGCCACAAATCATAATAATATATTATTTCTTGAGTTTTAGACCATAGAAAAACAAATCAATTTCAATAATTTCAATCAATGCACATCATTGTGTTGCTTCTTATGATGCCATGTTGAATTTATCAACATAGTTCTTTGAAGCCCAAATGTTTCAAGTTGTCTAATAGAAATTCAAAATGCACCTCAATTGAAATTTAAATTACAAAGAAACCAATGTTGAGTTAACCACTTGATAACTTAAAAGCTATTGAAATATTGTCCACACGACATGAAGTCAAGCCAAGATAAATCCATGCATGGCTCTTGCTAATGCAAAACTATAGAATTTGTTCTAAGTGTAATGATGTTCCTCTTCCAAGAATCCTTATCCTTTTAAATATCAAAGATTACAAGTCAACCAACATTGAGTTGACCACTTGATAATTTAAATGCTATTGAAAAATTTTCGATGCGTCATGAAGTCATGCCAAGATAAAGGTGTACATGGTGTTTTCTAATGAAAAACTATATAATCTGGTCTGAATGAAAGGATGTTGATTTAACAAGAATCCTTATTCCTTTTAAATATCATAAAATAACGTATAATTTTTAAGAATAAGGAAAATTTTAAGCCTTCATTATATAATCCATTGCAATGATGGGTGACTGTTACAACTAGTGAAGTTCATCAGTATTTCTTTAAAAAATATCGATGTCACTAAACACTTACCAAATTCCTACAAATTGATTGGCATTACATTGCATTATGAAAGAATCAGTAAAAAGGAGGATTATCTTGTATAGGAACAATGTTTATGTTCCAAATTCTCAAGAGTTGAGAATTTTAGTGCTAAAAGAAATACACAATGTCCCCTATGTTGGGCATCCAGGGTAATCAAAAGACTATTCTAGTTGTAAGAGGCCAGTAATTTTGTCTAGGAATGAAGAAACATGTGGTTGGTTAGATAGTTATATGTTTAGAGTGTCAAAAGGTAAAGTCTAAGCATAGACATCATGTTGGATTACTACAACCATTTCCCATTCCTAAGTGGAAATGAGAAATTGGTTTTTTTTTTTTTGACAGAAACGGTTAGGAGATTTTTATATTAAAAATAGTGGACATTCCACTGGGTTCGTTACATTGAAGAAGATTTCCTTTTGAACTAGAAAACAAATGCCTGAGGATCTTAACACAGGACATAGTTTGGGAACAAAACTATTTTAGCGATCCAGAGCGGCTTCGCATCATTACATCATTTCTAGCTTGGAAGTTTTTTTTCTTTTATGACACCGTCCGCCATTCATTGATTTGGTCCTGTGAATGACTTTTCGTCGGGCCTAGAGGGTCTTCCTCATCAGTTAGATCTGCCCATTTTGAGTTCTGGGGGTCTGGTTGGTTTGGCAACTTGGGACTGGCTTCTGCCTGAGCTTTCCCTTTAGCAGGGTCTTTGATTTCGGCTTTAGCTTCTGCTTCTTTTGTCGTTCCATGGTCCTTGCTTTCAGCGTGTGGGTCTGTTGGAGCCCTTTTCCACCAGGTGGGTCTTTGGCTCTTGGGCGACCTTTTTTTCCCGGGTATTTTTTCACAGTTGTGGGCTATGTGCCCCATTTCGAAGCAGTTTCTACACCTGAAACTGAGATTCTCATAATCAAGTTTTTGGTTCTTTGAGTAGTCCATGCCTTGAAAATTTATTTGAGCTTGGAAACCTTTGGTGAAATCCATTTATACACAGATCTGCGCAAAGGTGGAGCGGGCTGGCTTGGAATCCAGGCTTCTGCAGAGGAACTTGTTGAGGCCATCGCCAATGAATTGAAGAGACGCATCCCCCTAGAAATGCAGGGGAAAATATAGAATTCTCACCCAGATTGGAGATGAAGAGATACAGTCCGCGGAAGGGTCAAAAGAGGGGGTCCATAATTACATGGATAGACCTGCTCTGCCCTAGAACCATGACCCGGAGTTAAACACCTTGTCTCTATCGCTTGTAGATTTGAAAACTACCACAAAGAACCCCTTTGCACAGGGGTAGGTAATGACTTCTCCATCTAAAAGCGGGTACCATTCGGAAGAGATCTAGGAGAGGAGATCCGAAAGATTGAGCCAGAATGTGTTAAACCTGCAAACGAAAGTGTGATTGTCGTAGTGTCGAGCATGTGTTAGGGCTTCCTACGGCATTTGGATTGAGACTTCCAGAGCTTCAAGAACTGTTACATGCAACCCAAGCGGACGACCCTGACGGGAGGCAACCTCAGGGGTTGTTGTATGCAGATCGAAGGGTTGGTGTGAAGCTACCTCTTTGATGGAGGGGGCCAGAACTGGAGAGATTCCTCAGGACGTCGTCGACGTAGCACCAGGGGGAGCGCGTCTTTGAAGGGGAGACGAGGTCGTAGGAGAAGACGCCATAGTAACATCACCAGGAGGGGCATCGTCGTGCTGAGAAGAGGGAGAGGGAGCCACCATTGGAACCTGAGGAGTTGTGCAACTTCGATGGAGGGAGGTGGAGGGAAGGAGGGCCATAGGGTCGACGACCTGCAAGAGGTTCAAGAGGGTTTTCCAAATCTAAAATGCGCTAGATTTATTAAATTAATTAAATCGGAAATGAGAAGTTGTTACCATTGATTCCATTACTAAATTGCGCACGACTATAAGGCAACATGATTCCATCATGGTAATGGTGAATAAATTAACAAAGGTTGCCTATTTTATTCCAGTAAAGATAACTCACAAGGCAACCAACATTGTTGAAATCACATGAAGAAAATTGCTAGGATACATAGTGTGACTAAGGAAATTATTTATGATAGAGATTCCAAGTTCACATCAAATTTATGGAAAGGATTATTTAAGGGATTTGGGACAAATTTAAATTTTAGTACAACATATCACCTAGAGTCAAATGGGCATTGGGAAAATGAAGAGGATTGATTAGGTGATTGAAGATATGTTGAGGATGTATGTAATGGATAAGCCTTATAGGTGGGAAGAATATCTTCATCTAGTTGAATTTGCTTATAATAATGGGTAGCATCTTTGAAGATAAACACATTTGAAGACTTGTATGGAAGGGGGTGTAACACACTTGTGAGTTGGGATTACCCAGCTGATGGAGCCATCATTGGGCTAGAGTTTCTCAAGGAAACAGAAGAGAATATGGTGAAAATAAAGAAGAACTTAAAGGTTACACATGATAGGTAGA
>ML782760.1:281713-337565 GCA_009831015.1 Picea engelmannii | reverse complement strand
ATTGATGAGTTTAATATATTTTGGGACATCGTGCATATGGGAATGATAAATGTTTTCTCCTTCTCGTAGCATAGCTTTCATCGAAATGAAAAGATTGCATCTTCGTATCTTTGCATAACTTTCGAGTCAGTCAAAACACCATATTGTTCATGCCATTTTCCTCTTGAGTAACAACAGCCATAAAATAAAACGCTTATAAAAATTGATTAGACATTTTTATCTTTTTTGGTAGCAAACCTACATTAGATTAGTTGTAGGGATTTGGAATAGATGTGAAAGATAACTTTCCAAAGTTGCAAACAAACATAGAATCTTGAGTTAGGGAGCAGTTAAATCCACTTATTACATTTTGTCTTGGGAAGCCCTTCTAACACAAGGTTCAATCACGAGGTCGCATTGAGACTAGCAGAGTTGCTCACCCTGCTTTGTTGATCTTGGTGTAGAGATTACGTGTATTATGGGGGTCGCTTGAGAGGTATACCCACAATGATGAGTGGAAGCCTTTCAAGTTGATTTCGGGCTAGATACCCTACCCTTGCACGTGGATCGGACTGTCGACTGTCCCCCCAGGATTTATTGTTGTCAGTGGTAACCTTAGTGGCCTATCTCTTTAGGGTCTTTACACAAGGTGACTGTGGAGGGGCAAGTCTTCACGATACCTGGAATCGACGTTGGCAAAACTCACTCGGGCTCCTTGGAGGGTATACCCATGATTATGTGTGGGAGCTTGCACCAGGGTGTAAGTCCGTTAAGCAGGTCATCAACGTAACTTTTCCACCCGCTCTATATTAGCCCCTTCTTACTTTGTTCCCGCGACATTGGATTTCATCACCAACTAGTGTGCTCATCGTAAGAAGGTTTTGTTTGTTTGCTTGCTTCCTAGATTTTTAGCGTGTGTTGTTTGTTTTCCCTAGCATACTCTAGGTTGGATTTATTTAATGGATTCAGTTCCTGGAATGACCAATGAAGGAACACCTGCTCCAGGGGAACCTTTTGTTTTTCCTTCTTGTGGAAACATTGGTCCTCCTCACATCGCTACTTTGAGCCTTCCAGGTCTCACTATTGGATTATCGGTATGGTTGTTTTCCACTCAAGTAATCCCGAATGCAGTTAGTGCTTCATTCACGAGCACTTCCCCCCAATAGCATCAACCTAATGTTGATCCTTCACCTTCTTCACCAGTAAGGTCTTCTTCTCCTTCTTCGCTTGCAATGTCACCTTTCGTTTCATCTTCTTCGTCGTGTGAAAGTTCTGAACCTAGTAACTCGGTGAATAAGAAGAAGAAGAAAAGGAAGAATAAGAAGAAGAACATTAAGCAAGGATCCAAACCTCCAACCACTGTCAAACATGTTGGAAAACAACCAGTTACTATTACTCATGCTGGGAGTGTTGATGATGTCAAGATCACCCAAAAAAACCGTAAGCCCAAGTACCCTTGCAGGCTTTGTAAGGGTAGCCATCTTCTTAAGGAATGCCCTAGTCTATCCAAGGTTATAGAAGCATGGTCTACACATAATCGCCAACCCACGTCGTTAGCCTTTGAACAACATGCTGACAAGCCCCCGTCAACCAGCCATAATACGGTTGGGAAGAAGAAAAGTAGAGTCAAGTTCCCATGTATGTTATGCAAAGGGAGTCATCTCACTCACCTTTGTCCTCATATGGATGAAGCCTCTAAATTACTGGAAGACATGACTGTTTCACAACCTCAACTTCCAGTTGTTTACTGTATGTTTTCTCTCAACCCTCCCATAGTTGATGGAATGATCACTCTGGTCCCTTCATCGGTCAATCAAGTTGATCATGTCGTCAATCTGGTCACGTCCTTAGTTGAACCAGTTGACAAAGTAGTTGATCTGATACCATCCTCGATCAATCTCGTTCTCCCCTCAGAGAGTGAAACTAAAGAGGTCGATCCGATCCCATCCTCGGTCGATCCCACTCCCCCATTAGAGAGTGTCAGCCAAGTGGTCGATTCGTTACATCTGTCGACCCCATTCTCCCCTTGGAGAATGAAACCCACGTGGTCGATCTGAGCTCATCATCGGTTGATCCTACTCTCCCGCTAGAGATTAAACCCAATACTGCCCATGTTTTTCTCGTTGATACAGACTCTGTCGTGTCAGGGGGTATTCCTCCTTCTCTCGTGAAACCCCCTCCAAGTAATGAGGCCATCCATTTTGATTGGAGTGTGCTAACTGGACCTCGTCTTCCCTCTTACATTCCTTTCCAGATTACAGTACAAGTTTGTTGTTGGGACGTTCCCCAAACGTTGATAGATGAAGGTTCGTCTATTAGTATTTTGTCATCTATTGCTTGGCAAGCTTTGGGTTGTCCTCCACTTGCGTCGGTTACATAGAATCTGTTAGCTTTTAACAGAAGAACTAGTCAACCTTTAGGCACCCTTCCTTAGTTTCCTGTAACTCTGGGAGGGAAAAATGTCTTTATTGACATCATGGTAGTCCAAGACCCCTTGGATTTTTCTTTACTCCTTGGGCAAGATTATGTCTATGCCATGAAAGCTATTGTGTCTACTCTTTTTCGTGTGATATCTTTCCCTCACGATGGACGAGTTGTGTCTGTTGATCAACTTTCATTCATTGTTTCATTCATTGACCCTAACTAGATTGCCTCCCTAAATGGTTCTTGTATGCAGACAATATCGCCCCTGCCACAGGTTAATTATGTGGCGTTGTCACCCATGGCTTCAACTTCTGATGACTTAGATCCAGTAGTTGACATGGTGATCTCTTCGATAGGGTTGTTAGAGCCTGATCTCTTTGCTCCTGTCGCGACCCTCAATATGGTGTCCTTCTAGAGTGTGTTTCTTCCTTCCAGTGAAGACCTCTTGTAAGCCATGACCGAGTTTTGTCCCTTGACATGGTGTCATTCCAGAGCATTGTCCTCTTGGAATCCATGATCAAGAAGAGAGACTTACAAGGATAGTTTTTTGCGTCTCTGAGGCAACCTCATTAAAAAATGAAACAGAGGTCTTTGAGCATGGTTTTTTGATTTCAAGCTCATTAAAAAATGAAACCACTTATGAGGATAATTTTTCGTCTCTATGGAAACCTCGTTAAAAAATGAAACAGAGGTTACGAGCATAGTTCTTGTTTCTGTGTCAAGCTCGTTAAAAAATGAAATAGTTTTTCCCCCTCTCTATTTGAGTCAAGTCCTTCGTCTAGTATTTGAAGCTTCATTTCATTCTCCTTTGTAGTTGGATGAAACGAAGCTTGGGGGGCATTTGCCTCAGCCTCTGGACTTCATGCTGAAGTTGAACCGCTAGTTTCTTAAGCTGGGGGCTAAGTACCAACCATCCATGTGTTATGCATTGGGAAGTGCAAGCATAGTTTTCTATGGTTCAAGCTTGTGTAAAAATGAAACCACTTACCTCAAGCATAGTTTCCTCTAGTTCAAGCTTGCGTAAAAATGAAACTAGGTCCAAGCATAGTTTCATTTTGTTTTAAAGCTTGCGTAAAAATGAAAACAATCTCAAGCTTAGTCTTTGTTCTTTCTCATGCTCGTAAACACATGAGAATAAGTTACCGAGCTTAGTCTTTGTTCTTTCTCATGCTCGTAAATACGTGAGAATGTAACCGAGTATACTTTTATCACTTTTTCGGACTCGCAAAGGTTATACGAAAAAGGAACCCATTGGAGTCCTCTTTAAGCTCTTTTCAGACTCTCTAAACATGAAAAGATTGTCGAGCAATCTTGTTCTTTTCACGCTCGTTAAATTATTTGAAGAAAACATCTATTGACAAATAGTTTATCTCTTTTTCAGTCTCATCAGACTACTTTACGAAAAAGTAACTGAGAGAGTTTACTTTAAGTGTTTTGCAGACTCTCTAAACATGAAAAACCCCTGAGTTTTCTTTCTTTGGACTCATAAAACAAACATTGAAAGGCCCATATGGGACCTGAGTTTTCTTTAAGTGTTTTTTAGACTCTCTAAACATGAAAAACCCATGAGTTTTATTTCTTTGGACTCGTTAAATAAACATCTAAATGGGACCAGACCACTCCTTCTTAGGGTTCGTTAAACATACTCCGAGGGATTCATCCAAAGGATGAGCTTACATCATCAATCATATGTTATCCTCCTCAAGCTTGCGTAAAAATAAAGAGGTACTCGCCAAAAATGGTGGGCGGAAAATTGGGAAAGAAATGTGTTTAAACCTGTATTCTATGGAAGAGTCACTTTTGAACATGACACCCTTTCACTCGCCTTGTGTCTAGGTTGGAAAATCCACTTGCCTCCTGATCATACTCCTGTAAGATTACAAATTGGTTTGTGATCCTTGATGTTGAGTTAGTATTTCCAAGACAGTTGTTGTGTCATCAATATGTTCAAAGAGAAGTTCAACCGTAAAAGCCTTCTATTGTGTCGGCCATTTTTGCAGTCTTTAAGCCTTCTATTGCATCGGCCATCCCTGAGGTAGTCCTGAATCACTTGTTACTCTGATCTACTTCAAATATTTTTATCTGTTTCATGTCATTGATGTGGGATACATTAAGGCCCTCCTATGACGAGTCTTTTCCTGTCAACTTCAACTCATTATCCAGGAATTAGACTTAGAAACCAATTGGTACCTTGGAACTTGCATGCATCAATGGTAGGTTTCCTCGCTTTCGACAGTGGGTTTTCATTATTGACCCCTAATCGGGAGATTCTGTCGAGTGTTCAACTTCAGCTCATTTATTCACATTCGTTGGATTGTACCAGAGTACCTTAGGAGTCATTGACATTAATGGTGATTTCCCTCGCACTTATTAACGGTATACACTAATGACCGGTAATCAAGTGGTTTCTACCATGTTCGACTTCAACACATGTATTTGCATGGTTAGATTCGTACTATAGAGTGATAGAGATGAAGACCCTGGATATTTTTCTGACAGATCCAGGTTGTGTTGGAGTATATTCAGTGTATTGTTGCATAGAACCACATTGTATGTCTGGTGGCTATGTTCAAATTTGAGTCTTTAACACATATATCCACAGTGTATTTTTGGTGGCTATGTTCAGATTTGAGTCATATTGGCATGGATCCACAGTGTATGTTTGGTGGCCATGACCTGTCTTACTTGACATGGATCTTCGCATGTCAGCATTTATGCTTTGATTCATTTGTATTCTGAGTATGGGAATGCCTACCTCAGTGATGATATATTATTGTACTATATTTCCTTGTTTGTTGGCAGGTTTCCGACCGACTGTTCCTTGTTCCCTACACACACTCGACAAAGTATTTCAGCTATCACTCTATTCTAACTTCATACTTTGGGGGGCTCTCTGTTACACATTATTTTCTTCATCCCTATGACCGTTAATGATGTAAACCTATTTGTTGCCTTCAGAGGGGTTAGTGGCCTGAGTTCCTGAAGAGAGAAGGGAGAAGAACTTTTCCTGAGAAAAGAAGTTGCATTTTCCTGTGTAAAAACCTTATAAAAAAGGAAGTTTGCAGGCTACCTATGTATTAGGGTGCGAGAATGCCTGATTCTCGCAGGCTGCATCATAGCTAAGGTGCGAATAGTTCACAGGTTGCACTATAAGCAAGGTGAGAGAATGCTTACACGTGGGAAAAATGAGCGTTTTCTTGAATCTTCTAGAAGGAGAAACTTCCATGGTGAGGTGGCATACGAATGGTTTGGATCTTACTCACTTTCATGATTTAGTGGGATCATCCTAACCTCCTCACCTTATCCTCTTCAACTTATAAAAGGAGAGGAGCTTTCATGGAGAAGGGGTTCTGGAGCTTGTTAGCTTTGGTTGGCTTGGAATTATTAGCTTGGTTGGAGTGGCTTTAAGATTTGCTTTGTCAAGATAGATTGTGAATATCATCAGATCTATGCTCTCAGAATTGTTGGAGTGAAAGTGTGTGGGGAACGAAGGAAAGTTGGAAGGGACCTTACAAAATCAAGGCCATGGTTGTAATCTCTCTTTCACATTTAATATGATACAATAATATGATTCTTTCCTATAAAGCTTGTTGTGTTTTATTGTATGATTCCTTGAACACATACATAGGTTTATATTGAGTTTATGCTATTGCTATCACTTTGGTTGGTTGCGTTCTTTTGCAGGATCATCATTGTATGAGCATTGGAATGGAGCTAGGAAGGCGATGTCAAGAGGAAGCGACATTTAAACGGTATGTCACTCATCCCTCTTTAGTTAGTAAATTCAATATCTAAAACTTAAGGAAAGCATCATGTTCTGGTGTTTTTTTTTCTAGATCTAGGTGGATCTAGGGAGATCAGTTAGTGTCCGCACCTACCGATTTGTCCGATAACAGAGGCCTATTGGACTACATCATGCAATGTTTGAGGCTTTAGATCCTCACCTTTGCACAAAATTTGGAGTTAAGACCAGTCACGAACTTGTTGATCCCCAACTTCTTCGTGTTCAGATGCGGGGCATACCGAAGTAGCTCCAAAATCTAGTCTCAATATCCAGCACCGTACAACCACCATGTCATAAGGCACTGAACTCATCGAGCTGGCACTCAATGAATTCCTCTAACAATTACTTCTCCTGGAACCGTTCCCCTAACATAGCCTTGACAACCATGTTTAGTTGAGGTAGGAGCATCTTCCTCCATAGAAGAGAACCCCCTCTTTAGTTGAAGATCGCTTGCATGGACCTTCGTGTTGGAGGTCGTAACCTCTAAGCACGACGCACCATACTTTTTCTCTAGCCATGCCTCGGTGACTAAACCGTCCATGGCACACGTGAACGCGAGAACCCAATCTTATAGAGCTCCCTGCAAATGCTACCAGCACTGATTGGGGCACGTTATGGACCCTCAAGGGTACAAGCGCCCTGGCCTTATCTCAGTATAGATGGTTTTTCCAAGCCTTTGTCAATCCCTAGAATCACCTTGTCAGACCCAACTTATCCTACGCAGAAATCTACTCATGCTCAAGACTTGTTCTTCTCCTTGGGGGTTGGACCCCTCTAGTGTGGGTGCTATTGGAGACGTCACACCTCCTTCCCTGGCACCACGTCGTGAACCTTCGCGAAGTCCTCTAACCATGAGTAACTCTTGGATAGGTTAAAGTTTTAATTAGTGCTCATTGATTAATTTAAGTGTATACTTCAGTGGAAGGTGTGGCTATCCACGGTCACAGGGTTGAACCCGCTCTAGTACCACATGTAATGGACCTCTGCTAAGACGACATCAAAAGCAACATAAAACAGGTAATTTTTTTTTTAACTGGTATTAGGAAATATACATCACCATTTAATAACAACATCTATGACACTTCGTGTGATATATAAATGAAACAACATCAACACATAAACCACAATCACAATGCAAGTCAACACATCATTGTCGTAAATGACGAACAAATATCGATGCCATATCACACTAAAAATCAGTCCAATCAGTGAGTTTATACAATTAATCATGATGTACGTACAATCCAAATCAATTGCTCAACTCAACTCTTAGGGAAAGTAATCATATTACGATAATCAACATCGTTTCCAAGGTAAGTGCCTGACCCATTTCCATATTAACATGTTCATTTAATGATCATTGCGTGCAATAATCCAACCATAAGTAACTCACAAAACAACATTGAGGAAAGCAAATTAATAAGTTAAGGCATGAACCTTTACCCGTCAACTTGGTATGTAGCACCCGCAACCTAACCACCTATTCAATAGCATAACCAAGGCAAAGGGGAAATCAATATTAAAATGATCATGCATCAACATATCTGGGTGGTGCGAGTAATCTTAAGAATTAACATTTATCCATCCATAGTATTCTTAAGGCGCAACGAGACAACCAATATTCTTACCATTTAAAGAGAGCATAACCATTAAGGACTCTGACTATGACATCAAGGAATGTTATTTATGAAGAGCTCAAGAACTAAAGATTATGAACATAGGTTAGTAATTATGTCGTTAAGGATGGGCATGAGCAGCAAAATCTCTGATAAAAATCATGAATCTATCATTAAAACTCGTCAAAAGGTAACTGGATAAGTATTCTACGAAAAATAAGAATTCTCTACTATGATGGAATTGATGCTCGTGTAAAGTCAGCCTAATCTTATTCAAAAAATGAAAAAAGGACCACTACTATCCTTTACCTGAAATGTTAAGGAACGACCAATCTTCTTGACCAATCCCAATTCAATGGTTATCTTACACTAAAAAGGGAGATCTCAGATCAACAATTTAGATGATTCTCACTCTGCATTATTGTTATAAAAGAAAATTTGGAGATGCATTTGACACCTCTTTGCAAGGGTATTTAATATATAAATGTTTAAGGAGTGGAATTAAAGTAGAATTTCATTCCTGGTCAAGGATAAATTTTTTGGATTGATCATTGTCAAGACCTTGACAATGATTTAATTAAGGGTGGGTCGTTGATGGAAATTGAACTGAACAAAAACCTCCCAACCCATAAAATGGTAATTATAATTAAGATAACACTAGAAGAAAAAAATATGGTTATGAAATCGAGTTTTGTGCAAGGATAACATATAAAGGATTATGGAAACTATTTATGTCCATTAAGGTAACACCTGGAAAAAATGATTAATAAACCTATTATGTCCAAAAAGGATAACACACAAAAAGAATGGTTATTAAACATATTATGTTCAATCGTGAAAACATATGGAAAAATCTGAATTAAGAAATAGTTTCCAAAACGTAAAACAACTAAACGTGGTCCGTTTCCTGAGAAAAATGGATTTTCACGACTATAGACATCAGTGGTTGTATTTACACTTCTAGGGTTTGATTTCTTCGATCTATCTAGCCCATGAAACTGTGAAATTGATTCAGCAATATGCAGAGCTAAACTCCTGAAGAAACCAGACCTGCCATGCCACAAGGGTCTCTTTTACCACAAACGTATGATCTTCGATCTGAAGGATCTTTGTGGGATGCTTTTTCCTTGAAGTCCAACCTTTAGAGACTTCTGGGCACTATTTTATTAAATAGGTGGGTGGAAAATCATAGTCTTTTTAGAGTTAGAAATTTACCCAGTGGAATCGTCGTTAGGATCTTGAGACGTGAAGTAAGCTTTCTAAGAGAAGTCTAAAGGGTAAGGGATTATATGAGGACTGGAAATGGATGACTAAATCAGGTTTGATAGGTCATGCGTGCAGAGGGGCCACCCAATCAACTCCTCCTGAACTATACATCTTCTCAAATCATCTTCTCTGGAAGCGAAGATTGCGCATGAATGAGAAGCCCCACTCTCTCTCTCAAGTCTCATCTCATGCGTTCACTTGAAGGACCGCATTTATGTAGGTAGGAAAATATGCAGGAATATGGTATTGAAGAAAAGGTTGACACCGAAATGATGGAGCTAGTAGTACTGCATTTTTTAGTAAGGATTGCTACACTGACAGTGACAGAGAAGAATAAGCAAATATGGTAGAAGAAGAAGTTGCAAGTTCTTGGATGATGAGGAGGAGCTATTACGATTGTGGTGGTGGAGGGAAGAAAATGTTATAGCATTGATAAGTGAGGAGCATTAGCATTAGGCACCTAGAAAATGGGACAGAAGGTATCTAAATGCACCCAAAAACTGGAATTGAAGGCAAAAAAAAGCATGCGAAGCACCTATCGGCCAAAAATCCAGAGGATCTATGAAAGAGCTTGTCCTTGGACTAAATGAATCCCGAATACGAGCATGCCTTATGCAATGCTACTTTCACTACAAAGGGCATGCAAATGCACGGTCTCATAGGCATACTCACTTCACTGCGTCCCTTCTCTCATTTTACATTATGTACCTCGAATCCATGAATGAACAAGGCATGCATTAGCCAATACTGCTAGTCCTCGGGTTAAATCAAGGAGTGGTGGGGTAAGAAATATTATTTTGTGGTTTTTACAGTTTCTCTACAATGGAAAGGAATCTGAGTTCCACAGAAACATGAACCCAGGCCTAAATGCGAGAGAGGATGTGGGAAAAACCAATGTGCTTTTGCTAAAGACCTTGCGCTTGAAACACTCACTGCAACTTAGTTTTTGTTTTCTCTTTTTTTTTTTTTTAATTTTTAATTTAATTTTGGAGTTGAGCATCTCTCCATTAATGCACAGTTTCAACTTCCTATTCTAAATAATTCTCACATCCAAATATTTCTCGTATCCCGATTTTGGCATTATGCATGCATAAATTCTTGTAGCAATTGACAATGTAATCAAAATCAAACAGAGTTGAGGCAGTAGTTTCTCATTTTCATTAAAAAAAACACTGTGATAACATACAATAATTCCTCATCCAGCCAACACATACGTATTTTTAACTTCTTTCGAATGCAAAGGTAACATGCTTACTGTGACCTCAGGAAAATAATTTGTGGTTCATCCAGCTCTTGCTTTCTAACCATTGAGACCTCACCGGTACCTCCCAACCAATGCTAGGGGTACTCTTCTTCCCCCTGAGCTCCCCAAGCCGAAAAAACAACCATGCACACAACCAGGAAAAATCTAGCTCCCAACTTGCCTCGTAAGGTCGAGCTACCACTCCCTTTCAAGCTAGGCATCTCAACTCCCACAAGGTAAAATCAGTCAAGAAAAATATCGGCAATGTAACCTTACGCCTACCAGATGTGATCCATACTCCTCCTCCACCATCCTTTTTATAGAGATTTCTTAGTGATTAGTTTCTAAAAGCCTCTTTAGATTCTTTTTATTAAATTTAATTACGATAAATCTCTCTTGTACACATGTCACTCAATCCCTTAGTTGCAGAAGAAAATCAATTTATTAATTAATTAAATTTTCCATTTTCCCTCACCCACCTAAAAGAGTTCCTAAAAACACTCCTTGGTGTCCCTTTATTCCCTTACAATTCTTAAATTACTGACGCCTTTCTTAAAACCTAGTTGAGTTCACAATTAGAAGGTTCCGAAGACTAGATTCCCTACTATGTTAGGCATCCCCCTTTTTATTTAAGTTTCCACTTTTCTATCTAAGTTTAGAATTAGCAGGTTTAGACATAAGCAACAATTTACCTCTTTTAATAATTTAATCCTTCAATAAAATTTTACTTGAATTATTGATGTTTTAATTTTCTTTACCCCCTTCTTGTTACATGTCCATTTATTGTTTTTTTTTTTATCACATGTTCTACTTAGACTTGGGTTTTAAATTCACTAAGCTTGGCGACAGTTTTTAATGGAAAAAATTGTTATTAAACTTTACTCATACCCTCTTTCATTTTAAGGCTGACTAGGTCCTAAGGAGGCATAGTTTTCTAGGCACTAGGTTTATTAATCTTGCCAAAGTTAAAATCATGAAGAGCCCTTCAAGATGCACTACATTCTCCAAGGGTGTCACTCGCATTTTCCTATTTTATTTGCGTGACATGCCCTTCAAGATGCACTATGTGCTCCAAGGGTGCCACTCTCCTTTTGACTGATTTTGGTAGACATCAAACCCTTGGAGTCAATACTTCGTTAGGTGACCTGGTGGGAGACTAAGGGCCTCTAAGGAATAAGGACCCTACCTTATTGCATGCCCCTTAGAATCATCGTGAGTAACCATCATCATCTGCCCTCACGACATCGTGGATCTCTCTAACTAGGTAATCGCTAACCTACAGTTCGAGCCACGATGGGAGTGCTAGTAGGTTGTGGCAGGTATGTTGCCTCACCTCTCTCTCAATATATCTAGTTGTCATGCGTGACCCCTTTAATCCTAATGTGAGTTTGGTTAGTAAGCTATCATCAGCCTGCATCCATCAACGAAACATGTCAGCGATAACAATCAACATCATAATATCTAGTCATATGCACATATGTAATATCAAAACATTCAAACCATAATCATCTGCTCCTTGACTCAATCTGGAGTCTAACGAGATCCTTCGATGCCATCGACATCCTCAAAGGTCCAGAGTCTTTCACACTCAGGAAAACCAGTCAATAGCACATGTCGATATAAATATCATAAAATAACATATCATCAGATCCAAAAACATCAACATGCTCCATAATTGAATCAGTCAATTATATAGTGAACCAGATCACTTGCACACCAGTGTCCACAAGAATAAGTCACATCGGGTGTGCTCAAGAGTGGGATGTTACACACATTCATAATTTTTTTCTTGTGTATTTTCTTAAAAAGTATGTGCCTGATCTTGACCATGTAATTGATTGGAGTGTGATCTAGGTGGAACACAAGGGTGACCTCCAAGTCCACCTAATGCACATATTAGATAGGAAGGTCAAAGTGCTCAGGAACCAAGCCAACAACTTGGTAAATGTATAGTGTACCATGTGGAAGGAGTACCCATAGATTTTTTAATATTTAAGAGGATTTTTATTATAAATTTGTATATAATGCACCAATGATAGTAAAAAAATAAGGGGGAGGGGAATGTAATACCGCATCTTTGACCCCATTTAAAAAAACTTGAAATAGAAAAAAATAAACTCTACTTGTAACAAATGAAACAAGGAATAAGATAAAAAAAAAAAATGAGATAAGAGGAGAATGTAAACATCATCACCACTCCCTAAATGCATCATTCAAAAAATCAAAATATCTAACCAATTTCCAATATAATTGTGTTGTATGTGACTTTGGATCTTGTATGTGGTCACATGAATGCTCAATGTAATCATGATTGTGTCCACTCTAGTAATCAAGTTTTGATTGGAATTAGATGTACACATCTTCAAGTTGATGTGTTTGAATAGACATAATCTATAACGACTAATATATAATGGCTATGTGCTTTGGTGGAAATTAAACTAGGTGTTGTGCATGAAGTTGTCCAATCTATAGGGACACACTTGACTAAATAGTTCCTCAGATAAATAAAACCATTATAATATTTTATGATCTATGTAATTATTAACTATATGGTTGTAAATATTGTACTCAATATTTAAACCATTGTGTTTTAAAAAATTTATAACCCATATGATGAACACAGTTCATACTTGCACACATTACATGTATATGTATAAAAATGTATGCAGTCATGAAGAGGCAAGGATATCTCCATAAAAAAATTAAAGATTGGGAGTGAATCTCACCTCACATCTCGGTACCTTATTTAGAACCGTTGAAATACATTATTTATCACCCAACAACCTTGGGTACTCTGTTTTCCACATGGTACACATGGGGTGGAAATGAAGACAGTGTCCCTCTCATTTCTTTGAATTCATCATTCTTGTATCCTTTATTCCGTAATTATATCCACTCTCCTACCATAAATTTTCCAAGTAACAAAATCCCATTCTCTTAAAATTATCTCTTGTTAATTGCCTCCTTACTCAAGCCACATGTCTCCTGCAAAACATATTACATATGTGAAAAGGTTCAAGCATTCCCTTTTATCCTTTTTCTTCAATTATACTAATGATGTTAATGATGTTTACCATTTTCTCTAAGACCAATAAGGTTTATTAGACAATAAAAGAAATCAAGGTAAAAATTGTTTACAATATTGTGTCAATGAAAATACCAAGATCATTAAAATTTTCATAAGAATTGAGAAACATAGGAGTTTTCATAAGCAATAAGGTCTTGAGTGGTCAAGTTATGAAATTGGATAAAGTTATACCTTTAGGGTGAGTACGTTCAAAGGAGATGGTGCTTATGTTCAACCTCCTCTATGTCACAAATTCTATAAATTTGTTCATCTTAAGACATTTTTAGGTTAGTCAAGTGATGTGTCACTATGTACATCATGACCAACATTGATCATGATAGTGGCAATATTCATTTTGTTCTTTAGACCTTAAATATTGGAAAAATAGTTTTAATATTTGTATATCAAGCTTTGTCATATATTAAACTTGAAACCATTAACAAAACCATCATTATATTTATTAATACATTCTTCATACAACAAATGCATGAAATGGTAACAAATTTCCATGAAAGATTCAAATTTTTTTCCAAAACTTTTCTTGTCATCTAAATTTATTTGGAAAAATGTAAGAGATTTTTTCTAAACTTGAAAATAAGTACAATCTGAATTCATTGCATTATGTTTCGTAATACAATAAGTCACATTAAATGGTAACAGATATTTATAAAATATAAGATGTTAATCCATAATTATTTTTATCATTTACATTTATTTGGAAAACTATAAGAGCTTCTCTAAAATCCTATAGTGACTACACTTTAAAAATACAATCTAACCCTTGGTAGAAAAGCATTGAATGCCACAAATCATAATAATATATTATTTCTTGAGTTTCAGACCATAGAAAAACAAATTAATTTCAATAATTTCAATCAATGCACATTATTATGTTGTTTCTTATGATGCCACGTTGAATATATCAACATAGTTCTTTGAAGCCCAAATGATTCCAGTTCTTGAATAGAAATTCAAAATTCAACTCAATTTCAAAATTGAAATTACAAAGAAACCAATGTTGAGTTAACCACTTGATAATTTAAAATCTATTGAAATATTGTCAACATGGCATGAAGTCAAGCCAAGATAAATCCATACATGGCTCTTGCTAATCCAAAACTATAGAATCTGTTCTAAATGTAATGATGTTCCTCTTCCAAGAATCCTTATCCTTTTAAATATCAAATATTACAAGTCAACCAACATTGAGTTGACCACTTGATAATTTAAATGCTATTAAAATAATGTCGATGCATCATGAAGTCATGCCAAGATAAAGGTGTACATGGTGCTTTCTAATGAAAAAATATATAATATGGTCTGAATGGAAGTATGGTCATTTGCCAAGAATCCTTCTTCATTTTAAATGTCATAAAATAATGTGTAATTTTTAAGAATAGGGAAAATTTTAAGCCTTAATTGTATAATCCATTACAATGATGGGTGATTGTTACAACTAGTGAAGTTCATCAGTATTTCTTTACAAAATATTGATGTCACTAAACACTTACCAAATTCCTACAAATTGATTGGCATTACATTGCATTATGAAAGAACCGATAAAAAGGAGGATTCTCTTGTATAGGAACAAATTTAATGTTCCAAATTATCAAGAGTTGAGAATTTCAATGCTAAAAGAAATGCACAATGTCCCCTATGTTGGGCATCTAGGGTATCAAAATACTATTGTAGCTGTAAGAGAAAAGTATCTTTGGCTAGGAATGAAGAAACATGTGGTTGGTTAGATAGTTATATGTTTAGAGTGTCAAAAGGTAAAGTCTAAGAATAGACATCTTGTTGGATTACTAACACCATTTCCCATTCCTAAGTGGAAATGGGAAGTTGTTACTATTGATTACATTACTAAATTGCACAGGACTATAAGGCAATATGATTCCATCATGGTAGTGGTGAATAAATTAACAAAGGTTGTTTATTTTATTCCAGTAAAGATAACTCACAGGAAAACCAACATTGTTGAAATTACATGAAGGAAATTTCTAGGCTACATAGTGTGACGAAGGAAATCATTTCTGATAGAGATCCCAAGTTCACATCAAATTTATGGAAAGAATTATTTAAGGTATTTGGGGAAAATTTAAATTTTAGTAAAACATATCACCTAGAGTCAGACGGGAAAATGAAGAGGATCAATTAGGTGATTGAGGATATGTTGAGGATGTATGCAATGGATAATCCTTCTAGGTGGGAAGGATATCTTAATCTAGTTCAATTTGTTAGTGACTACTAAGACAGAACATAAGAGTTAAACGAAATGTGAAAAAAGGACATGAATATAAGACCTAAATAAAATGGTGCAGGATTGATAAATTTCAATAGAGATAGAGTATCAATTAGAACCAACTAACATTTTTATTGTAATGAAACCCTTGTACCTACGGCCACAATATTCCTTAAGATGAGGAAAGAACCAAGAAACACACTGACCTTGCTATGCTCAAACTCCCAATGTGTTGAATAATGCCAGAGCAAACCTGGATTTGAAGAAAGCTAAAACAAATCTTTACGTAGAATCTAGAATAGGTAACCATCGTTCAAACCCAAATCCATAACGAAAATATTAAGAAAAAAGGGAAGAAACCATGAAAACTCTTAGCCCGAAAGAGGAATAAACCCTCAACTCACGCTGGATCGTTACCAAAATAATGGAATGAATGACCGAAAATATCGATGGTGTTCGGGACATTACCAAGCTAACTTGCTTTCCAACGAGGGTTACACTTGGCATAAGTGAAGGATTCCATGATGAGCTAAGGACACGTTCTTTAAGATGAGGATAAGTATGTTATATAATGTCTTAACAACCCCCGAACCACTCATTAATCATTTTTCAACACATTAATAACCTCTGACTAGTCGGGGTAAACCAATTACGTAAGTATTCTACAAAGTGTTTTAATAATCCACCTAAAAATCAATTATTGTCGACCGGTTGTGGCAAACCAATATATGACTTTACATAGAGAATCATAATATGAGTAACCTAATCCCTCGATAATACTTGATACTTTACTTTTAAGAAAAATGGAGAAAGGGTCCCATGAGGGACAATAAAACCTAACGTCTACGATAAGTTCCTTGAACATAATAAGCAAGGTCAAACCAACATATAGAGGTATGAGGGCCATAAGGGTTTACGATATGGGATTAAGTAGAATTAGTGTAACCATATAGAAAATTGTGTATATGTAAACTATTGTAATTAGAGAAAAGAAGAATTACATAACACCTGTCAATAAGTGATATCTTATCAAAGGAATTTTGTAATGTCCATGAATAAAATAGTATAGATTATTACACACCACTTATCCAGATTTGCAATATGATGTTGCATCATTGTTTGTATAAAGAAAAAGAAAAAAAATTAAGAGTATTAAGGGTATGTGACATATAATCATACTCATTTTATCCTCAAACAAAGACAATAATTTTATATAGTTAGTTTTTCCCCATGTGAAGTTATTTTCTAATTTTTTTATTTTTTTATTCTCATTATTATGTGTCATTTATATAGTTTTGGTATATTTAGTGGTTCTTTAGTCATTTTGGGTAAACAGGTACACAATATTTCCTTTATAAGGCCATAAATTATTATCACTGCAAAATTAAATTTAGTGAAATGTGATCTTTGTCATCCAACCTCATAAAACCATAGAGTCATCCAACCTCAAAAATCTGATAGATGCGGTGTAAAGTTTTAATACTTATAGTGATCACAATTTAAATTTCAAATTTAGTTTTAAAGAAATAAAAAATACCAAGTAAATCATAACATTTGTAATACTAAATAGTAAATCATAAAATTTGTAATACTAGAACTTCACCAATTTTAGTGGAACTTTCGCTAAACTTAGTGAAACTGCCAACTATAGAAACCTCCAGATAAATTTAAAAAATTTGCCAAATTTAGTAAAATTGTTGTCAAACTTAGAGAAACCATCAATTGTAGAAATATCCAGATAAATTAGAGAAACAACCAAATTTAGTGCAACTGCTAGGCAAAAACAATTTCTTCTTCGAACAACTTTGCATAAAATCGATGAATGGACAATCGATTTTAGGGTTTTTAGGCCTTTTGAGCACAATGGAAGGGTTGGATTTGACCCAACATGCTCCGAAATGGTGGCTCCTTGTTGGATCTAGCAATGAACCTCTGGCTTCAAACCCTCGTAGATGTGGCCTCCAGTGTCCATCTGTAATGAAATGAAAAGAATATATGGGTATCTCATTTGCTTTGGACTCAATGGTGAGCTCAAAATGTTTCCATTGTTTTACAAAAAACATCCATTTGAGACTAGTTTTAGGACTAGTAAAAAAACCCAACTTCCACATCCTGTAACTTGACTTCTACATCCTGTAACCTGAATTCCACATATATTCAATCCATTTGTGTGAAGTGTTATCAAATCTTGTTCTTCATATCTTAAGCATGGTTTCCATCTCTAAAATGCAGGGTCGTTAAGCTTAAAGGTTCCAAGGTTCTTCCTAATATTATTTTTCACCCATGCCACCACTAACTAGGTTTGATATGTATTTGTTTATAGAACTACCACCCATAAAACTTTTGGAAATCCTTGTTTAAAGTTTTAGATACACAATTAAATTTCAATATTGTTTGTCATCCTCAAACATATGGTAAGACTAAAATAAATAATCAAATAATAGAAGATATGATTAGAATGTATGTTATAATAGACCTAACAAATGGGAATAATATCTACATTTGGTTGAATTCACATACAATAATCATTACCAAGACTGAGCTAAACTTTGTCCTTTTGAAATGTTTTATGGAAGAAAATGTAACACTCCTAATTCCTGGAGTAATCATGTCAACATATTAATGATAGGACATGAAATGTTAAAGGAAATGGAACTAACAGTGAAATGGCTACAACAAAATTTGAAAGTAGCTCAGAACAGGCATAAGAGTTATGCAGACTCCAAAAGAACTCCAAGAGAGTTCAATATTGGATACCATGTGTATATAAGGGTAAAGCCTAAAAATAGTTCTTTAAGACTGGGCATGCATACTAAATTAGCTCCTAGATATTGTGGTCCCTTCGAAGTGCTCGCCCGAATAAGACCTATAGCCTATCAGCTTGTACTTCTAGCTATGGTAAAAGTACATGATGTATTCCATGTTTCATTATTAAAAAAAGGTATGCATGATCCTACTCATATTGTGGATTGGAATATGATACAGGGGGACTCGACGGTGAGTTCCCAGTAGAGTTGGATCATATTCTCGACAGGAGGGAGCTTACACTCTAGAGTCGATCCATTAGACAGGTAAAGGTGCAATGGAAGCACCTTAGTCTCAAAGAGGCTACATGGGAAATGGAGGATCATATGCGGAAAGCATATCCATTTCTATTATAGAATGATTCGGACCAAGATTAAATAACATCGAGGATGGTGTTAATTTCTAAGGGGGGGTGTACATGATACCCCAACTAAAACTTGTTATATTTTTTTTAATTTTAATTTATTTATTATTATTGTCTATCAACACATTATGGATCTTTATGATCAATATCAAGTACCTATTGTTTTATTAATAAAAGAGGAAGCACACGTTGAGTAGGACTATTAGAAGAGATAGTCCATTGATCCAAAAGAGGAACAACCAAGTGACAACAAAAGAGGACAAGTGGTGAGATTAGTTAAGTTAACTCAACTAAGTGAGACAAATCTCATGATTCTAGGGAATCTGAAAAAACATGTGTAAAAATCAAATTGTCAGGTGGTCAATGAGAAGGAGGCTCATGCATGTGTGAAATACCTTGGCAAACATTATAAAATAAAAGGAAACAAATAGGATGGGACGTCATTCTGAAGCAGATGTGAAGTATCTAAAAATTTCATGACAAAAGAGAACACTCACGTAAAGCTTGTAGCCCTAAAACTTGCAGTAAGTCACTTGGTCAAGTTCCTGGATCTGGATTTAACTTAGGGTGAAAGAATGTGCATAGGTAGTTTCTATGATCTACAGTTGGGAGGAAAGGCCTACTTAACGTGTGTTTCCCTTAGAAATCTATAGTTACAGGTTTTTTCTTCCATGTTCCAATTTTAATATGAAAAGTTTTGTTGTTGATCAGAGTTGCAAATTATTCAAAGATTAGATGATTTGGTAAAGAAAGATATCATATGAAAAGGCCTAGACTCCTAATTTAATGTGTTGTCTCTTATTTTACATATTTCTTTTATGTGACTGTTTATATTAGAGAATCGATGAATAAATGAATTCCTAGATTAGAATGATGAAAGTATTACCATGTAATTGCCATGTATTGCCAGAGTCTAAGTGTTGATAAAACTCTATGTAATTTTAATTGTAACTAATTAGGTTTAAGACCATAAACGTTATTTGTAATACAATAGAGAAAACATAGACAAACAAAAAAATCGAGACAAGTCAAGTAATCCTTATAAGTAGTGCGTGGAATAAACCATAACAACTAGTTAAAAGAACCATGGATTTTATGTTAATCTAACTCAGTAATGAAATCATAATATATTGAAAGAACGGAGTTAAAATAGAATTTTTACCAAGGAAATACATTACCCACTTGTTGTGTGCCATTTTGCAACTTGCTTTGCCACTAGATGAGTGTTGTGCCTGCAAGTCGAAGCGATGCCAATTTGATTTGAGTTGCCTCATCTTTGATTTGTTGCACACTACAACAAACTTCCATCTATCTGAACCAGTTATCAAGCCTCTCTGCATTGACTTCACCATCATACATGGGTAATTCAAACTTCACATCAAGCTTAAGTAAAGGCATATCATGTTTATGTTTATGGGAATGTTTTCTTGCAGTGGATTTGGAACTTGTGCTTGAAAAAGAAGAAGTTGATGGAGAAGAAGGAGGTGAAGGAGGAGGTTTAGGAGGATCCTCTCTTTATTCACTTTTGGCTTTTGAAGATTCACCTAGAATCGGTCTCTTATGCTCCAAGTAATCATCATATAAAACCTTTACCATCTCCTACATGGCGAAGAAGGTATTTTGAAACTCTATATCATTATGAGAAAGTCCCTCTTATGATGCCATTTTCTCACTTCGAGAAGTCCTCTTTCTCGATCCAATCTCAGGATTATCTTCAACAAGATTGTCTTCACGATGATTTAGCTTTTCCCTGGTAATCATGCAAACTCAAAAACCAACCGTCAACCTACTCTAATACCACTTAAACCAAAAAGATCTTTTAAAGACTATGGCTAAGTTTTAAATCATGAGCTCATTAACCATTTAGGAATTGAAGAAAGATGAAGAATTAATGATATAACATGGCAGCCATAATAAGAAATGTAGATCTGAAAGTAAGCACAAATAGTGAACAAACCATAACAACAAAGTTGTTAATGGAGTTCGGCAAGATCACCTACATCTCCAGGAATTTGTCTCAGTGGGTGAGGCTTTCTTATTTCTCGAAAATGCTTCAAAAGTACATCCAAAAAGTGTCAAATGGATTACAAACTAGTATGGATGTGTTCTTCTCGACCTCAAGAACCCAACACAACTGATGACACTGAAAAATGCTAAGCATATCTCATGAAATTGGTCCACAAAGTTCCTCTCCTCAATGGATTCCCTGCATAAAAATGTCTTTGGCTTCACAATTCTATAACATTTATCATGTTCTGAACTTGTTTGGACTGTCAAAAACCTATGGTTTATATATATGCTGAGTTGGGGGTCGAAATCCAACTTCCCCTGATCCAGATGGATCTAGGGAACAACAAAGAAGTTTCAAAAGTGTCCTAGAACACACAGAATCAACCCAGGATGCTCAGAATGGCTTCAGCAGACAACAAAAGGGAAAAAATCAAAAGTTCCCAAAACTCCATTAAAGCGGCATGATCGCAAAGAGAGCGTCGCAAAATTTCCAACGGCTCGTCAAACGGAGTTACGGATCAAAAGTTATAAGCGGTCAAAGTTTAGTCAAACTTTGTCAAAAAGGAAAAATTCAAAGTGACACGTGGCACCATTGAAAGGGTGACACGTGGCACCACTGAGTTGTCAAGATGACATGGCAAGGGTGGCAGACACATGGGCAAGTAAAATGATGACATGTGTCAATTTTCATGGGCAAATCATACTGTGACAAGTGGCAGTTTTTGTGGACCAGTTATATGGTGCCACATGGAACCCCTCTAATGACTGGAATAAGCAAAAGTTTAGTCGACTCCCCAAGAGTCCAACTCATGAACTCCAAGAAGCCAAAAGGCCCCACACATACGCACTAACTAGTGCACCATACTTTAAGTCTTGTTTGTAATGTGACTTAAATTATATTTAAGTTTAAAAAAAGGTTCATTTGGGGGAGAAAAGGGCTCGGCCTTCGGCCCAACCCTTGGTTCCATAGTGCACCATACAACCACAGCCTTTGCCAGCCCTGGGGACTTATCTATCTACTATGCAATAGACACATGCCAAATATAACATCTACCAAATATAGCATTTGTTGTTACCTTCCCGCCTTTTTAGTGGTCGCCCGCCAGATTTGGCAGGGCACACCAAAAATTAGTTACAACCATGTGTTAAATCGGGAGGCTCATGGGATTCAACCCCAGGACCTCTGCCAAACCAAATCCTAAATTTAGATATTCCAACCAACATGCCAATGGATTCATTTATGATTTAACCGCCCGGAAATATTATATAAGCAGGCTTTCAGTTCTGAGTTTGGGGCAACGTGTGTATTCGGGACAGAACACACCAGCGCATGGAGTACTGAGTGCGACTGTATGTCCTGGTACGGAATCTGTACGGACTTACAGATTTTGGCACGCAAACCGAGGCAAGGTTGCCTCTTGGGTCCAGAAAGTGCCTGACTCGGATCGAGGCATGGAGACAGTCATTTTTAGGTAAAATGACACCGCAAACATAGTGGTGGTGTTATTTTTCTAATCTAAGAAAAAATTCAGCAGCGTAGTTCCAAAATGAGTCATTTATTGCAGATGCAGTGGCACGATAACCAAGGCAGAGGTGTCTCTTGGGCCTGAAAGTGTCTGACTCGAATGGAGACGATTTGACAGTCATTTTTGGGTAATTCGGCGATGTGAAATCAATGACAAGGTCTGTTTTTATAGCAAAGCTTCATAGCAGCAAGCTAAGTACTGGAGAAGCCAATGTAAGCATGCTTTTTTATTATGTTGTTTTGTCATTAAATGTTGCAACATAACATGCGTGTTATAGGTCTGAAGGAGCAGAGAGAAGTTGCAACAAGGCTGCAAGATCAACTTATTCCTTCTATCTATTATTTTCTTCTCTTCTTTCACATCAAATCAATCAGTTATATGTGACAGAGAAATTGTTGCACTTGCATGATAAGTGGCCAATGAAGAAGTTATGATTCTCGTGGTTTTGGGATCTTTTGTATGGGCTACATATTTATGCTTGGATCTGAGCAGCAGATCTAAGGCTTTTGATGGATCCATGTTGATGGGGGTCATATTTTATTCTTCATCTTTTTATGTATTGAGTATGTAGGAATGATGTTCATGTCAACATCATGGATACCTCATGAGTAGAACTTGTAAAGCTGATACATTCTTGATCACATTCCGATCTCTTGTTGTCGTCACCAAAGATGGAATTTGGCCTTACAACTTGTAAAGGAGAGACATCATTACATCGAGAAGAATAAAGTGGTCAGGATTTGGAGCATGACCTGGAGAGGTAGCCCACTGCAAGGGTGAACTTAATTATCAAGTGAAGTGTCTTATCCGTTATGTGTATTATGTTCTTATGTTGTTTTTCCATGAGTTTTCACACATAGGATGTTAAAAGAAAGCATGACATATCGCACATAAGGAAAACTAAAGAGTTTTCATTCACTTCCAATTCAAGCACATAGACTTCAACTTTACCTTTAATTGCAAATCGCTCAAGTAAAATGATCTATAACTGACCCTTTTGAAGGAGTGACAGAAACAACCAATTATTCGAAACTTGTCGCTCATGGGTTCAGATCATGTGGTATCAGAGAAGGCTTGATACCGATTGCAGGTGTTGAAGCTAAGGATGACAAGGTCACCAAAAAAATCATGGTTCGATGAGCTTAAAGAGTTCAACCAAATGCTTCAAGCAGTGAATGTTGGTTTCAATACATTGTTTCATGTTGCAGAAGAAGAGAACCAAAGGTTGCAAGAGCAGTTGCAAGCCATGAAGATACAGACAAAGGAAGGCTCTACGAATGAGATGGCGATAAGACCATCTTGTGACCGTGGAAACTTCACTAGATATGGGTGCGAGCATGACAGTGCAAATGCATGCAGAATTTTTCTAACAAATGAATATGAGCTTCATGCATCCATAAACCAAGGAGGATTTCTAGAAGCATCTTCCACTGATCCTTCTCACCAGGAACAACTAGACACATCTCAAGAAGCAGACCAAGGGTCCAAGTTTGAGGTGGAGGTAAATAAACCATGTATAGTTCCTTTCTTGATTAATGATGATGATTCTTTTGAAATCCTTGAACAACATGCTTCTCGCATCGGCTTAAAGTTGATGAGAAAAATGGAATATGAAGGAGGAGGCCTTGGAACCAATGGACAAGGTATTTTGGATCCCATCGAGGCAATGGTTTGTCCTTGATATGCCGGGATAGGCTATGTCCCAAAGGATGTTGGAGAAATCTCCAAAACCATTCGGGAAAAGTACCCCAAGATAGTCATTGAGACTCCAGAGATCAATAGTTCATCAAGAGATGAAATTGACTCAATGCAGATCGAGAGCACAACTTCTCATGATCGAGGATTCAGGACATCTCCAGGGAGAGATGAGCATCACAATGATAGAGTTGAGACCAACTCTTCTTGCTAGTCTGACTCCAGAGGAAACTCATCGAGGTATAAGAAATATCGAAACTCTAAAATGCCATTTGATTATAAGCATATTAATCATATAAAACAGAGCTTTTGGCATCAAATACCATGCACTTTTTGTGGATTGAGTAACCAAGTAGTGTCCCAGTGTTGGAAGAGAAAATCCGTGTGCAGGAAGGTTATGGAAACCAGGAGAAGGACAAGGATGGTAGATTTCTTTCCACACAAGGAAAAGAGTAGGGGGGATGCACCTCTGAAGGAGAAAGACTACTGCAACCATTGTAGCAGACATGAGCATCATGAGGCCACTTGTTGGGCCTTACATACAGATCTACGTCCAAAGAAGGACAAGAATACCATACAGACATCTTCGAGAGAGACAGTCAGTTAGACAATGTTGCATGAAAATCTGCCACTAGGAGAAGACCAACTACCAGAGAAAGGACTTCTCGGTAAAGAGAACCTGCTCGACAAAATGGTTGAACAAATGGGGAAAATCCTTTTGAGTTAGTCGAGAGTGGCCATCTTTTGCAAATCACATGTTGTGATTCAATCCCCATAGAAGGGTATTGTGTAAAAGTGATAATTAATAATATCACTTCTTTTCTTTTTCTGGCACATGTTGATATTGTTAGGCCTTGTGAGGTAGTTTGGGTATGATTTTATTATTTTAAGTCAAATGGACATGAAACTTGATGTGATGAATTTTGGGGACCAAAAGTCTTTTCAGTTGGGAGGCATGATCTGGATGGATCTAGGGCACATCAAAGAAGTTTCAGAAGTGTCCCAGAATGCACAGAATCGACCCAAAACGCTCAGAATGGCTTCAGCAGATAGCAAAAGGGAAAAAATAAAAAGTTACTAAAACTCCACTAAAGTGGCATGACTGCAAAGAGTGCGTCACAGGATTTCCAACGGTGCAAACAGCTCGTCAAATGGAGTTACGGATCAAAAGTTATAAGCGGTCAAAGTTCAGTCAAACTCGGTCAAAAAGGCAAAAGTCAAAGTGACACGTGGCACCACTGAAAGGGTGACACGTGACACAACTAAGTTGGCAAGATGTTGTGGAAAGGGTGGCAGACACGTGGGCAAGTAAAATGATGACATGTTTCAGTTTTCATGAGCAAATCATACTGTGACAAGTGGCAGTTTTTGTGGACCAGTTATATGGTGCCACATGGCACCCCTCCAATGACTAGAATATGCAAAAGTTTATTCGAATGATGCTTAGAATGGCTTCAACAGACAGAAAAAGGGAAAAAATCAAAAGTTTCCAAAACTCCATTAAAGCGGCATGATCATGAAGAGCGCGTCCCAGGCTTTCCAATGGCGCAAACGACCTGTCAAACAGAGTTACAGATCAAAAGTTATAAGCAATCAAAGTTCAGTCAAACTTGGTCAAAAAGGAAAAATTCAAAGTGACACGTGGCACCAATGAAAGGGTGACACGTGAAACAACTGATTTGACAAGATGACGTGGCAAGGGTGGCAGACACATGGCCAAGTAAAATGATGACATGTTTTAGTTTTCATGGGCAAATCATACTGTGACAAGTGGTAGTTTTTCTGAACCAATTATATGGTGCCACGTGGCCTAGTCATGGGATGCCACATGGAACCCCTCCAATGACTAGAATATGAAAAAGTTTATTCGACTCCCCAAGAGTCGAACTCATGACCTCCAAATGTCCCAAAGGCCTCACAAACACACGCTAACCACTACACCATACTTTAAGTCTTGTTTTCAATACGACTTTAATTATATTTAAATTTAATAAAAAGTTCATTTGAGGGAGAGAACTAGACCTCCGTCCCAGCCCTTGGTTCCATAGTGCGCCATACAACCACAGCCTCCCCCAACCATGGGGGCTTATCCATCCGCCATGCAATAGACACACGCCAAATATAACATTTATTGTTACCTTCCCACCTTTTTAGTGGCCGCCCGCCAGATTTGGTAGGGCATGCCAAAAATTAGTTGCAACCATGTGTTAAATGGGGAGGCCCATGGGATTCGACCCTGGGACCTCCGCCAAACCAACGCCTAAATTTAGCTCTTCCAACCAACATGCCAACAGATTCATTTATGATTTAACTGCCCGAAAATATTATATAAGCAGGCTTTCGGTTCTGAGTTCGCAACAGCGTGTGTATTCAGGATAGAACACACCAGTGCATGGAGTACTAAGCATGACTGTACGGCCTGGTACAGAATCCGTACGGACTATACATATTTTGGCACACAAACAGAGGAAAGGTTGTCTCTTGGGTCCAGAAAGTGCCCGACTCGGATCGAGGCATGGAGATAGTCATTTTTAGGTAAAATGACACCACAAACACAGTGGTGGTGTTAGTTTTCTGACCTAAGCAAAAATTCAGCAACTTAATTCTAGAATGATTCATTTATTGCAGATGCAGTGGCACAGTAACCAAGGCAGAGGTGTATGTTGGCCTGAAAGTGTCTGACTCGAATGGAGATGATTTGACAGTCATTTTTGGGTAATTTGACAATGAGAATTCAATAATGAGGTCTATTGTTACAACAAAGCTCCAAAGCAGCCAACTAAGTGTTGGAGAAGCCAATGTAAGCATGCTTTCTTATTATGTTGTTTTGTCATTAAATGTTGCAGCATAGCATGTGTGTTATAGGTATGAAGGAGCAGAGAGAAGCAGCAACAAGGCAGCAAGATCAGTGTATTCCTTCTATCTATTATTTTCTTCTCTTCTTTCACAACAAATCAATCAGTTATATGTGACAGAGAAATTGTGGCACTTGCATGATAAGTGGCCAATGAAGTAGTTCTGATTCTCGTGGTTTCGGGATCTTTCGTATGGGATGCATATTTATGCTTGGATCTGAGCAGAAGATCTAAGGCTTTTGATGGCTCCATGTTGATGGGGGTCATATTTTATTCTTCATCTTTTTATGTATTGAGTATGTAGGAATGATGTACATGTCAGCATCATGGATGCTTCATGAGTAGAACTTGTGAAGCTGATACATTCCTGATCACATTCAGATCTCTTATTTCCGTCACCGAAGATGGACTTTAGCCTTACAACTTGTAAAGGAGAGACATCATTACATCGAGAAGAATAAAGCGGTTAGGCTTTGGATCATGACCTGGAGAAGTAGCCCACTGCAAGGGTGAACTCTGTTATCAAGTGAAGTGTCTTATCCATTATGTGTATTATGTTCTTATGTTGTTTTTCCATGAGTTTTCGCACATAAGATGTTAAAATAAATAATGATATATCGCACATAAGGAAAACTAAAGAGTTTTCATTCACTTCCAATTCAAGCACATAGACTTCAACTTTACCTTTAATTGCAAATCACTCAAGTAAAATGATCTATAACTGACCCTTTTGAAGGAGTGACAAAAACAACCAATTATTCAAAACTTATCGCTCCCAGGTTCAGATCATCCCCCCAACTTTATGGCCTCATATTGAGCTCAAATCCCCTTAAGAGGGCCAAAAATCCTCAAAAAACACTAAAAATCAGTTAAAAATCCACTTAGTCAAAACCCAAAATTTGGCAAAAAAGTCTGCTTAAGCCCCCAGTTAAGGCACGCCCCCCCTTCTATGGTCATATGAGGGCCATGTGGCCTAGTGCTAAGGGTGCACCTCCCTTAGCTGGAAAATGTGCTTAAGTTTAAATTTCTGAAAAGTGGGTTTTTTATCTAAAGTAGTAATTCACCCTTTGTGGTTAGCTCATTGTGCTTAAGTCATTTGAAGAGGCGGGTCATGGGATTGAATCCCATGGAGTCCAACAATATAAATTTGACCTTTTTAAGACCTTGACCATGGTGACATGTTTCACCCTTGGATTGGACCATGTGTCAGCCCATGGTTGGCCAATCGTTTTCCACATGGACTATCAAAACTTTGACACTTGTCATCATGAACCCTTGCCACTTGTCATGACCTAGTGATACCACATGTCGTCACCTGATGGCTACCACTTGTCAAATTTAGAAGCTGACACATGTCACATGTTGAATATGCCATGTGTTCCTTGACCAATTGACTTTTTACCTATTTGACCCAAACTTCAGATTGCGATAAATTTTTCATACGGACTCTGTTTTTCGATCCATTTTCGTCGTCGAAAATCTTACAATGAGAAATTCGTGATCATGTCATTTTATTGAGCATTTGAGAAATTTGATTTTTGAACCTTTCAAGATCCATTTGGATCAAACATTTCCTTTAATACCTCCCTAGCTAAGAAGGAGTGTTGATATTATGGTAGTTGCGGGAGGTATTAACCTCCACATGTAACCTTTGACAAGACTAGAATATTCTAGGAAGCAATAGAAACCCTAAAATGTTGGATAATAACCCTAGAAGACAATTCATCTCAAGATAATATTTAATATTGAGTTTTTAGCCTCCAAAACGAGAAGTCGGCCCATTCAAGTGAGATAGAGTAGTATAAATAGAGGGCGCTAGATCTCATTTGTCACTCACTCACTCACAACTGCATAAGGACAAGAAGTACGAATGACTGGAGGAAAGTTATAGCTGCAGTAGTGCTGACTTGGTCTCTTGGTTATGGTTTGGTCTCTATGCTTGGTATTTGGTTATTCTTTCTTGGTGCTCTAGCCTTGGAGAAAGTTGAGCCACCTTGGTTGGATATTGGTCTACTTCTAGAATTATTATGTCTATCAAAGTTAAGGTGCTCGGGGGTGGCCATTGTGCCTATTGTTGGGTGACAATATTACTATATTGTCTATGGTGAAACGAACACACCTATTTTTCTAACAACAGGGCCCCATCGGAACCTTCGTCCACTCTATTATGGACCTTACACCATCACCAAGTCTATGTGAGATAATTATTTTTATCTCAACATTCCCCCCTTCCTTGGCCTGCACCCAGTGTTCAATATGGATCTCCTTCAGTAATATTTTCCACCAATATTGGACACCTCAGAGGTAGCAGAACAATTGACACCAACAAAGCTCAATATTGACTGCATGGAATATGCATCCACTGATCATATTGTGGACACACATGTCAAGGGAAATCGCCAGTAGAGGATCCAACTTTATCGGGTTGTCAAAGCAGGGAAGCTCTTGCACCAAACCAAGTGGCTCAGTCGAGGCCAAATTCAACATAAATTTCCTCATCTTATGGGGAAACTCAACGCAATGGATATCATTTCCTCCTAAGGGGGAAGGATTGATCTAGGTGGATATCGGTGGCCACCCACCTATTCCATCTGGCTCATCTTGGCAATTGTTTCCTATTTTTTGGGTCCTAAACTTTCGGGGTTGTTTGAGGCCCTAAATAACATTTTTAGGGCTCGCCACAATCAAAATATATATAAAGAAAAAGTTTTAAAACATAATGTGTAGTCCTTGGATATACCTTTCCAACAGGTTATTGTGTGCCTAAAATGAAGATCGTATGAAAAAGTTACGACCCCATGAAGTTGATGTACTAACTTACCCCAATGGGGCCCACATGACTTTTGACACTTCATCTCCTAGGGTTAGGTTTTTGGATGTCTAGGGTTTTGGCATTCATGTTTATTGTAAAAAGGATTTCAGAGCCTCATTGTACTCATCTTCTTGCAAATGAGCGCAACTGTCACGTCTCTTCTCAAAGATAAGCCACCACCATTCTAGCAAGCTTGTTTTTAGTCTACATTTTACAGTTTTGGCATATTTCTTTATTGAATAGAAGCATGTTTTATTGTATCTTTGTTATTGTTCCTTGTGTCTCTACATTAATAATAATAATAATATTTTTTCATTTCATTATGCTCATAAAATATGGATCATCAAAGGTGGTAATTGACGCTATAACATCTATCCCCTTAGCTTAGCTAATTTCCTTTAGCCCTTATCCTCTTTTCCCTCATGGAGTCATATCCCCCAATGTTCTCTTTTCTAACTTGGTCTGCAACCATGATGTATTTTATTAATATATACAAGTATTATTACAATGTAAAATTCAAGGCTCATCGACCTTTCAACATATAGGCTCTCCAACCTAATATCACATAGAAACTCTGACCCAAAACATACATACCTAGGGACTCTAGCCCAAAACATATTGTCTCACTAAACTATAAAACATATGTACATATACATTTACAAATGGAGTCAAATTGGGGGTATCACTTTCCCCTCCCCCCTTATTTTTTCACTGTCATTGGTGCATTATATACAAATGTGCAATAAAAATCCTCAAAAATATTTAAAAATATATGGGTACTCCTCCCACATGGTCCACTAGACCTTTACCAAGCCTATGGCTTGGTTCCTAACCATTTTTACCTTCTTATCCAATATGCACATTAGTTGGACCTGGAGGTCACCCTCGTGTTCCACCTAGATCACACTCCAACCAATTACGTGGTCAGTATCATGCACACACTTTTTAAGCAAAGACATATGAAATACATTATGAATGTGCATGGATGTAGGTAGTGCAAGAATGCATTCAAAAGGACTAATCCTCTACATGATTTCAAATGGTTTGCAATATCTTACTGTCATTTTTGGGGTGGCTTCCCAATTTCAATGAACTCTTTTTAGACTTGAATTTCAAGAAGGAATGCTCGCCCACCCTAAATTATTTGTTTCTTATTCCTTTGTTCACATAAATTTTCTACCTATCATGTGAAACCTTTAAGTTCTTTATTTTCTCCATCTTCTCTTCCATTTCCTTGAGAATCTCTAACCCAATGATCGCTCCATTAGCTAGGCAATCCCAACTCACAAGTGTGTTACACCTCCTTCTATACAAGGATTCAATTGTGTTCATCCTAAAATATGCTTGATACCCATTATTATAAGAAAATTCAACTAGATGAAGATATTCTTTCCACCTAGAAGGCTTATCCATTACATACATCCTCAACATATCCTCAATCACCTAATCGATCCTCTTCATTTTCCCATCTGACTCTAAGTGATATGTTGTACTAAAATTTAAATTTGTTCCAAATCCCTTAAATAATCCCTTCCATAAATTTGATGTGAACTTGGGATCTCTATCAGAAATAATTTCCTTAGTCACACTATGTAGCCTAGAAATTTCCTTCAAGTAATTTCAACAATGTTTGTTTCCTTGTGAGTTATCTTTACTGGAATAAAATAGGAAACTTTTGTTAATTTATTCACCACTACCATGATGGGATCACATTGCCTTATAGTCCTATGCAATTTAGTAATGGAATCAATAGTAAAAACTCCCCATTTCCACTTAGGAATGGGAAATGGTTGCATCAATCCAACATGATGTCTATTAGAATGATGAAAGTATTACCATGTAATTGCCATGTATTGCCATAGTCTAACTGTTGATAAAACTCTATGTAATTTTAATTGTAACTAATAAGGTTTAAGACCATAAACATTACTTTTAGTTTGTAATCCATTTGACACTTTTCTGATGTACTTTTGAAGCATTTAAGAGAAATAAGAAAGCCTCACCCATTGAGACAAAGGCCCAGAGATGTAGGTGATCTTACCGAACTCCATTAACAAATTTGTTGTTCCAGTTTGTTGATTCTTTGTGCTTAATTTCATATCTACATTTCTTATTATGGATGCCATGTTAAATCATTAATTCTTCCTCTTTCTTCAATTCCTAAATGGTTAATGAACTCATGCTTTAAAACTTAACCATAGTCTTTAAAAGATATTTTCGGATCAAGTGGTATCAGAGAAGGTTGATGGTTGGTTTTTGAGTTTGCATGATTACCAGGGAAAAGATAAATCATGGTGAAGGCAAGCTTGTCGAAGAGAATCCTGAGATTGGATCGAGGAAGAGGACTTCTCAAAGTGAGAATATGGCATCATAAGAGGGACTTTCTCATAACGAGATAGAGTTTCAAAAGACCTTACTTTCCATGTCGGAGATGGTAAATGTTTTATGTGATGATTACTTGGAGAAGAAGAGACCAATTCTAGGTGAATCTTCAAAAGCCAAAAGTGAAGAAGGAGAGGATCCTCCTAAACCTCCTCCTTCACCTCCTTCTTCTCCATCAACTTCTTATTCTTCAAGCACAAGTTCCAAATCCACTGCAAGGAAACATTCTCATAAACATAAACATGATATGCATTTACTTAATCTTGATGTGAAGTTTGAATTGCCCATGTATGATGGTGAAGTCAATGCAGAGAGGCTTGATAACTGGGTCAGACCAATGGAAGTTTATTGCAGTGTGCAACAAATCAAAGATGATGCAACTCAAATCAAATTGGCATCTCTTCGACTTGTAGGCACAACACTCATCTAGTGGCAAATCAAGTTGCAAAATGGCATGCAACAAGTGGGTAATGTATTTCCTCAAGAGAAACTTGGCTATGTACAAGGGCGTCAAATCTTGGACAGTGTATTCCTATCTCATGAGGTAATACACTCTCTAAAATATACTTGCACCCATGACATGATAATAAAGTTATATCTCTCCAAATCTTTCGATAAGATCAACTAGAAATATATGAGGTCACTCCTTCTTGCTTTTGTTTTTTTCAATGACTGAGTTAACTAGATCCTCAACCTCACTTCCATGACATTATTTTCCATGCTATTCAATGACATCCCCTCCAAAACTTTCACCCTATCCATAGGCATTCGTCAAGGGGATCATTTTCCCACCTTCCTTTTTCTCATCATGGCGGAAGGTCTAAGCCGATACATCAAGGAATCCATTGCATATGACTATCTCTAAGGTCTTCCACTACATGAAATCCAACCTCCTATTTCCTACAACCAATTTATGGATGACACCATGATTCTTGGAATTCCCATAGCCATAGAAGCCCTCAAAATTTGTAGTATCTTGAATGAATTTAGGGAAGCCTCGAGTACCACCATCAACACTGAAAACTCAAGAATATTCTTATTTAATACCCTTGAAGCCATTCAATCCCACCTAGCTGTATCCTTGGCTTCTCTTGGAGCTCCCTTTCATACAAATATATTGGCATCCCCTCATTGACAATGCCCTTCACAATATCTTTTGGGAATCACTTATTACCTCCTTAGAATAAAGTCTTATCTCTTGGATTTTTCGATCCCTTAACCCGGTTGGTCATCTGGTGCTCCTCAAATATATGCTTCAAGCCATCCCCATTTACCTTTTCTCATCTTTAGCTACTCCAAACTATGTTCTCAAATTCATCTACAACATTCAAAGAAAGTTAATTTGGAAAGGGACCAAATATGGTAGAAAATGGGCTCTAGATAATCCTAAATCTGGTGTTTTTATGTTTGGAATACGATGAGATGACTAGTGAATATTTACAATAGAAATAAAATACACAGGAGGTGCATTATTTTATAGAGTTGTTCCATAGATCAAAAGTATGTAGTGGCATTAGAGAGGTTGTGATTGATTAAAAAATCACTTGTCACATTATTATTCATTTACCCATAACGTTATGTGCTTTTTGAGTAGTTTTCTAAAAGTGCCTAACTTCTAACACATGTTTCTCTTTTGCATTCCTTATCTTGTCTCAAAGCATAAGTAGTCCTTATATTTATTACTAAATAGATCTATTGTTAACATCATAATTATTGCATGAAATTGGGTTGTCATTTTGGACACCACTTTGTAGATATTATATAGGAGAATCGAAAGAAAACTACCAAGGATTCACATAGTTCATTTTCAACCAAACTACAGTTTGTTAAACAATCTAGCATTGAATATCCTTGCAATATGTTGGATTGTGAGTCCAACTATATTTTAATTCAAATAGTTTGTTTCTTCCTTTTTCAAACCATTTGGTAAAACTAGAATGTTTAAAGTTGTAATCTGGAAAACATTTGAAGTGACATGTCACTTGAAGAAGCTATTAAATATTGGTAACATGCATTGTAAGGTGAGGTATGGTAGATGTTTCAATATGCAATATATATGGACTTGTGCATGCCAAACTATACTCAAAATATAAACTAAATGAATGAATTAAATATATTTATGTTTCCAACACCAAGTTCAAGAAGAGATTGAAGCATTTGAAATCTAGGTGAGTTGTATTCAATACATTAACTACCTAGAATAGCAACATGGATTGTAATTTTTTTTGTTTTTTTGTTTTTTTATTATTATTATAACTTAAATTGTTACGAAATATACAAAATATAAGTATTTCCATGCATCTTATTTTTTTTGTTTTTATTCCCTATATTTTGTATCGGGCATGAGCATGAGCGTGAGCATGAGCATGATTAATGGTCTATAAGGAATTTTACATGAATAAAGACAATAAAGGAGAGAATATATGTATAAAAACCTTAACTAGAAAGAAAACACAAGGACTAACTACTATGCAATGTACCCTTGTTATGAAGAGGTAAGTAAAAGGGTTTCTTAGAAGTGGAAATAATATGACATGTGTTTCTTATATGCATCTTGCACACCATACAACAAGTGTATATGCAGGTTGCTCCACTAGAACCCGTGTACATCAGGATTTTGTGCCAGAAAATGAAAATTAAATGTCAGGTTTCCATGTCACAACAAGATATCTCTGATCCTTGGCATTCCATATACTGGAAATGTTCCAACTCGGCCCTTCAGTTGCATTTTGAAGGCTATAAATGAGCCAATTCCGAGCTATGGAAAGGAGAAAATAATTCAACTTTGAGAGCAAAGTTAATCTGGAGAAATTATTTACTTCATATTGAGTCTGCATCCCTTTGTCCTTTAAGTCTGAACACAATGTTCAACCCCCAGTATCTTCCCTTATTGACAAAGAACCTCATTGTCTCCCTTCTATGAGATTGCCTTGGTGGAGGATTGAAGTGGTGGAGGCCCAACTGGAAGGAACTTAGTTTCTCGGTTCTGAACCGTGCCGACACGAAAGTCTATAATATTTTCACTTATGTTGGTCATTCTTTAATATAAATACTCTCTTCCCGTCCAATTGATATCTTGCAAATATATGAGTTATTATCCATGGGCAACGTCTTTCTCATTATCTTTTCATTTTCTATTGTCCTTGTACATTGGGCTGGGTGTTTTGTTGCTTGGTATCCTTCTTGAGTTGTCTCTCTTTATACATAGTAGGATTATATATCAAGTTACTTTTTAGTCCATGCATTTTTAGTTTTTTATATTGAAAATACAAAAAAATAGGCATTTTGCATTGCTTGGCATTTTTTTCTTTTGAGTTTTTATCATTAGCTTAGTGCACATAGTAAAAGATTGCATTTTTACTTCTGAATTGCAGAGTTGAATTTGGAAATTGCATTGGTTTTTAGAAGCATATCATTCATTGAAAGTTAAAGTTAGGACTTTTCACTATTTACATATTTACTTTTCTTACAGAGTCATAACACCACAAGTTTCACTACCATACCTTTTTGAGTAATCACGGCCATTAAAATCAATGCTATAATTTAAAATTAACTAGTCACGATTTTATTTTCTAGGGTGCACAAACTAGCCTAGGATTTAGTGCCTTGGAATAGGATTTTGTGAGTAGACTTCTCCAAGGAAATTAAATCGACATATGTGTCAGGGAGTGGAGAAATCCATTGTATAATTGGTAAGATCAAGAGGCTCCACTCACACCGGAGTTAATCACTAGGTTGCGTGAATTCGGTTGAAGGGATATCCCCCCGATACCTTTCTAGCGTCAGAGATATTTCTGGGGATCTATTCATATATGGGGATCTTGTTAGTGCCCTTACTTCCGTGAGAGGCGATGCTTTCAAGGTTTTGGGCTTTGCTACCCTGCCCATATGGTGGACCTGACTTATGACTGCTCACCTATGCATTGGTTATATAGTGGTTTATTAGTTTCTTGACTTAGGTGTCTCATAGGTTACTTGCAGGGGTTATTCTGCAGGTACCCTGGGTCAGATAAGGGTCAGACAACACACTGCCTTTATGGAGGATTACCTCTCTGGGGGGATCTGACCGACTATATGTTAAGCCCATAAGGGACCTTATAACTCATTATGTTACCTCTGATCTTTAGCAGGGATTCTCAGAACACTCTTGGGAGAGACATCCCTTCTTTAGGGAGGGAGGCCACTCAACCACTTTACCTGGTTTGTATGTATATTGGTCATTTGACTTTTGGTGTGATTTTTTATTTCTAGTTGACCTTAAGATTTTATACTGATTTCTCATTATTATGGATAGTGGATTTCCTTTGGCTCCCTCATTTACTGCTAGCCCCCCCCATGATGTTCACTCATTTCATGGGAATGAATCCTTCCACTTTTCATAATAGTGTGAAAAATTATGATACTCAGTCAATGCCTTGGGTATCTAATCATATTTCTTATGGTATTCCATACATGTATTCACACTTGCCATCCTCTGTCTCCCCTCTTTATGTGAATCCAAGTTTTCGGTCTGGGGGAATCATGCCTCCTTATTATCCCTATTTGTTTGGTGGGAGTCATATCCCTCAAACAACTCTTATGGTAGGAGGTTGGAATCTTCCTTCCTGTGAATCCACTTTGAGAGAAGAAAGTTCCTAAATATGCAATCATTCTACTTATTACACTCTATCCACTTATCCTTCTTCCGCTATGTCGGTTCCTACGAACACTTTTCCCATGGCGGACCTCCATCTGTCCTCTGGTGTTTCAACAGGGGGAAGTTATTTTTATAGTATGGGCAACCCCCTTCACAAAGGTCCTTCGTCTAGGGGCAACATGTATCCTCACTTGAATAATCCTTATCATGATTTTGTCTCTTCACAGACATCTACTTCAGTTTCCATTCCCTTACAACCCTTTATGAATAAGTATGGAGGATGATACTATCCTACCGAACAAGGACAGGGTGTAAACCAGGATCCTTCATGGCCTACAATTTTTCAAAACCAATCTTTCCTTGGACCTTGGTCTCAAATTCCACCACCCACCACCACCACAAGTCCAGTCACTGTAGGTCATATTGGCATTTTATCACCAACCTTTTCTAGTCATGTTGGAGATTGGTTGACAACCTCTACAAGTCATGTTGAAGACCAACAACCAGCCGTTGCAAGTCATGTTGGGGGCACAAGTCTTGTCATTGCTAGTCACATTGCACACACATCACCAACCTCTGCTAGTCATGTTGGGGATTCATCACCAACCTCTGCAAGTCATGTTGGATATTTTTCACCAGCCACTGCAAGTCATGATGGGGGAATTCGTACGATTGAGAAGTCTAGACGTGTCAAATGTAAGGCCAGATTCCTTTGCAAGACTTGCGAAGGAATCCACCTTACTTTTTTGTGTCCTGATACTATCGAGATATCAGAAGAATGGTTCTCACTTGAGGGCCCTTCAGGTTATGATTATTATGTGGTTTCCCCACACTCTGTTCCTTCTTTGGTTGATCCAGCAGTCATGCCAATGCAATCTTCGAATGACACCCCTCTTCCTTTAGGGGTTGATGCATTCGTTGACCTTGTTGTCTCACATCCCATTCAACCATTGGTCATGTCGATGCAATATTTGACCGACACCTCTCTTATGTTCGGGGGTGATACGTCTCTTGACCTTGTTGTCTCACATCCTGTTTAGACAATGGTCATGTCGATGCAATCTTCGACCGACATCACTCCTATTTTGTGGGGTGATTGATCTCTTGACCTTGTTTTCTTGCATCCTATTCAACCCATAATTGAAGAAGTGGTTGTGTCGATGCAATATTCATTCAACCCCACTCTTCTCTTGGAGAGTGACAAGTCTAAGGGATTGGTCGCGCCGATGCAATTTTCGGTCAATCCCGCTCTTCTTGTTCTAGTTCTACACCTTATATGCCATGTCCTTAGCATTTCTAGTGTTGTACCTTATGTACAAGGGAGCATTCCACTCTCTTCGAGTATGCTTCCTCCAAGTCCTAGGGTGGTTTCCTTTGATTGGAATGATCTTGTAGAGCCTTGAATTCATTCTTATACACCCTTCTAGATAAGGGGCATTCTTTGATATATTGTAGATAAGGTAACCTCTACAATTATTTTATCCTCCTCGACTTGGAAAACTTCAGGTTTTCCCAATCTTGTGTCAGGTCTTCATAAGTTGTTGACCTTTCACAGAAGTCTTGCACGAGAGTCATGGCCTCCCTTGTGACTTGCCTCCTAGAATCTCCCAAGCGAGTCTGAGTTAAGCTCTTTTCTGAATCGTTCAAAAAGATAAAAGATTCCTGAGTGATTTATCCTTTTCACACTCGTTAAATTGGACTTGAAAGGTTGCGAGTCTTAGTTAATCTATTTTCCGACTTGTTATCAAAAAGTGAAAAGATTGTCAAGTGAACTTGTCTCTTTCACACTCGTAAATCGGTTTTAAAAAGACATCTATTTGGCACAAGTTTATCCCTTTTTCACACCAATTAGACTAAAATACATAAAAAAATGACATTTTTTGGCGTTAAGTTGTGATTGCATCTCATGCCCTTGCTTGCAGTATTGAGCCTATAGTCGGTTCTCACTTTGCATTATAAACTATTTTCCTCGGCAGTTTTGCATCCTCAACCAAGCAGAGCCTTGTTTACATCCTTCACAATTTGACACCCTATACCTAGGAGGGAACATTTCCCCGAGTGTCCATCTCCCACATGTGCTTCCCTGCATTAAGCTTAGGTATGTTCCACTGCTGGAACTAGTTTTGCTTACTTGTGACACTTGTTTCCTCCTCTGTATCATAACTTTCATTTGTCTATGACAAAACAAACAAAAAAAAGACAGGCGGGAAGGGAGTATTATCTTGTATTGGAATCAGTCAGGTCGCCTTTGAATAGAGCACAAAGTTATTGAGTCCATTCATCATCATAATTTTGGCATTAGCATGGCCTTAGGAAGATGAGCTCATTACAGAGTCTTCTCTACCAGCTGGTTACTCTTCCAATCCCTACAAAGAATTTCAATGATGCCTCCTCCATCTCATGGTTTTATCATCAGGTGTATGTTGTTGGAGTCCTCCATATGTCTCATTGGCTTGTTCAAAGGAAGTCTATCAACATGTGTCATCCACTCCTCAGAACTCTTGACTTTGCATGTTGGCCATACCCTCAAATTGTCTCAGAATCACACGATATTGTAGTCCTATCATGCACCCTAGCCCTACTTTCATCATTGGTAGGCAACCTTGAACCCAACAGTCGACATTTCATCATTGGTTGTTGACTGGGTGGTTTCCCTTGTGTTCGACGACAAGACATCTATTCACACATTTGGATTTGTGCAATGTCTTGGATGCCATTAGCCTTATTGGTGGTTTCCTCGCCTTTGTCAGCAGTTTTCATCATTGGATGTTATTCAAAGGGTCTTGTTCATGTACAGCTTGCACTTGGCACACACGAAAGACGCATAGGGTCATTGGTTCATGAACATGTTATTTTTCTGATTTCCACCAAATCACAAAGCTTCTGCTTTGAACCTCATGTTGACTAATGAGAGATTCCTTAATGCTCTCCTTTCAGCGGGTCTCTTTCGAGCGACTTCAGCCCATTTATTCTAGAAACAAGACCTATAGTCTTATGAGTACCTTGAGGCTTGCAGTGATCAATTGTGGGCTCTCTCGCCATCGACAGTTGGGAATACATCAATGTCTCCCGATTTATGGATTCTTCAGGTGTTTGACACTGACTCCTTTATTCACACTTGTAAGAATGTACTCAGTGCCTTGATACCTACTTTCATTATCGGTAGGTTGTATTGTGTTTGTTAACGGTATACATCAAGGATCGATAATCAAATGATGTCTCATTGTGTTCGAACTCAACTCCTTTATTCACATAATGTAGACTTGCACCCTTGGCATATTGGGTAGAATACTTCTCTGTGGCCGCATCTTTCCTGAGTTGTTGCTTCCTTTTCATTGGAACAGTACCTATATGACTTCACTGATCATGGGAGATCAGATTGTACTCCATGGTATACAGATATCTTAAGATTGGTTTTGAGACTGGTTCTACTGGGCCTTGTTCATGACTATGACAACTATTGGCATGTAACTGCATTTGTATTTTCCTATTCATGGCCACAAACACTTGTTTGGTATATATTTTCACATGGATCTACAATGTAATTTTGTTGGCATCCGTGTATGCAAAGTCAGTGCAGAATGTAATGAGCAACAAGTTCGTCCATTTGGTCCCCTACCACTCCACTTCTAGGTTATTTATAATGTATTTCGGCCATCACAGATACTCCCTTGAACTCACACATTAGGGGGCATATGTTATAGAAAGATTTACCCCACCCTAAGCAATCTTGCACAGAGGGCCTTATTCCATTTCCCTATGTAGACTTATCTTCCCTATTAATAAAATCCAGAGACAAAAATACAAATTCTTCCACTTGTACGCATCTTGCAAACTATACAGCAAGCGTATACGCAGGCTACTCCACTACAACCCGCGTACATCGAGATTTGTGCCAGAAAATAAAAATTAAATGTCGGGTTTCCATGTCATGACAGGAGATCTCTGATCCTTTGCCGTCCATATACTAGAAACTTTCCGACTCAGCCCTTCAGTTGCATTTTGAGGGCTAGAAATGAGTCAATTATGAGCTATGGAAAGGAGAAAATAATTCAACTTTGAGAGCAAAGTTACTCTGGAGAAATTATTTACTTCATATTGAGTCTGCATCCCTTTGTCCTTTAAGTCTGAACACAGTGTTCATCCCCTAATATCTTCCCTTATTGATGGAGAAACTCACTATCTCCCTTCTATGAGCTTGCATTTGGTGGAGGATTGAAGTGGTGGAGGCCCAACTAGAAGGAACTTAGTTTCTTGGTTCCAAATTGTGCCAACACAGAAGTATATAATACTTTCACTTCTATTGATCATTATTTAATAGAAATACTCTCTTCCCATCCAATCGATATCTTGCAAATATACGAGTTATTATCCATGGGCATATATGTTATGTATATTGATGGATTATGCTATGTAATGTGCTAACCTTTTATACTACCACCATATGCTTGTTTTTCTTGTTTGTTGAGAACTTGTTGCAGGTATATATCTTTGGGTAAAAGTGCTCAACGGTAGACATCATCGAACATCTGGACGAGGTAGGCTTCTTTCTTATCTCACTTGCACATTAGTTTATATAGCATGTTGTTTGGGATAGAGTTGATTTCTACAATCATTTCCGTCTGTTGTGGTTCACCCTAGCCATAGAGAGATTTTCCTCGTAACATGATCTTATCCCCAAACATATTGACTGATCAACCTAAATCACATTTATACAATTACATTATAATTTGTGGGGATTAAAATTAGGGATGTTGCATCCCCTCCCCCTTATTATTTCATTGTCCTTAGTGAACAATACCATATAGGTGTACATGCATATCACAATTCTAAGATCTCTAGCCTTTAATCAACCTATAATCTCTCTAGCCTTTAATCAACCTATAATCTCTCTATCCTAATGTCATATAGTCATTCCAACCCAACATATTCATATAGGAACTCCAACTCAAAACATGTACACATAAGTACTTCGACCCCAAACCGTACCTAATGATTTCCCAATTTACAATTCTTGCAATATTTCCAACCAACAATCTCTTGTTCCCCTTAGTCTACACAACCCAAGGAATTGTAACCCCTTCTCTACTATGTAGTCCCCCATGATATACCATTGCCCTCAAGGGCCCAAACATAGACCGGCTAGGAAGTCTTAGAGATGTGGCTCCAGGAATTCCAACTGCAACCACTTTCACAATTTGTCGATTCCCACAAAAATTCCAACCAACTGGATCTCATTCCCCTCAACCAACACAACCCAAGTAAGTGTACCCCCTTATTTACACCATATATCCTTATTTTGTACCACTTCCCTCGAGGGCTCCAACACAAGGTTAGACAAGAAGTATCATAGTTGTGGCTTCAGGAACTCCAATGATAATGGAATCTCCAAACTTTCAAATAGTTACAAATGTGCTTCCCCCATTGCATCCTTCAACTCGACTTTGATTCTTCTGAGTTGGAACAAATCCACTAGATTGTACTCGTTCCATGCCTTTGTCCTTGAGTCTCATTTCCTTTTGTTGTCCTTCTTTCCAAGCATTTGGTTCATGTTTTCATTCTTTAGTTGTTCTATACAACCATCATGAAAACATACACATTATATCCATTAGCATATAACATTTATCTTTTCCATAAGAGTCCCCAAATCCACAATGCAATATTTATTCAAGAGAAAGTTTGTAACCATAAGAAACACGTATCTATATGTCTATTGTGTGCTTCACAAAATTTCCATGGTAAAGAATTCATCTCATTGTCCTTTTTTCAACACACCCTCATGATTTTAGCCACTATGCCATATGAATTTTTAATTTTCCTCTTCTCTTCTATATTGACCCTCTAGGCTCAGGGATCCCCTTCACTACTACAGAGTTCCTCGGGTGATCCATCATTTTCCAAGGTTTTCACTTGCAAGGAGAATGCCAACTTACTACCAGACATTTTCTAGCAGTCTCTAACCTGTGGAAACCATAGGGTTTTGATGTCATAACAATAGAATTATTCTCGATATTTCCATGTGCATATCCATCATCTCAGTTATATCACACATATTTCACTTATTAATTAATTTTTTTTTTATATAGGAAATCAAATTTCCCAAGTATGAGATTCCTTCTCTTAATGTTTGGCTCTTGTATTTTTAGGTATCAGTATTCCTTATGATCTTACACCATTTCCATATACAATACTACTCCACCCATAGTCTTTCTCAACTTTCATTCATCCAAACAATTTTTTCAGTATTTATGCACATTATTTTATTGCAACATTTTCAACAACTCATCATGAAATGATCTTAGAGTTTTGTATCTTACCAACAATTCAATCACTTCTAAAAACTATTCATATTAAATGGGATCAAACTATTAGTCCTTGTATACGTATCATCTAGCACACCAAGCTATAATGGAATCCAATATTACCAATAAACCGATGTGCAAATATGCATGGCCACATATACACAATGCATCCTTGCATTGACTCTGAGATACCACATATATATGCCATGTATTTTTCTATGCTGAGTTGGAAGGTTTAGAAAACACCTCAACACATCATCCAAATTCTTCCCCATTTACTTTCTCGATCATTCACATACCTTCCTCTTCGACCCATACACAACACCGAGAATATAATCCTTTAGTGATCTTCAATGTCGACAAATGGGTTCTAGTCCAAACATTGACTATACATGGGAAGACCATTATGCACTTGTAAAATGTTATACCCTTCCATATCCAACCACATCATGGCCTCACACATGGTCGAATCTATTAGCATCCATTTCTATAGTAGGAGTATATCTCCTAATTGCCTTGGTTATGATATCATAACCTTGATATAACATTCATGCATTTAAATTTGACATGGTTTCATTCTAACATTGAATAAAATTTATATGCATTCAAGGATATTTTCCTTTACTACATCTAGTGGAATGTTATGCTCATAATACATATCAATTCAAATATTATATTTTGACTGAGGGAATCTCAGTTCCCTTAAGAACTAATGCATCATATTCAACCAAATGCATACCTTCATGCCTATTATAAATTACATGATACTAGATTAGTTGGTATTTTGTATAAGCTCAGATGCTCCTTCCACCAACCTCTAATCAACATTTTACCCTCCTCATTTTGTCTTCATATGGATGGTTTTCATATGTAGCGACAACATCATCACTTTCATCCATGCTATAAAAATTTTCCTATATATATAATGCATCATTAGTCACATTCAAATATCATAGCTTCGTTATTTCAAATATATATCAACAAAATACCTAGAGTCTACAAGCATTCCATATGCATGTCCAGTCATTCTCACATGCCCTAATGAATGTATATATACACAAAGAATTTGTTTTCAATAAGCCTACTAGTGCACTTGCATTCTATCTTTCCTATATGAATTTTGCATTACTTCTAGCATGCTCTCCAATGCATACAACTTTATTTATTTATTTATTTTATGTTGTAGATGGATTTCCTTGAATTCATTTAGATTCTTTCTTTCTTGTGTGCCCTCATTCTTCTCATCCATGCCCTATTTCTTCTTATTCATCACTTTTTGGCTAAGTCCCACTTTCCCTCTTTTCAATTCCAACCAATATGTCCTATTGGCAGCTACCTTCACTTAGGTAGTCATGTTCCAACTTAATTCTACTGAAACCTTTTAGTATTCCCACTTCTATACAAGCATTGCTTCTATTGAATATTAGCACTGCAATCTAATAACCACCCACTACTTATTTCTCAGTTGGCACCTTTAAAACAAATAAACCTTCATCAATTCTTCCACTAAATTCCTTGCAACTAATATAGCTTCTACTCTGAGCTTTGATTTATAAGTAGATTTATTACTCTAAATACTTTCAGATAGAAGTGGTTTTATTGCTTGCAACTCTTTTCCAAACATTCCTATTCTCTCACATAGAGATGACTCACCCATCTCACAAGTCATACATCACCTCATGATATTCTTTCCCCCATTTTGCAACGATATTTGTTTCTATCAATGCACTTTTACATTAAAGGTGAAGGAGTCATCATTGGATAACGCACTAATGAAATCATTATATCAAAACACAATAACAAAAATATAAAAATAACATTATATAAAAAAATATTTGATTTTGAGATAACTAATGGAGAATTTGTAGAAAAAAAATTAATTAAATATTTACATATTAGTGCACTATATTATTTTGAACTCGCTAAATTGTGTGTGCCATAAAATAGACGATGGTGCATTTTTATCAATACACATCGATGCCCATTAATTAAATAGAAGCGTTGGTGCTAACAATTGTGAAAAAGCACCATCAGTTTAAGCGAAAAAAACATACGATTGATTATATTTATTATTTTAAGCGACATAACATACAACTAATTTCACCGGTGCTTTATATATAATATGCACATCGGTGATTTATAGATAATACATGCGCTGATGCTTTATATATAACATGCACATAAGTTCATTATATAACATATATGCACCGATGCTTTTGTGTATGATATATGAATTGATGTTTTTATATATGATATACACATCGGTGCTTTAATTATCATGTACACACGTCCTTAGTAACAAAAAATGGCATCGACATCTCACCTTAATTTATGGAAATTTCACTATCCTTGTGTGCACATGGTAATACAGGCATAGTGAGACCATTTATAAGAGAACCATAGTGTAATATGTATACAATGTCGCTGCTACATAATACAAAAACACACATCGAGGCGTACAGTAACAATAAAATATCGATGTTTCATATAGCATAAAATATGGTATCAGTGCACAATATTTTTAAGAGAACTAGTGCATTGTGATTATGTGTGTGCACCAGTGCATGTTACTTAAAAACACACCAGTGTGTGTTTCGTAAGAACGCACTAATGCACATGTTAATTAAAACACACTGGTGCATTTGTTACCAATAAAATCATCGACAAAAAAACCTCCACTACAACATTCGTCTGCTGAAAATTTTATGGTTATATGGAACATTCACTAAAACCTTTGCTTAGAATAGTGGAGGTTTTTTTGAAAAATTTTCCAAATATTGTAACACTAAAAACCTCCGCTACAAGGTGTTTTCCTTGTAGTGAGCGTAGAGAAAACTTTCGCACCTTTACGTTGATCAAATAAATAATCAATCCTTGACATGGAATAATGGTTCTTAATAGTGACCTTACATCATATGCACATGTTATGCTTAGCTTGCATAGTTGAAATCTACTGTACATCAGTAAGAGTTTTCTCTCCTTGAATGATTCTAACCTCACCTTCATCATTTAAACACTCCACTCTCTTCTCAAAATAGCCCACTTTAGCTCTATGGAGTTATAAACAATCCTTACCAATAATACCATCATTGAATTCCAATGGTAACTCATGAAAATAAATGGTTGTTTTCCAACCACCAAAATACACAATAATTCTTGAATCACCCACTTCTTAGTTCCATTGGCCATATTTACCCTCTACGGACATTTATACTTTTTTGTAATAAGCTTACAATTGACACCATCCTAGGTGAGGATGGGATGAAACTGTGAGCATTGCCTATATCAACCAAGAAGATAAAACTCTAACTAGATACAATACATTGAGGTTGAACCAATGCTCCATGGAAATATGCTTGCACATGTTATGCTTAGCTTGCATAGTTGAAATCTACTGTACATCAGTAAGATTTTTCTCTCCTTGAATGATTCTAACCTCACCTTAATCATTTAAACACTCCACTCTCTTCTCAAAATAGCCCACTTTAGCTCTATGGAGTTATAAACAATCCTTACCAATAATACCATCATTGAATTCCAATGGTAACTGATGAAAATAAATGGTTGTTTTCCAACCACCAAAATACACAATAATTCTTGAATCACCCACTTCTTAGTTCCATTGGCCATATTTACCCTCTACGGACATTTATACTTTTTTGTAATAATCTTACAATTGACACCATCCTAGGTGAGGATGGGATGAAACTGTGAGTATTGCCTATATCAACCAAGAAGATGAAACTCAAACTAGATACAATACATTGAGGTTGAACCAATGCTCCATGGAAATATGCCTAATGATAATTCATTTCTACACATATCCTTCAATTCATGCTTCCTTTGTTGTATTTTGAGCCATCGACAACCCCTTAAGTCAATTATCTTGGGGCCCCACATTTAAATTTTACCAAGGATTGTTAAGAAAGCTTCACTGCCCCTTTGCCTTGTTCTGTTAATTTAATTTGATGACAATATGGTGTTCATTGTAATTACTTTGATTGGAAGCTTCTTTAATCCTTATGTTGTCTTGCACAATTATATAGGATGTGACAGTCACATTATTATATTGATTTCCTTACAAGTCTACCTTACATGCATTGATCACATTACATACATATTAAGTGAGAATGCTCGTGTACCTTGTGGATTTGATTGGATCTAACTTGATTAAAAGGTGCACACAATTATGTACAGTGTTTTGAATTTGTATTGTATCATCTATCAAATTACAATTGAGTTAGAACTAGACTCAACACTTTCACTAGGTGTTAGTTTTAGAGTGTGTTAGTTGAGGCCAATGAGCTCATTCTTTGAATTAAAATCTTTTGGCTACTCATAAATTCTACTAATGTCTCTTTGTGCAATGAAATTATGTATAACACAGTTTAAAGTTGAGTAGATAAAACTTATTTTTAGTAAATAATGTCCCAAAAAACACTTATATTTTCATTAAAAAATCCATATGTGTGTGATTTCTAGGTCTCATCTGATATGCCATTTTGATTTCTAGAAGAGATTGGACATAGGTGTTCAAGAATTGTGAAATCAACACACTTTCAAAATTGGATTATGGGGCCTATAAGTATGGAAAATTATGTTTATGGTCTCATGTCACCATGATGGTATGAAATTCATGGGTTATAAAAGCCATGCACTTGATGTTGAATTGGGTATGCAATATTTAATCAAATATTGCTTGTTACGAGGAAAATCTCTCTATGGCTAGGGGTAAACCACAATAGATGGAAATGACTGCAGAAATCAACTCTAATATCAGGTATGCTATATAAACAAATATGATAGAAAGACAAGATAAAAGGCCTACCTCATCGAAACGTTCGATGAAGTCCATAGTTGAGCACTTGACTCAAAGAAATACACCTGTAACTTGTCCTCAACAACCAAGAAATGCAAGAATATGATGATAATATATAATGTTAACACATTCAATAGAATAATCCATCAACATTCATAACAAATACGCCCATGGAATAACAATTCAAATATTTGAAAGATATTAATTAGATGAGAAAATAGTATTTCTATTAGAATGTAATCAGTAGAAGTGAACGAATTACAAACTTTCTTGTTGACACGGTTCAAAACCGAGAAACCAAGTCCCTTCCAGCTGGGCCTCCACCACTTCAATCCTCCACCAAAGGCAAGCTCATATAAGAGAGACAATGAGATTCTCAATCAAGTATGGAAGATCTTGGGGGTTGAACAATGTGTTCAAACTTAAAAGGACAAAGGGATGCAGACTCGATATGAAGTGAATAATTTCTCTAGAGTAACTTTGCTCTCAAAATTGAATTCTTCTCCTCTTTTCCATAGCTCGGATTTGGCCCATTTACAACCTTCAATTGGAACTGAAGGGCCAAGTCATTACGTTTCTAGTATATGGAAGGTCGAGGATCATGGATCTCGTGACATAACATGGAAACCAGACACCATTTTTTAGTTTTGGGCACAAAACCCGATGTATACAGGTTGTAGTGGTGCAACCTATGTATACACATGTTGTACAATAGGTAGGGCATGTATATGTGGAAAAATAATGTTTTTAGCTCTGGGATTTTCAAAAAGGGACTTCAAGTCTGCATAGGGAAATGGAAAAAGGCCCCTTGTGCAAGTTTGCATAGGGTGATGGAAATCTTGCTATAATAGATTCCCCCTAATGTGTGAGGTCATAGGAGTATATGTGATGGTTGAAATACATTATAATACCCAGAAGTGGAGTAATGGGGACCCAACTAGAAGAACTAGTTGCTCATTATGATATATATTAACTTTGTGCACATGGCTGCCAATTTGAATTACACTACAGATCCATGTGAAAATATACCAAACAATTGTCCATGACCATGAATAGGCAGTACAAAGGTGGCTACATGCCAAAGGCTGTCATAATCATGAAGAAGGCCCAGTAAAACCAGTCTCAAAATCAATCTAAATTTATCTGTATATAATGGAGTACAATCTGATCTCCCATGATCACTGAATTCACATAGGTAATGGTCCAATGAAAGGTAGAAATAGATCAAGAAAGTTGGGACTGTGAATTGATGTCTTCAAGTCTTCTACACAATCCACCAAGGTGAAAGTCTACATCGTGTGAATAAAGGAGTTGAGGTCAAACACAATGAGACTTTTTTTTATTATCGGTCATTAAGGTATACCATTAACAAACATTAGAGGTGTCGGGGTCAAACACTTGAAAAATCCATCGATCATGAGACATTAATGTATTCCCAATTGTCGATGGAAAGAGAACCTGCCACTAATGACTGCAAGCCTCTAGGCACTCATAGGACTCTAGGTCTTGTCTCTAGAATAGATGAGTTGAAGTCAATGGAAGGAGACCTGTTGAAAGGAGAGATATAAGGAATATCTCATCATTCAGCACGAGTTACAAAGCATGAGCTTGATTATTTGGAGGAAATCAGATGAAGAACATGTTCATGAACCAACAACCCCATGTGTCTTTCGTGTGTGTTAGATGAAAGAAGTACACAAAAAATACCCTCTGAATAGTAGCCAATAAGAAAAATTGCTAACAAAGGAGAGGTGACCACCAATAAGGCTAAGGGCATCCAAGACACTGCATGAATCCCAAGTTTAGGACATATATTTCTTGACGGGACTATCACGTAGATGTGAGGTGGTCAATCTCAAAGCCCAGGGAGCTGGGAGTGGCATCAAAACTGAGGAATACATAGCCACTCATTGCATTGCAAGGACCAAGAAGGTAGGGATCCAACTCCCAATTAGAAAGATAAACAATCTAAGTATCAATATTGTTGTCCTAGTATTGACATGGATCACAGGATCGACCTCTTTTCACCAGGGGTTGAGGCCACTTATGTTCTACTCAGTGGAGTGCTTTCGACCGATGGTGTACGACTGGTGCACCTCACTGCTAGCCAACATGAAGAGCCAGCTGACAGACTGCAAACTAGGTGGAAAGAGGAACTTCGGGTTTTCTTCTATCCTTTGTAGTTTTTTCTTCGAGCGCGTTCCATATCTGGGCCCTAAAGTTGAGATTATTCTACGTGGACCTCATGATCTAGCCATGGCATGGTGGACCAAGGTGATGAGGTGGAAGGGGGTGGTAGGGTGCCAACACCCTACAATGATGACTTCTTCTTCTAGTGGATATGGCAGGTGATAGCTCTGGATGACTACCCTTACATAGGGATTGAGTTCAGAGGAGATCCTGACATGTCATTACCACCAGGGTCCTCCTATGGAGACATAGGTATGTCAAAGTTTTTTAAATATTTCATTTTTTTTTTGTATTATTGTGTAGGATCATTTTAAGTACTAATTAAACATGTATGTGATGCAGACGTAGGTCCACGATAGCCAGATGGACTTCAATGACATCGTCAGAAGCACCAGGGAGATGAGGCAGTGGAACGGGACGCAGATAGAGTGCTTCAAAATGTGTAGGGCAACTGGTCTCGTTTGACGTAGAGGATTCCTATGGTTCAAGTGGAGGATTTGTCGGAGGCTATGCATCGACATATGGTAGGTGTGCTCCATTCTTGGGTACGACTCTTTCGGCGTCTTGCAAACATTGTAGTATTCTATCATGGCACTCATATGGTGCCATAGGAATAGATGTCATGACTATTGTATGATCGACTATATATGTATATTGAGGGTTCTAGCCCCAATTTTGTACTATAACATCATATTTTTTGAAATATATATAAAAACATGGTTCTTCGGCTTAACTTATGTTACAATGTGTACATCGATGAAAATGTTTTCTTTTCTTTGGTTATGATACAAATTCCAATCTAAAACAAAATTAGCATATGCATCAAATACATGATTAGAACTTCTAGGTATGTGATGATAAGTAATAAAATCTGCAAGATACCAGATATAATAAATATGTAGAACAGAAATAAAATGCTAGAAATGGAAGAATAACAGTAATATATCCAGCATAATCTCCACAATAACACAGAAATGATATAAGAACAACAACATAAATAACACTTTGATTTAGAAAGAAAAGTTCATAGGCCTCTTCGAGGGGGCAAACTCCAATCGAGCAGCGCTCTGTTACAATAATCTCCAAGATAGGGTTTTCATACCCTCGACCCATATTTATACTAAATATGTCTATCAAGAGAAGAATCTAGAGGAATATCCTTCTAGAAGCGGAAGCTTCTATTATGTCTTCTTGCATCCGCCTTATTCTATTTTATTGAAAGGCCTTATTAATATTGACCTTTATTACATATGAATATATTAATCTACCCTTGTGCAGGTTAGGACCCTAACATGTCCACCCCCTTAAAAACAACCTTGTCCTCAAGGCTTGAGATGAGGAAACTGCTGCAGAATGGTAGTTGGTTCCCAAGTGGCATCTGTTGGATTCGTATATTTCCACTGGACTAGCACTTCCTTGATGGTTCTCTAATGTAGGTGACTCTCATGCTGGTCCAAAACTACTTCTGGTTGTAGCCAAATGGATCCTTCTTCAACTAACTCGGGAAGGTTGGTTTGACTTTGGCACCTAGTTCCAATCACCTTCTTTAAGCATGAAACATGGAAAACTGGATGTAGCTTCAACTGACTGGGCAGAGCTAACTGATATGCGACTTGTCCCACATGCTTGAGAACTGTATAAGGACCACAAAATTTGGGCGCTAGCTTATGACAGTGCTCAGCCTTGAGGGAATTTTTCTTGTATGGTTGCAGTCGCAGAAACACCTGATCCCCTTCTGCAAATTGACATTCAGAGCGACCTTGATCTGCTTGTTGCTTCATGCTATTTTGTGCCATGACCAAGTTCTCTTTAAGGGTACGAAGAATATCCTCTCAAACTGTAAGTGTTTGTTCAACTGCCTGGACCTTCGAGGTACCCGGTAAGTATGAGAGAACTGAAGGTGGCTTCTGTCCATATACTGCTTCAAAAGGATTCTTGCGAGTAGGAAGTGTTGTACCACCATTCGGCTATGAGTATCCATTGAGCCCACTGATGTTGTTTTTCAGAAGAAAAACACCTTAGATATGTTTCCAAACACTTGTTGACAACTTCTGTTTGACCATCAGTCAGGGGATGATAAGTTGTGCTGAGATGCAATTGGGTGCCTTGGAACTTAAGCAGTTCTTGCCAAAAATTGCTTGTGAAAGTTGGGTCACGATCAGAAACAATAGAGTGCGACATTCCATGAAGCTTGAAGACCTGGTCCATGAAAAGTTGAGCCATCGTGGATGCAATAAATGGGTGTTGAAGAGCGCAAAAATGAGAATACTTGGAAAGGCGATCCACAACCACCATTATGACTGATTTATTCCCTAATTTGGGTAAGCTGGTAATAAATTCCATAGATATATCCTTCCAAATAGCTGGTGGAATCAGAATCGGTTGTAGTGTGCCCAGAGATTTGACTGTTTCTCCCTTGTTGCATTGACACACCTCACATTGAGCTACAAAATTATAGATGTCATGTTTCATACCATCCCAAAAAAAGGAATGTTTGACTTTGTCATATGTTTTGGTGAACCCTGAGTGCCCCGCTGTGGGTGTAGCATGAAGCTCAGAAAGTACTGTGTATTTAAGCTTTGATTGTTTACTTAAATACAAACGACCTTTGTATCGAAGCTCATCCTGGAGCCAAGAGTACCCTGGGGGAGTCAGAGCCTTGGTCTGCAATTGTTGGATCAAATGCAAACTTTTGGGATCTTGAAGCCATTCCTGGTGCACAACTTGGAGCCAATCGGGTACAATGAAGGAAAGAGAAAAAAGGGATCCTTCTTCTTCATATTTTCGGGACAGTGCATCCACCACTACATTTTCTTTTCCCTTCTTGTAAATGATCTCATAATCATAACCAAAGAGCTTAGTCACCCATTTTTGTTGCTCCTGGGAGGAAATGCATTGTTCCAGAAAGTACTTGAGTCTTTGATGGTCGGTCTTGATTTGGAAGCGTTGCCCCAAGAGATAAGGGCGCCATAGCTCAATGGCATGCATAATAGCCAACATTTCCTTTTCATAAATGGGTTTGCCCAGATTCTTTTCAGACAGTTGCTTGTTGGTGAAGGCCAAAGGTCGACCCTCTTACATAAGGACAACGCCGATTCCTTTCCTTGAGGCATCGCATTCCAACACAAAGGTCTTTGTGAAATCAGGAAGGGCCAGAATCAGAGTGGTGAACATGGTCGTCTTCAAGGTTTGAAAAGCTTGAGCAGCGGTTGGAGTCCAAGTGAAAGAGTTATTTTTTAGGAGAGCAGTGAGAGGTGTTGCAATCTTTCCATAGTTCTTAAAAAACTTGTGATAATATCCTGTTAAGCCCAGAAATCCACGCAAGCTTTTGAGAGTCTTTGGGTGTGGCCAATATTGCATAGCTTGAATCTTTTTCGGATCCACCCTGACGCCATCCTTGCCAACCATATGACCCAAGTATTCTTCTTCTAAGGCACCAAAAGCACATTTAGACTATTTCAGGAAAAGTTGGTGCTGGGAGAGGAGATGGAGAACTTCATCCACATGAGTAATATGGTTGGTTGAGGTTTTTCTATAGTTGAGGATATTATCAAAGAAAACTAAGACAAAATGACGGAGAAAGGGACGGAAGACATGATTCATGAGGCTTTGGAAGGTGGAGGGGGCATTACACAAGCCAGAGGGCGTGACCAAAAACTAATAGTGGCCCTCATGAATGCGAAAGGTTGTCTTGGGAATGTCTGCCTCTTTCATATGTATCTGGTGATAGCCCAAGCGAAGATCAAGTTTAGTAAAGAATTGGGTGCCACTCAATTCATCTAGGAGGTCATCAATGACAGGACTGGGAAATTTGTCTTTAATGGTCATTTTGTTGAGGGCACGAAAGTCAGGACACATTCTCCAAGAACCTTCTTTCTTCAGGACCATGACTACAGGAGAAGAGTAAGGGCTTGTACTAGGGTGGATAACACCTGCATTAAGGAGTTCCTGGACCATTTTCTCAATTTCATTTTTTTGTGAGAAGGGGCTGCGATATGGATAGATATTGGGAGGAAGGCTTCCGGGTACAAGGGGAATGGAATGATCATGAACATCGTGGGAAGGAGGGAGGCCTTGGGGAGTGGAAAATACCATTTGATGTTTAGAAAGGAGAGCTTGGAGGTCATGCAACACCGGGGATGTTTCTGTTGCTTGAATGGCATGGAGTTGGGCAATGACACCAAAATGACATTTTTTAAGCATCGTTTCCATGCGATAGGAACTAATGACCTCAGGTGAACTAGCAGTGATGCCTTGGAATTTATATCGGTGGCCTTCCTCATTGAATTGCATGGTTAATGCTTTAAAATCCATGAGAATGGGACCCAATGTTCTTAGCCAGTCTGCACCCAACACAATGTCACAACCACCCATGTCGATAGCAAACATATGGGATTTTAGGTGGTAGTCACCGATTTGGAGACGCATAATTTCACAGTACCCTCCACATATCATGGAACCACCATTGGCAATCATGATTTGGAAATTGTTGACAACATGGATGTAGCAATGAGTTTCTTGGGCAATGTGGCGATGAGTAAAATTATGGGTGCTTCCACTATCAACCAAAATGATGACCTTCCGATGCTTGATGTAACCGATTAACTTGAGGGTTTGGGGAGCGGAAAAGCCAGTGAGAGCATTGAGGGAAATGACGGTTTCTACTTCGAGAGGGTCTAAGGGAGGGGTTATGTCAAGGATTTCAGGTGACTTAGACACAAGGGGAGTTTCAACATCCTCTTCTGAAATGTCCTCGGAGATGGCCATAAAAAAAATTTGTTCCTTACACTTGTGGCCCGAGAATTATTTTTCATCACAATTATAACAAAGGCCTTTGAGTTGGCATTCAACTATTTCATCCCTGGCCAATTTTTGGATTTTTAATGGGGCAGAGGGAGTAGTGGGAGTGATGGGCTTAGGGTGAGGGATAAAGGAGGGTTTTCGGTTTTGAGATGATACAACCTATTGTGCTTCTTTAGCTCTTTTGGTATCCTCCACCCAAGTCGAGGGTCGATCCATGAGGACATGAGCCCGAATCTCCTCCTTGAGGCCACTAATAAAACACTCTCGAAAGAAAGAATCATTCATGCCCTCTGTTCGAAAATCCAGGCGTTCAAAGGTAGCTATGAAGTCTTCTACTATTCCAAATTGTTTCAACTTTTTCAAACAAACCAAATGGTTGGTGTCCGTGTCAAAGCATTCATATTCTCAGTCACAAATTGGGTCCAAGCCATATACCCTTGACGGGAAGTTTTTCTCCATTTCCACCATTGCCAACGTTCTTGATCTAGATGGAGAACATCATACCGGAGTTTGGCCAAGTCATATGTAATGCCATATAAAGAGAAATAATGTTCCATTTGGGTTACCCAACCAATGGGGTCTGAGTCATCAAATTTGGTCACGTCCACCTGCGGAAGGCGTATGTCACGCTGAAAGTGATGGGACTGAAAGGTATGGGAATGGGAGGATGTTTCTCCTTCATTATTTGGAGGTGCTTCAGAGAAATGGTCATCTGTAGGGATCTTCAGTTTGGTGCATAGTGATGCAAAGACAGATTCAAGTTGGGTGGTCAGTTCTCGAGGACTGCATGGTTGTATTTATGGTAGCATTGATGGATGAATCGATGGAGGCAACAGTAGCACTGAGTTGTTTCACTTCTTTTTGGGTTTCGAGGAAACCATATTACATGGTGTTGAAGTGATCTTTGAGGTCTTGGCTACGAGTATGGGTGAACTGAAAAGGAGCGGGCGGGGTCAAAAATTTTGTCAAAAAATGATAGGGATGAATGTGATAAGGGTAGAGAGATGAATCCAATGAAATGGGTCTCAAATA
>ML782760.1:235763-281689 GCA_009831015.1 Picea engelmannii | reverse complement strand
TTTTTTTTTTTTTTTTTACACCTATGAAGTTATACTCCGATCTGAAGAATACTACAGTGATGAAATCCCCAAATGCTTAACCAAAAAGAGATTTGTATTTACTTGGAAACCTGAACACAGTTGTGTGGCAATAGATATGGTCTATTTTTAATTTGTTTATGTTTATGTCCCCCAAGGGTTAGGTATTCAAGGGTTCTACAGACAAGGGCTTGCCCTGTGCTATAGCTCTCTAATATACATATGGGGTCCAACAGTAGTACTCGACCCAATATCTCAGGGAACTAACTAAGGAGGATAGACTGTACCCTTAGCCATACTACCCGACTACCCAGGTACTAGAGAGTATCTTCCCGAGTGTTGTTCTTGGTGACACTATAGCAGTCCAGCGGCCGATAGGTTTATCTAAAGAGGGCTTCAAGAAATCTAGGCCAATCCGTACACAGGTGTTGTCTGATGCGCTACCACTCAAAGGGGTACCAACAGGGGTTACAAGGGTGGCCAATAGATGTGCGCTTAAGAACTACTTGTATTTCCTACGTGTATGAATACCTCAACCATGGGTTTATGCGCGTAATGAAAGATCTCTATGGTTTAAATACGCCGGAATACGTCTCTACCCTGGAAAAAAAATTCCCACGATTTCTGCCAAGGAAAGTGCTCTGATACCACTTGCAAGATACCAGATATAATAAATATGCAGAACAGAAATAAAATGCTAGAAATGGCAAAATAACAGTAATATATCCAGCATAATATCCACAATAACACATAAATGATATAACAACAACAACAGAAATAACACTTTGATTCAGAAAGCAATGTTCACAGGCCTCTTCGAGGGGGAAACCTCCAGTCGAGCAACGCTCTGTTACAATAATCTCCAAGATAGGGTTTTCATACCCTCGACCCATATTTATACTAAATATGTCTATCAAGAGAAGCATCTAGAGGAAGATCCTTCTAGAAGTGGACGCTTCTATTAGGTCTTCTTACATTCGCCTTATTCTATTTTATTGAAAGGCCTTATTAATATTGACCTTTATTACATCAGAATATATTAATCTACCTATGTGCAGGTTAGGACCCTAACAAAATCAAACTATCGTTCCAAAATTTGTACCCGTAGGAATCGTCAGAGTAGAGTAGGGCCATGCACATGGTAATTGTCGTTCAACTGACATACTACCAACTAGGATTCCATGCAAACCTCTAAAGAGTGAATACCATGTGAAAAGACATCGCACAAAAGTTCTATAATGACCCTATATTCGACCACATTATTTGTGGATGGCCCTAGGCATATGTGTTGGCAGCCACCAATTATGTTGAATTTTATCACAATTAAAAATCATCACAAAGAGATAAAATCTTTCTGTAGCTGCCACTTCCTTACATTTATAAATGTTTATGTCTTTTGGTTTCAAGGCAATTTATTGGGTTAACTTATTTTATGAGTTTTTCATTTAGATTTCGTTTGTTTTGTTTAAATTTCATGACTGCAAGCATGACATTCAAACAAAAAATTATCTTGGGTAATTATTTTGCAGTTTGTGTTTTTCTTATTTCATTTTATCATAGAAACTACACCTTGAGGAAACCCACATGTTGCTAAGATTCAAGTTTTATAAACTCATTGATTAATTCACTGCCACATTTTCATGTATTATGGGTATCATGACTTAATCGGTTATATGGTTGATTGTTTGGTTTTTATTGTTGAAATGTATGAACACGCGGAACTTTGGATTAACATTTGATATGTGCTTCATTCTCTCAACATCCATATCATTTTCATGTTGCTTGGTACAAGTCTGATGTACCCATGACTACACCTCACCTTGTTGTCCTGTGCATTAATGACCCCCATTCATTGTTTGAATTGGCATTTGATAGTGGTTGAGGGTTTGATATTCATTATGTGTAATGGTTCATAGGTCTGCGCACCCTCTGTTTTTTCGTCTCTCCAAACTCAATTTATCAAGCATGACAGTCTCCAAGCTTTGTAGGTATTGGGCAATTTTAGTTTTCACATACCTCTCTTTGCTACTCGTTTATTGGAAGTTGAAGCCTCCCTCTCGTGATATCTACCGTGTCTATTTCATAGTGATCATGGCCCATGTCATTCGGATCGAACCTAATGGTTTTCAGGCCCTTCTTTCCCATGACGATGCCATAGATGATCTGCAAGCTCACGATTGGGATACTTTCATCTAGAAATTCGAAGGTTACAACTTGGCCATCGCACAATCCTTTTCTCAAATGTTTGATGGGATTAGATCCAAAGTTGGGGATGTGCAATTGGAGTTCATAGAGGAATTTATAGCCCATGCAACAAGACTCCCACAGGAAGGCGAAAAGTGGTTCAAGAATGCTAAATTGGAAGATGTTCCATGGAGCATGTTGATGGTCTTTCGCGAGTCTAACTACTGACCTAAAGGTATTCCTATTAACCTCTTGAAACCTCGATGGAACGACCTTATTTTGATTCTGAAATAGTTTATAACATGCGAGGGCAGGTATGGTTTGGTATTTTTATACCATATCCGACTGTTGATGTTGTTCCTAGGGTTTAAAATGAACATGCCCTTCTACTTGTTAATGAGCCTGTATAAAATGTCAAAACTCTATAAGAAACAAATCTTGAACCCTCTGTCAAGCCTTTTTCATCACAGGCTTATAAGAATCATGTTGCTATCGCACCTTTCACGGGGACACTTGGGAAAGATTCCTAAGTCGAAACATTTTTTCCCAACCCCACAGCACAGTGAATCCACCTTTAAATATGAATCCCGATTTTGATAATCCTGTAACTGAAAGCCCGAGTTTCGATTCACCTAATTAATGTGAAATTAATGAACCTATTTTTGTTGCTTTGCAAACCCCTCTTGGTAAGAAACCACGATGTATTTTTTTGCCTAGAAAATTGTTGGAACAAGTAGTGGATGAATTAAAAGGAAACATTTCCCCTTTTCTTGCTAACAGACTAAATCATGCCCTTAGTGACAAACCTACTATAAAGAAAATCCGTAAGGGTAAGAAGTAGGAAAGCTTAGATTTGAATTTTATGAATAAGAGATATGATCGATTAATATCTAGGAGTTTAAGGAATTGAAAACATGATCATTTGATCTCAATATCTATGATTGAGGTCAATGATCACTTCTCAGACAACGAGATCAATGAATTCCTTGCACTAGAAGATCTAGATAATCAATGTCTCAGGAATGAAGTTACTAGTCAAACTGAGCAATATGACTTTGTCTCTATACTACCCCCATTTCTGAAAGGCCAATAGGGATTTGTTGGCATTAGCCATGACTTGAAACAAGCTACAAGGAAGCAAGAAATACCCATGGCTGAATATATTCCACCTCGGCCTGCTATAGCATCGTTGCATTGTGACAGTTGTTTGGATTGGGTAGAACGTTATTACAAGGAAATACCATTGTTACAAGTGCAAGTAAAACATCTAGTTGCTCGGAATTCTCTACTTGAAAAAGAAAACAAAGAGTTGAAAGCATGTACAGAAAGGGAAAATAAAAGACCCAAAAGATCTGGTAATATAATCATATAAAAATCAACCAAATTCAATGCCATGATTAATTCAGAACAGTATAATCCTTCACTGTCTAATTTCTAAATGGTAAAAGTGATTTGTTTGATTTTATTTCATTTTATTTTGTTAGGAAAGTCAAAATAGGAAGATTTAGTTTTGATTTTCTTTGTTAATATAAGACTAGCTACAGAAACTCTGATTATGTAGCCAGTCTATTTCTGATTATTAGTTAGCATTATTTTCTGAATATCAATTTCGTTTTTCTATCTACAGGAAAATGATAATTATGGTGTTGTTTACATGGAGAAACCATCTTGGATCATACGTTGTATTATTCAGTAGTCTCTTTCTTTTATGTTGATAAAACTCTGTTATTATGTAATAAATTTAGATAAACCAACTCCTACAGGAATGGTTTCATGATGTACTATTTTTGTAAAACAATCTATTTTGGGAGGATTGCACTCTATCTTGAATGATAAGATTTTGTTAACCCAAAACTAGTTTAAATAGTGATCACTATTAGTAGTGAAGATAAATTGTGTTGGGATACATTATGGCCATGTGATTTGGACAACTTATGGAGAAGCTATTCACAATTTGGCTTTAGACCTGTGTGACACTTATTCCATTTTTGTTCTTTCATTGCCTCGATCTTATGAAATATTATTATGCTTAATGCATATTAAGTTTGTTTATTATATGGTGTTTCATATTATTGAGTATTTACATGTTGTCTATAATTTTTTATTCCATTCTACATCTGTGATCAATCTTCTATTTGAGTATTATCAATTTGTTCTAGATATTAAATGATGTATTACATTAATAATTTGAATTGAATTTCCTTCATTCTAAGTTATTGATCATTACAAGATCACCAGATATTTTACATTTATTTTTCTGTTGTTATATTCGCATTCCAATACATCGAAAGCTTCTGTGAATTTGTTCTATGAGTAGTAGTATTGTTATGTCACAAGTTTCCCTCACATGCAGGACAATTAGGAACTCAGATTACACAGGAAGATAAATTCATTTTAGTCGATTAATTACATGTTAGTTTGCTTGTTATTTAGATAAATCATTCATTAATGAAATAAGGGTAGCATGAATTAGCTTTGACTGTTTATATACTCTCATCTCAATTATGTTTACCTAATATTCATTAGTTTTAGACTTTTAAATATTCAATGGAAAACAAAAAAATGTATGTGCTTTCTTTATCTCTTTTATAAACACTTTTAAGAACATCTTTTTCACAAGATATCAAGTAAATCTTGCAAGTTGTATATACATTGTTTGTAATCATATGCACATATTCATGTTTCTATTTCGACACTTGTAATTATTAAACTTATATTATTAGTATCATAGATTTATAGATTAGTTTCATTTCTTTTATTATTTTTAGGATTTTAGTTGGCCAACGGAGCCATTAAACCCATCGAGTCATTTCATTCCAAACATCTTGGGTTATTTAGACAACCCCGGTTTGGATTTGACCTTCCAGTTGATGGCGTGTCACTTACGCCCACCAACAAATGGTGCTAGAAAGAGGGCCTGAATTTGATTGATGGCACGTGGAGGTCACAAGACCCCTCCAAACAACCATTCTCCCATCACAACATGTAGTCGCACTGACACAAACGTTACACTTGAAACAACAACTACCTCAAACGATAACCCTGATATTCCTATCGAACTAGTAACACCACTCCCTCAAGGGATTGACGTCCAGAAAATTTTCTGTCAGTCACTTATAAGAACTCAAAGTGCCTTATCCCGTATTAGACAACCCGGTAGACAACTCAATCAACCCCTTAACTTTACAAACCTACAAGAAAAAATTCAAATCACTCATCATCCTAGAAACACTGTAGGGACTGGAATTATCACCAATCCTACTGAAACCCTTATCCCTAGTGTTAGAGGATCTGGTATTCCACCATCCCCACCTAGTTTTTCTCCACCTTCTTCAAGAGGTGAATCCTCGGACGAACGCAGCTCTTCATCTGAACCATCTCAACCTTCAACTCCACCCACTCCCATGGAAAATCAAAATAATTATGCCAAAACTTAAGTCGATCAAGATGTTGTGGTTGTACCAGGACCCCAACACCCACTACCTAAACATCCGGAGAAATGGTTGCCCAAATTTGATCCAGATTCTAAGTAATCCGCTAAGGATCACATCAAGAAATTTATGTTGGCCATTAGACTCCAAAGTGTTGATCACAAAGATGTAGTATGCATATTATTTCCTTATAATTTGGATGGAAATTCCTCCACATGGTATTTCGCTGAACAACCCCAGACCATCGTCTCTTGCAACAAGTTCAAAACTTGTTTTTTAGAAAAATTCAGAGATGATAAATCTCTGGAAGTCTTGGTTATGGAACTCTCTAGCTTAAAAATGAACCCTAAAGAAAAATTTAAGGACTTTAACCAAATTTTTATGACTTTAAAGAACAAAATCCATGTATATTCAATGCCTGCAGAAAGATTAGTTGTTGCATATTATACTAAGGCCCTACACAATAACATATCAATTTGGGTTAAAAGGACCAAAAAGAATACATTGTTAGAGGCCTTTGAGGAGGTAAGCCAAATTGAGAAAGATATATTGAGTTTAAAAAATAATCTTAGTAGTGAAACTGAAACAACTTCATCTTCTAAGAAGAAAATAGAAATTCTCACTAGGCCTCCTCAAACAAAAAATCAACAAGAAACTTTAGACTTGGAGAGCTTGCAGAAATCTTTCCAGAAACTGTCCAATCAGGTCGTTGACTTGAAAATATCATTCGACGAGCAATACATAAGAAAAGGAAGTTTCAAACCTCCTTTTAGAAAACCTTTCCCTCCAAACCGTCCAAACCCGACCACAGAAGGCCTAAATTTAAAAAATGTACAGTATGCTTTGCAAACGATATTAGAAGCGCATGATAATTTTGTTTTTGTTCCTCTTGAAAATTCTGATGATATAGTTGAAGAAGAGGTACCAGAAGAGGAGGAATAATCACCTCCCCTTTTAGGGCACTTGTTGGATAGTATTTTTCAAGCAAATTTCGAAATTGTCCACCCCTACAACACTATGAGTAAAACACAAAACAAGCCTGCTACAAAAACAAGTAAAAATGTGTTTCCTAAACAAACAAAGAAAACTTAAATTAGACAAAACTTAGCTGTCCCATTTTTAGAGTATGATTTAATCGAAGATCTGAAAAAACTAAGGGAAAATATTTATGTTTTTGAATTGTTGAAGTTTCCTCTTATTTTGCAGAAAATGCTTCAAAGCATCGTTGAAAACAGTAAAAAGAATGATGTTAGCAGCAAAAAATCAGCATAAATTGATTTAAACGCAGTTAAAATGTCCCAACTAAAAAGACATTTGAAACTGAAGACAAAAAGGACTTAGCAGAAAAAACTGTAGCAAATGTAGATAAAACTGTTTCAGGGACAACAATAAAAAATCAGCAAAATTATGTTGTTTCCACACAGAAAAATGTCCCACCTTTTTTATTAACTTTTGAAATTTTTAATAGAAATGTACATAATTGTATGGTTGACTCTGGTGCATCATCAAACGTGATGCCTTTGTCGGTATGCTAGAGAATTAATGCAAAAGTACAACCTTCTGATCGTAAAATTATTCAGCTAGATCGAACGAATGTTAAAGTAATCAGTGAGCTTAAGAATGTGTTGATTAGATTATCATCCAATCCTAAAGTTCATCAGATAATTGATATTATCATTGTTGATATTCCTAAAGTTTATGGTCTTTTTTTAAGCAGAGATTGGTCAGAACAGTTGCACGGTTATTTTTCTACATACTGGTCTCACTTGTGGCTACCTGAAAATGAACAACCCAACAAAATTAGGATAAACATAGAATGTTATCTTAAGCATATCATGACAGATTTGAATGATCCAAATGATCCTTTTGTTACCACAACAAATTCAACTGAAACGCAGGGGATGAATACCTTTTTTGGTAACTTCATGACTGAAATTTCTCTTATCATGGACCCAGAACAACAATCTGAAGTAATGGTATGTACTCAGGTATCAGCTTCACCAAATAGGCCAAGCACGGCTAATGATGCACAGATCTAGTCCTTATATTTTGATGGATCTAAATCCCGAGAAGGAGTAGGTGTTGGTTGTGTACTCATTGACCCTACAGGTAATAAAACTTTTAATGCTTGTCGATTAGATTTTGAATGTACTAAAAACAAAGCCGAGTACGAAGCACTTCTGCAAGGACTTAGGAAAGTGCTAGACATGGATGCAAAAAATTTGGTAGTTTTTTGGCGATTCGGAAATAATAGTTAAATAGATAAGGAATGCAATACACTTTTTGTCACCACATCGAAAAAGATACCAAACCGAGGTATGGGGTTTAATGAATAAATTTCTAGCATTTAATATAAATTCCATTCCTATGATGAGTAATTTAGAAGTTGATTTATTAGCCAATGTTGCTTAAAAAAATTTGCCCACTAAAGGTCTTTCTCCTAATGCGTTTTCGATCAAATTGTTGTTTAGGCCGTCGATTCTGGATAACATCACAAATTGGAGAGTATTTGATGATGACCAGCAGATCATCAACTTTCTGCATATGGAAGACACCTTCCAGGATGCAGTCATTGATGAAGGCACTCATGATGATAATCTCTGAGATTTCAAGGTAATATCTGATCCTCGATCTCCTGAATCAACATTAGAGCTGGTAAACTCTATCCCCAGATTTGTTGTGATATTAGAAATATTTTATGACTTGCATGATAAGTTTAGAGGGGTAGTCAATTGAAAAACTAACAGTTCCTCTTTGATTTATGAAACTATTAATTTAGGAACAAGAGACAATCCTCAAAATATTAATCTGGGAAAGGGATGTTTCGAGCAAGAAAGATTCACTTTCATAAAATTATTTAAATAATTTAGAGATGTATTTTCTTGGATGTACGATGACTTGAAAACTTTTGATCCAAACATCATACAGTATGTAATCCCTATGAAACCTCAGACTCAACATTTTCAACAGAAATTGAGGAAAGAATCCTAAATTGGAACCTACTGTTAAAAAGGAACTAAATAAGTTAATAAATGCAAAGATAATTTTTCCGGTTAGGCATACTCAATGGGTGTCTAATTTAGTCCCTGTAAGGAAGAAAAGCGGTGAAATTTGACTTTGTGTCGATTTGCGTAACCTAAACCGAGTGTCTAATAAAGACAACTACCATGTTCCTCCAATGGAACAAATTCTACAACATGTGTCTGGTTCCGAAAGAATATCTTTGCTAGATGGTTTTTTGGGATACAACCAGGTCCTTATGTCGTCTTCAGACCAGCTTAAAACCACCTTTCGTACCCCATGGGGCACTTACGCCTATAGGAAAATTCCTTTTGGTATAATAAATGTCGGTGCCACTTTCTAGAGAGCAATGAATATTGATTTTCATGGCCTCATTAACCAGTTAGTTGTGGTCTATCTTGATGATGTCACCGTCTTTTCTAAAAACAAGAAATATCATTTGTATCACCTTAGGGTTGTCTTGGAACGATGCCGCAAGTTCGGTATATCTCTCAATCCTAAGAAATTGGTCTTTGCAATAGAGAAAGGAAAATTGCTTAGGTTTATAGTATCTAAGGATGGAATGATTATTGATCCTGAAAGAACCCAAGCCATTGCTAAACTTCCTCCTCCTTCTTCCAAAAAGGTCATGCAATCCTTTTTGGGTAAGATCAATTTTGTCAGAAGATTTGTCTCGAGTTTCTCATAAATGGTTCAACCTTTACAAAATATAATTAAAAAGGATGTTTTGTATCGATGAGGACCACAAGAGAGTCAAGCTTTTGATTCAATTAGAAAATCAATAATAGAATCCCCTTCCCTGATGAGTCTCGATTTTTCTCAAGACTTCACTCTTTACACTTTCACATCTGACAGATACTATGTTGTTGTGCTTACACAGAAAAACGTTGAAATCAATGAGATACCCATTTCCTTCATGAGATCTTATTTTAAAGGAGAAGAACTTAATTATCCAACAGTATATCAGTAGGTATATGAAGTTTTTAAAGCAGTGAAACACTTCTGATCTTACCTGTTTAAATCCAAAACCAAAGTTATTGTTCCTTACCCCGCCGTAAGAAACTTGTTAGTTCAAAAAGAGTTGGGTGAGAAAAGGGAAAATTGGATGACCTCATCACAGGAATATGACCTTGAAATAACTCTTGCCCAAATTGTTAGAGGTCAAGGAATATGTAAACTAGTGGTTGATTCAGTTGAGGAACAAGAAAGTCAAATAAACACATCAACTGTAAATCAACACAACGAAAAACAGATTAGTTGTGCACAAGCTACACCCAATTCTTGGTATGAGGACATTAGATTTTATTTAATGCATGGATCTTCTCCCTGCAATATTGATCCTAAAAACATAAGAGCACTTAGGATTAAATATGCATCTTTCCAGTTAATCAATGATATATTATTTCAAAAGAACTTTGATGGTGTTTTTCTGCGTTGTTTAGAAAAGGAGTTTGAAAAAGTGTTGTTTGAACTTCGTGCCGGTGAAGCCGACTGTCATTTTGGTGGAGATACCACTGCCCACAAAGTGATAAGGATTGGATACTATTGGCCTACCTTGTTTAAAGATGCCCATACGTTGTCCTGCAAATGTGTAATCTGCCAAAAGGCTACAGGACGGGTAAAAAAGGCAACTTTTCCTTTGCAACATGTTACTGTAGACGCACCTTTTCAACAATGGGATCTAGACATTATAGGACCGATCAATCCCCCTTCTTTGCAGCAGCACAAGTACATCCTCACAATAACATATTATTTTACTAGATGGTATGAAGCTTTACCTCTAAAAGTGGTTAACACCAATTAGGTAGTGTCTTTTCTGAACTCCCACATCGTCACTCGATTTGCAATTCTTGAATGTATGTTTTTTTATAACGCCTCTTATTTTTCGTCCTTGGATATGAACATTTTTTCTCTGGAAAAAGGGATTAAACTAAAGTATTCTGCAAGCTACTACCCTCAAGGGAATGGCCTAGCAGAATCGATAAATAAGAATTTAATCAAGATGATTAAAAGGACAGTTTCAGAAAACCACAAGAATTGCCACAATGCATTATATAATGCACTTTGGGCTGATAGGGTAACTCCAAAATATTATGTTGGTAATTCCTCTTTCTTCCTCGTCTACGGAAGAGAATTCATCCTCCCCCCACATGTCTTACTTCCTTCTATGCAATTATTGCATAAAGTTCAAGAAGAAGAGTGTCCTCCTCTAGAAAACCGGATAAATGCTTTGTTAAAACTAGAAGAGGTGAGAACACAAGAGAAACAAAAACTGGACCAACACCAACAAATTGTAAAGAGATGGTTTGATGCAAATTCATCTTCTGATAGGAATTTTTATGTCGGAGATTTGGTTCTCAAGTGGGACAAAGCCCACAAGGATAAGGGGGAACATACCAAGTTTCAAAACCTGTGGCTGGGACCATTTGTAATTTCTAAAAAATTGGGTCCTAGCTCTTTCTGACTGCATAATTTGGAGGATAGCCAGACACACTTTCCCAGTGAATGGCCAGGCTCTCAAGAGGTATTTCTCTTGATGATTTCTGATCCACCCTCTTGTAAATATTTTTAATTTCCTTTTCTATTTTTTATTTTGGTTCTTTTCATTTTGCTTGATTTTGATTTGTTTTCCAAAAATGGTTATGTATGAATCACCATTTATTTATTGAAGGGAATCATAACTCTTATTCATTAGCATCAACTGGTAAATTTTCAAGCACTTGAATAGTAAATGCTAGACTCAGATCAGCAAAGGGAAGTTTCTGTGTAATCATTGTTTCTGGTTTCTCATTAAAATCACAGGAAGACACAGTTATCCTTAACAAACTTCTAACGTTGTCGTTGTTTTAATGAGAAAAACTCAGTGTGCTTCCCCACCCTAGAGAGGATTTTTTAACATAAATATAATTGTTCAAATCATGATGAAAGTCATCAAAACAGAAAAATGATTCTTAAGTGATCAATCTTTTCATTACCAGATTATGAAATCTTCAGTATCACCCTGCTTTCTTGAATATCATGAAGTTCTGGAAATTATAAACAAATTCTAGAGAGTTGGAAGCACTATAATGTGTGGGAAGTGTTTGCAAACCCGCCAAGACACTGAATAGGTCTGATGGCAACGAGTAAATGCATGAATGATACCAAGGCAACTTCATTGAGGTATTGAGTAGGCCTACTGCCAGTGAAGCAATGCTAGGTTTAAGAATATCCTTAGGTATGTCTTGTGATTTGATCAAGTATGAAGATGTTTTTATCGTGAATGGACGACTCCTGGATAGGATAGAGGTACTAGAGTGGGTTAAATGATATCCATGTCAAGGCTATGGACGCCTGCTGGAAATAATGGCCCTATCAACGGTATCGAAGTCATCTATATAAACATTGCTACACCTATGATCTAAATAAGATACCAGATTACATTTTTAGACAAAAATACATCCAATGTTAAAACTACATTATTTTCTGAGTTATGATTGGAACGCTTGATATGTCATTAATTGTTTCTAAAAATTTATTTCAGCTGTGCCCTTAACATAAATTTTCTGATGATGTAGAGATAACTACTTCACCCAACATGTCGCCATTGTTGCCAGCCACCAATTCTATTGAATTTTATCACAATTAAAAATCATCACAAAGAGATAAAATATTTTTGTAGCTGCCACCTCCTTACATTTATAAATGTTTGTCTTTTGGTTTCTAGGTGATTTATTGGGTTAACTTATTTTATGAGTTTTTCATTTAGATTTCGTTTGTTTTGTTTAAATTTCATGACTACAAGCATGGAATTCAAACAAAAACTCTGCTTGGGTAATTATTCCACAGTTTGTGTTTTTCTTATTTCATTTTATCAAAGAAACTACACCTTGAGGAAACCCATGTGTTGCTAAGATTCAAGTTTTATAAACTCATTGATTAATTCACTGCCATATTTTCATGTATTATGGGTATCATGACTTAATTGGTTCTATGGTTGATTGTTTGGTTTTAATTTTTGAAATGTATGAACACGAAGAACATTGGATTAACATTTGATATGTTCTTCATGCTCTCAACAGTCATATCGCTTTCATGTCGCTTGGTATAGGTTTGATGTACCCATGACTACACATCAACACGTTGTCTCATGCATTAATGACCCACATTCATTGTTTGAATTATCATTCGATAGTGGTTGAGGGTTTGATATTAATTATGTGTAATGGCTCATAGGTCTGCACACCCTCTATTTTTCCATCTCTCCAAACTCAATTTATCAAGCATGACAGTCTCCAAGCTTTGTAGGTATCAAGCCATTTTATTTTTCACAAACCTCTCTTTGCTACTCGTTTATTGGAAGTCAAAGCCTCCCTCCTGTGATATCTACTGTGTCTATTTCACAGTGACCATGGCCCATCTCGTTCGTATCGAACCTAATGGATGTCAGACCCTTCTTTCCCATGATGATGCCATAGATGATCTGCAAGCTCACAGTTGGGATACTCTCATCCAGAAATTCGAAGGTTACAACATGGTCGTCGCACAAGCCTTTTCTCAAACGTTTGATGGGCTTAGAGCCAAAGTTGGGGATGTGAAATTGGAGGTCACAGAGGAATTTATAGCCCAGGCGACATGACTCCCATAGGAAGGCGAAAAGTGGTTCAAGAATGTTAAATTGGAAGATGTTCCATGGAGCTTGTTCATGGTCTCTCGCGAGTCTACTTTCTTCCCTAAATGTATTCCTATTACCCTCTTGAAACCTCGATGGCACGACCTTATTTTGATTCTGAAACAGTTTATAACATGCGAGGGCAGGTATGGTTTGGTATTTTTATACCATATCCGACTATTGATGTTGTTCCTAGGGTTTAAATTGAGCATGCCCTTATACTTATTAATGAGCCTGTATAAAATGTCAAAACTCTATAAGAAACAAATTTTGAACCCTCTGTCAAGACTTTTTCATCACAAGCTTATATGTTTTTATCGCACCTGTCACAAATCGGGGACACTTGGGAAAAATTCATGAGTCAAAACGATTTTTCCCAACCCGAAAGCACAGTGAATCCACCATTAAATGTGAATCCCAATTCTGATAATCCTGTGACTGAAAGCCAGGGTTTCGATTCACCTAATGACTGTGAAATTAATGAACCTGTTTCTTTTTATTTGTAAACCCCTCTTGGTAAGAAACCACGATGTATTTTTTCACCCAGAAAATCATTGGAACAAGTAGTGAACGAATTAAAAGGAAAAGTTTCCCTTGTTCTAGCTAATGGACCGAATCAGGCACTTAGTGAAAAACCTACTGTAAATAAAATTCATAAGGGTAAGAAGCAAGAAAGCTCATATTTGAATTTTATGAATAAGAGATATGGTCGATTAATATCTAGTATTTTAAGGAATCGAAAACAAGATCATTTGAGCTCGATCTCTATGATTGAGTTCAATGATCACTTCTCAAATGACGAGATCAACTAATTCCTTGCACTAGAAGATCTGAATAATCAGTTTCTCGGGAATGAAGTTACTGGTCAAGCTGAGCAATATGACTTTGTCTCTAGAATACCCCCATTTCTAAAAGGCCAAGAGGGTTTTGCTGGTATTATCAATGACTTGAAACAAGCTACAGGGAAGCACGAAAAACCTGTTGTTGAATATATTCCACCTCAGCCTGCTATATCATCAGTGCATTGTGACAGTTGTTTAGATTAGGTAAATTGCTATTACAGGGACATACCATTGTTGCAAGCGCAATTTAAACATCTGGTTGCTCGGAATTCTCTACTTGAACGAGAAAACCAAGAGTTGAAAGCATGCACAGAAAGGGAAAATAAAAGACCCAAAATATCTGGTAATATAATCATAAAAAAATGCAACCAAATTCAATGCCATCATTAATTCAGAACTGTTTGATCCTTCACTGTCTAATATCTAAATGATAAAAATGATTTTGTTTGATTTTTTTTCATTTTATTTTGTTAGGAAATTCAAAATAGGAAGATTTAGTTTTGATTTTCTTTGTTAATATAAGACTAGCTACAAAATCTCTGATTATGTAGCCAGTCTATTTCTGATTATTAGTTAGCATTATTTTTTGAATATCAATTTCGGTTTTATATCTACAGGAAAATGATAATTATGGTGTTGTTTACATGGAGAAACCATCCTGGATCATACGTTGTATTTTTCAGTAGTCTCTTTCTTTTATGTTGATAAAACTTTGTTATTATGTAATAAATTTTGTTAAACCAAATCCTATAGGAATGGTTTCATGTTGTACTATTTTTGTAAAACAATCAATTTTGGGGGGATTGCATTCTATCTTGCATGATAAGAGTTTGTTAACCCAAAACTAGTTTAAATAGTGATCATTGTTAGTAGTGAAGATAACTTTTGTTGGGATAAATTATGGACATGTGATTTGGACAACTTATAGAGAAGCTCTCCACCATTTGGCTTTAGACATGTGTGATGTTTATTCCATTTTTGTTCTTTCATTGCCTCGATCTTATGAAATATTATTATGCTTAATGAAGCTTTAGTCTTTTTATTATATGGTGTTTCATATTATTGAGTATTTACATGTTGTATATAATTTGTTATTCCATTCTACATCAATGATCAATCTGCCATTTGATTATTGTCAATTTATTCTAGATATTAAATGATGGATTACATTAATACTTTGAATTGAATTTCCGTCATTATAAGTTATTGATCATTACAAGATCACCAGATATTTTACATTTATCTTTATGTTGTTATATTCTCATTCCAATACATCAAAAGATTCTGTGAATTTGTTCTGGGAGTAGTAGTATTGTTCTGTCACGGGTTTCCCTCACATGCAGAACAGTTAGGAACTCAAATTACACAGGAAGATAAATTCAGTTTAGTCGATTAATTACAGGTTAGTTTACTTATTATTTAGATAAATCATTCATTATTGAAATAAGGGTAGCATGAATTAGCTTTGATTGTTTATATACTCTTATTTCAAATATGTTTACCTAGTATTCATTAGTTTTAGACTTTTAAATATTCAACAGAAAACAGAAAAGTGTGTGTGCTTTCTTTATCTCTTTTATAAACACTTTTAAGAACATCCTTTTTGCAAGATATCAAGTAAATATTGCAAGTTGTATATACATTGTTTATAATCATATGCACATATTCATGTTTCTATTTCGACACTTGTAATTATTAAACTTGTATTCTTAGTATCATAGCTTTATATATTAGTTTCATTTCTTTTATTATTTTTAAGACTTTAGTTGGCCAACAGAGCCATTAAACCCGTTGGGTCATTTCATTCCAAACGGCTTGGGTTATTTAGACAAACCTGATCCATATTTGACCTTCCAGTTGACGGTGTGTCACTTACGTCCGTCAACAATATTCCACCTGAAGACACCAGTAGATCCTTGGGTGAGTAAAAAACCCAAGCGACGGAAGCCAAGTTTCGTGTATGACGACGGGCCCCGTCTGTGAATCCTAAGTAGACCGAAGACTCTGTTGACATCTTCCAACCCAGGGAAAACTCAATAAGAAAGATGAAAATAAAAACAAATGGAAAAGAAATATACACTAAAATACATTAGTATACAAAGAGTTACGCCCAAACTTGGGGCTCAAGCGTAATATATTTTCAAATATAGCCCATTCCTGGGCTCAACCAATGCAATCTCTAATTCATAGGCTCCTCTTTCTAAGACACATCACACAATATAGGGACCGTGCCACATGGGTTTGAACTTGCCTTCCCCTAGTGGTTCTTTGGCTTGATCATATAGAAATACCAAGTCACCCTTAGCATATTGTCGAGGACAGACAGACTTATCGTATTGGACCTTGACACATCTTTTATTTTCTTTGATAGTTGTAGAGGCATCTCGACACTACTCATCTAGACTCTCTATGTGTATGAGGTGTCGTTCAAGATCGGAAGTGTTAGGTAGGAGCGCCACTGCCAATCTAAGAGAAGGGATATTTCACTCAATAGGTAAGATCGACTCCACACTGTGTACTAACTGGAAAGGAGAAAAAACAATGGAATTCTTGACGGAGGTTCTGTTAATTAAGGTTGGTTGTCATTAATGTCAACCCTTGAATAAAATCCAGTAGCGAATTCTGGTAGCACAAATGTTTGGGTAATGAACCCAAGGTTTTTTCATGTATAATGGTATAAGTTTTAATATATTTGAAGGAAATACTAATCTATATGGATAGTACATGTCATGCCATTTCTGATGGTATGTGGAACATCACATAACTCCTCACCGTTTGAGAGTTATGGCCTTACGAAGTTGGAGTACCCTCATATGTTGGCTTGAAGCCCCAAAAGGCCAAATAAGTCAAAGATCTTGCAAATAAGAAATTATTATTTAAATGATAAAGTAACATGACAAAGTCAAGAAGGATTATTTAAATAATAAAGTGAAGTGACAAATTCAAAGAAGATTATTTAAATGATAAAGTGAGGTGACAAAGTCAAGGAGAAATATTTAAATGATAAAGTAATGGAGAACTTTCTAATTATGGAAAGTGGTTAACCCTAAAAATGAGGAAAATAAGTTAAGTTACCTATAAATGGGTTAAGTGACCTAGAAATAGGTTAAGTGACCTAGAAATGGCTTAAGTGGCCTAGAAGATGGAGAGTATAAATAAGAGGCAAGGCTCTCTCATTTTACATCACACTTGAGAATATTGAATATCTATAGGTGAATGAGGTAAACAAAGGATATCTAAGCCGAATTTCAGAGGGAAGGTGAAGAAAAGAAGGCCGGAATTCAAGGGAGGATAAATTCTTTTGATGATGCTTTCTAAGGTATGTTATTTATAGGTCATCTCACCATTTTCACAATAAAGTTTTTTCTAGAATGATTCAGACCATGAAATTGATAGGCCATAGAGGAAACATATCCAAGTATCTGTGATAAAAAAAATCAACTTGTGGGTCGTTGTATTTTTGGAGTTACACCCCATGGAAAATAGGGTTAGTGGCTAGTTTTGAAACTAGTCTAAAATAGGTGTTTCAGGTAAAAACGTCATAACTTCTTTGTAACATATCCAAATTCAGTAAGTCCAAATGTAACATACCCAACCACCCAGAGGCCGAGCTATGCCACTTAAACAAGCTGCAACACACCCAACCACCCATAGGCCGAGCTATGCCACTTAAACAGGCTGCAACACACCCAACCACCCATAGGCTAGGCACGTTGTAGTCCCAAGACTCGGTTCTTTGATCTCTAATTCAAAAACAAAGGGTTTCTCAACAATGTTAGGAGCATTCACACCACATGCATAAGACAAGATCCATGCCACAACATAAAAGATATAAACATCATGCCATGCACAACAAATAATCAACAGACGGGAATATTAGAATACATATCACAGAGATAATTAAATACACAGCGGAATACATTAAATAGAAAACACAGAGAGCACTTATCTTTGCAAGTAAACGTTCACCAACTGGCTGTGGACCAAGGATGTTCCTCCCAACCATAGACGTTGTTATTCATTTACTCTCAACAGTAAGTCACCCCCGATCCAGGGCTATGAATCCACAAGGACGGGTCCTAGGCCAAGTCTAAATACACAGTAGTTGACTAAGTAAATCTCAGATTTCCCAACCTCACAACAATCCTAATTTCCATCTCTCTTTCCCCATCAGCCTGCACAACCCCAAGAAATGAACACCTTTCTCTGCCATGCAGTCCCTGAGTTTGTTCCATTTCTCTCCAGGGCTCCAATGCTATTGGTCAGGAAATATCCCTATTGGAAATTCCAAGGACTCTTAGTTGTGGACAGTTCCATCTGAACTTCCATCAAGTTCATGCACACAGGAATCCATTCCCTCCTGGAATGATCAGTAAATCATTACATCCATTCAACAATGGCTTTTCTCTCCCTACCATTCGTTTCTATGCTCATCCCAAGAGCACATGAACTAGCAGTAGTGAGTGAAGAGGAAGAAGAACCAGTGAGAAGAGGACAAACCAAGGGAAGAATGACCCCAAAACAACCCCCAAGGGATGTTTAAATAATTACATGAAGACAAGAGCCACATGGCCTCCCTCCCAAGAAGCTCATGTAACCCCCTCTTCTCCATAAAATCAATTATGAGTAAATAAAATAATATTAACAAGACTTAGCCCCTCAAGCCCCCTCTCTCGTGGAATCATAGCCCCCTATCTCTTTTTTCCTTGTCGGTCTTGCAACCAACAGTGTATTTTATTAATGTGTAGGAAGTTTTACATTTCCTAGGCACTCTGGCTCCTTTTCAACTTTACCAGCTCACCAACCTAAGTTATATTTACATAATACATTATAGTTTACAAGGGTTAGAATTGGGATGTTACATCCCCCTCCCCTTATTTTAGCATTGTCCTTAGTGCACAACACCATTCCAATGTTATTAACATTACAATTCCATTCCCTCTAGCCTTAATTCACACAAACAATCCATCCCAATCTTATATACATAGGCACTCTAGTCTAAAACATGTATGCATAGGCATTCTGACCCAAAACATGTATGGTGATCTTCATAATTTATTTTTCTGGCATTAGTTCCAACCAACAAATTCTCCTTCCCTCTTAGCCCTGCACAACCCAAAGAAATGAACCCATTTCTCTACCATGCAGTACCTCAGGTTGTTCCACTTCTCCCCGGCTTCAGTCCACTCGGCCAGGAAGTTTCAGAGTTGTGGGTTCTAGAACTCCAGTTGTAGCAAGTCCATTGGACTTTCTTCCTTCCATGCCTTTGTCATTTAGTTTCTCCAACATCACCTTCTTTTCTCTCATAGGCTGGTAATTTTCTAGATCTTCAACATTCCTCGTTTTCCTACAATATTTAAAATTAGTGAGCATGTTAGTTCAAAATTTGTGCAAAACATTCTCATTCTTTCTCATATTGTAAGAGTAAATTTTCATAATCCAATACAACACGTATCTGTGCGGTTCATGGATCTGCATCCATATGGTTTTCTTGTTAACTTGGCTCACTATTTTCCCTGACATACCCATTGTGTGCATGACCCGATCTATCAAAGTCTCCTCTTCCTTGTGGTCACTCACTTTCTAGGCCTAGGCTCAGGAATCCCCTTTTCTGCTATGCAGTCCCTCAGGCGATCCATCTTGCCTGACCAGGGTTATCTTTCACAAGAAGTTTTCTAGGGACATAGGGTTCTCATGTCACAACATTATCCTTTTCCATGCTTTCTAGCTTGCATATCCAACATCTCATCTGTATTATACACATACAGTCATCATGAAATATCATTATAACCATTTCAAACATAAATGTCAAATTTGTTTTATACAGGCAAATAAAATTTTCAAAGCATGATCTTTTAGCTCATAATGGTTGGCTCTATAGTTGTATATATCAGTCTTCCTTATGGGCTTACATCCCTTCCATATCCAAGACCATTCTACCTGCAATTTCTTCAATTTACATTCAACCAAAACAATTCGTCAGTAATTATCAAATCATAATTCCCAAAACTGTTTTATATAGGAAAAATAAAACTTCTAGACATGAGCTTCTTCTCATAACAATTTGACTCTTGCAATGATAGGATTTGGTCTTTTTTATGGGCTTACAACACTGCCATATCCCAGATCCCTTTCCTCCTGCAATTTCAACATTCCTCAGCCAAACAAATTGTCAATATCTCATGTACAAGATATATATTTTCATGGAAATGATTCAAAACAAAATCACAAAGTGCTCTCAAAATTGTTTACAACTATAATTCAATTACTTCTATTAATCCAACTATCAATTGGAATGAACTCATCATTACATACACATGTATTATCAGTCACATAGACTTTTCATAATGCAACAGCCAATAAGATAACAATCAATGTGTCAATACCCATGGTCACATCTACACAATGCATCTATGCATTGACTACATAATACCACATAACTATGTCATGTATTCCACCATGATGAGTTGGAAGGGATGGTCAACGATTCAACACATCATCCACACACTTCCTACTGCTTACCTAACTATTTGGTTACCTTCCTTTTCCACCCAAACACAACACCAAGAATATAATCCTTAAGTTATCTTCAGTGTTGGCAAAGAGGTTGCAATCCAAACATCAGATATACAATAGATATCATCGAGCACTCACATAGACCTATGGCCCTTCCATATCCAACCATATTATGGTCTCACACATGACTAGCTCTATGGATATTCATTGTTATATAAGGAGTATATCTCCTGAATTAACTTGGTTATGATCCAATAACCAATCATAACATAATATGAAAATGACATTTTATCTAAGTGCATTCTAGCATCAACAACTCTTACACACTCTAGGCCTTCGGCCATTACATATTAATTTAAATACTGAAAATTAACTTAGGTAATTCTTACCTCAATCCCCTTCAACATGTATGCATCAACAAAAACTAAATGCATACCCTCCTAGTTGTTACCAACCTACTTTTTGTTGTCTGACCAACTAATATTTATAGAAGCTCACAGAATTCCCCCTTCATCATTTTGATCACCATTCCTACCATCCCCATGGGTCTTCACCTCGATGGAAATTATAAGCAACAACAACATCCATATATTTAACCATGTTGTATCATTTTTCCTGAATACATAATCTATCATTTAGTCATACTCAAACATTATTTCATAATAACAGACTATTCTAAGTTCACCAACATGTTACATGCATATCCAAGCATGTACATATGCAAAATTACACATCTATATGCACCATGCATTTACTGTCAGCATGCCTACTAATGCATATGCAATTTAACTTCATTGTATGCTTCATGCACTCTAGTGCATTTCTATTTCAATTCACTTATTTATTTATCTATTTCTGGTGTAGTTGGTTGTCCTTAAATTCCTTTATATCCTTGATGCTTTGCGTGCTCCCATTATTCTCATCTGCGCTATGGTTCCCTGGGTCTAAACACTTTTCCAACCACGTTCCACCTAGCCATTCTTTCCCACTTAGTACCATTCCCCAATGGAATTTCATTTTCATTCAGTGCCACTTTTGAAGTGAGAGAGCATTCCAATTTCTCTGCATTGGCATCTTGCTTCCACTGTGAACTCTGATTTAAGATTTTATATAGTAGATAAGTCATATCTAACAAATCCTTCCCTAGAACTCCTATGCTTGACACATAGAGATTATTCACACACCACCTCTTAAGCTCTTTGTTTCCTTCCACATCAAGCTTGCAATTGTCTACACATATCTACCTTCAAGGCTATGGAGCCTAAATTTTCCTTTCTATGCCCATTCATGACATTATTCACCTACTAGATTCATGTCCCATGTGAAGATTCTTTCTTTTGTAGTACCTCATCCAACTTTTGTAAGAAAAGTCATGCCTCCATGACCGTAACATCTGATCCTATTCTTGAATTGATCTGGTTATACCTCTAATCCTGATAAACATGCAAGTATCCATCTTGTTAGAACTATGCATATCATACAAAAATTGTCAATTAAATTTACAGGTACCTTTTCATTTAAGTGATAATATTATTCTTTAATTAATATCATTTTTCCTTTTTATCCTTTATTCATAATGATCATGAATTAACTCTTTTTTAATCATGATTGTGTGTCAGTTCTTTTGTCTTCATGAGTTGATCATAGACATGGATAGACTCATTATATTGTACTCATGCTTTTGTTGTGTTCTCAGTTCACAAACAGATCATATTTTGATCCTTTATCAATTCTCTATATTATTCTAGTGTTAACTCTCTGTCGAATTAAATCTTTATGAGGTGCTTCCTTCAAACCATTTACATATGACCATATGCGCAAAAGCGCGGGCTTATTGATTTGAGTTTTGCCTCTTCTTTTCCCTTTGTTTATTTATTCCATACGACTGCAGGTGGTGACCAAGCAATAAGATAAGAAGTGCTTGATCACTTATAAAAAACAACAGTCACATCTTAATGTCACGATGAGTTGGGTGATTCTCATTTACTTCGGAACTTCGGTTATTTGTGGCTCCTGAATTCTGGAGTAGCAATTCCTTTGAAGTGATTACCCACTGAATGAGTCATAAAGCGGTGGTGACCACTTGTTGTCAGTTAACACCTCCACTTATGATATCCTTCCACTATACTTGATCATTGTTTGGGAAAGCTCCAGAAGTAAATCAACGGTTAATGTTGACTTCAGCCTCTGACACTTTGCAACTTCAAAACCTTAAACTAGGACCAGATCAATGACCCTCGTCCTCTTTCACAATCAATGATCAAGACCCAATTTGGGACTCTGGCCTTCAGAGGTCTCAACTTTCCCTGCTTGCTTCCTCCCAGAATTCTTTTACCTGAAGTTCATGATCTGTCGACGTGTGTCCTCTCACAGATCAACGGTTGTGAATCGCTTCATTTCTTCGGGCTTCGAGAGTTTCAAACTATACACCTTCACTTTCTTCTGGAGTGCTTTCACCCAAAGTTGACAATCTGTCTATGTGTGTCTCTCATAGATCAATGAATGTGAATCGCTTCGACTCTTCGGGATTTGGGAGTTTCAAACTCTACACCTTCACTTTCTCCCAGAGCACCAATCCTCCGAACCACTAAGAGATCTAATGTTGTGTGTCTTCTAGGATCAACAATCAATATGTACTTTGGGATTTCTTGACCCAATGAAAACTGTCACAGCTTTCTCCTCTGGAGTGCCCAGTCTTCAAACTGCATGATCTGTCGCCATGTGGTGAAATACTAGAAGCAGACACGTGGCCCAATCAGGCGGGTGACATGTGTCATGTTCTAACTAACATTTCAATACTCCATATGCTCAAAACTTACTGACATGTGGCACACATCCCATGTGTCCACGTCAACCCAGGTGATGTCTGCAAGCCACGTCACTTTATAATTTTGGCATCCACATCACCTCTAGGTGACATCACCATGCCCCACCACTTCAGCCCTTCGGGCTTTGGGAGTTTCAACACCAACACACTTCCAATTATCCTAAACTCTTAATTCCTGAACTAGCAAAACTGTCGCCATGTGTCTCCCTTATCGCACAACCCATATCAACCCCAGACTTTGGGACTTCAGAAGTTACCACTACAAAGATCAATGACTTCTATTCCTTTGGGCCTTCAAACTTCGGAAGACTCAAACCTCAACTTTTTCATAAATGTTTTTATCTGAAGCTTGTGATCTAGTGGCGCATGTCTCCCATGGATGGACGACTATGATTTCTTTGATTCTTCGTACTTTGGAGAACTCAACTCTCAACCTTCACTTTTCCCCGAAGTGCGTGGATTTATGTCACGTGTCCTCCTAGATCAGATGACTGCAATTCACTTTGGATCTCCAGGGTCCGGAAATCTCAATTCTCAACTTATCCTTGCTCACCTTTTCTTGGAGTGCTTTCACCCAGAGAACACGATCGGTTGACATGTGTCCTCCTATAGATCGACGGTCCCCAGCTACTTTGGCTCTTTGGGGGTTCATCACTTGAGTACTAACATGTCACATCATTGCATTCCTTTCAATTTGCGAGGGAACGCATCGATGGTTTGGAGTAACCTGCTTTTCACCCTGCAATTCTCTTGATGCTGACATGTAACCCCTTGGTGAAACCATGGTTTGGATTGCGGGACCGCCTTGAGAAATTATCTCTCGTGCAACTTGGTTCCCCACAATGCCTCATGTCCGTTGATCTCTATCTCCCATGGGATCCAACGATTGTGACCTTAACCCTTTCTTCCTTTACATCGAATGACCCCTATTCACCTGCCCTCTGATCCAACGATCCTGGATCTCTCTTGATCCTACAGTGGCGATCGCTCCTAAATTCGAAGAGGATGGTCACAATCCTTCGAACCCTTATAAAGTATCTATGACGTTCTAACTCCTGTGTAGATTTTGCAACACCATTCCTCTTGATATTTTCAACTTCACGGTCATAATTTGATCTCAACCACGAGACTCTGACCAATAGACCCAGCCCATATTGGCCCGGTGTTTCAACCAGAATCTTTGATACCAATCTATAACATACCTGACCACCCATAGGATGGGCTACACCACTTAAACAGGTTGCAACACACCCAACCACCCGCGGGCTAGGCACGTTGCAGTCCCAAGACTCAATTCTCTGATCTCTAATTCGAAAACAAAGGGTTTCTCATTAATTTTAGGATCATGCACACCACATGCATAAGATAAGATCCATGCCACAAAATAAAAGAGATAAACATTGTGCCATGCACAACAAATAACCAGTAGACAGACACATTAGAAGACATATCTCAAAGATAATTAAATACATAAAGAAATACATTAAACAGAAAACACAGAGAGCACTTATCTTTGCAAGTAAACGTTCACCAACTAGCTACAGACCAAGGATGTTCCTCCCAACCACAGATGTTTTATTTCATTTACTCTCAACATCAGGTCACCCCCGAGCCAGGGCTATGAATCCACAAGGATGGGTCCTAGGCCAAGTCTAAATACACAGTAGTTGGCTAAGTAGCTCTCAGGTTTCCCAACCTCACAACAATCCTAATTTCCATCTCTCTTTCCCCCTCAGCCTGCACAACCCCAAGAAATGAACACCTTTCTCTGCCATGCAGTCCCTGAGGTTGTTCCATTTCTCTCTAGGGATCTAGTGTTGTTGGTCAGGAAATCTCCCTACTAGAAATTCCAAGGACTCTCATTTGTGGACAATTCCATCTGAACAACCATCAAGTTCATGCACATAGGCATCCATTCCCTCCTAGAATGATTAGTAAATCATTACATCCATTCAGCAGTGGCTTTCATCTCTCTACCATTTGTTTCCATGTTCAATCCAAGAGCACACGAACTAGCAGTAGTGAGTGAAGAGGAAGAAGAACCAGTGAGAAGAGGATGAACCAAGGGAAGAAAAACCCCAAAAAATCCCCCAAGGCATGTTTAAATAATTACATTAAGACACGAGCCACATGGCCTCCCTCCCAAGAAGCTCATCTAACCCCCTCTTCTCCATAAAACCAATTATGGGTAAATAAAATAATAATAACAAGACTTAGCCCCTCAATCCCCATCTCTCGTGGAATCATATCCCCCTATATCTTTTTTTCTTGTCAATCTTGCATAGGAAGTGTTACATTTCCTAGGCACTCTGGCCCCTTTTCAACTTTACCGACTCACCAGCCTAATTCATATTTACATAATACATTATATTTTATAAGGGTTAGAATCGGGATGTTACACCAAATGTGTTGGTTAGAATACAATCTGTAGTATTTTGTGTAACATTTTCAGATCCATTCAACAAATATTTTTTGCAGGGCACGCTCTACAAGTTCGCTCTCTAGAATAAGCCAGAATTCAGCAAGGTATGCCATTTTTTCTATAACTCCTTTTCTGAGAGGTTCCAAGTAGTGACACCTAGAGGAATTGCATAAAACAAATTGAATAACATTGTGGACTACTTTTAGATCTTTATTCATTAAAGGTACATAGTTATGATTATTTCAAGTTAGGGTTGTTGACTAATCCCAAACTAGTCATGTGAGACTAAAGAAAAGTTTGATAAAAATGCTAGTCTCTTGTTGTGAAAGTTAAGGAACATTTGCAGGTATGTGATCATATACACCAGGTCTATTACAGAGTTACAAATCATATTTGGATGATGAAATTTATGAGGGATTTTGGTTAGTACATGTTGGGTACGTGGTTGAGACAAGTAATTGATGAGTTGGCACATACATGAGGTGTATAGTTGATGATGTTGGTACATATTGATGAGTCATAGTTGATGAGTAGTTGACACATGATTGGTACATACTTGGTACATGGTTGGATGCACTTGTTTATGGTACAAGTTGATTACAGGTTGAGGTACAGGTTGATTCATGGTTGATGCATGGTTCAGGTTTATTGGTACAAGTTTACAGCGGTATATATCATAGTGATAGTGTGACAGTGGTTCCATCATTCTACTTCTACTTCAGGGCGGTTGGATGGGGCAAGGACAAGTGGTTGTAGCCACCTTTCGGTTGTAGCCGGAGAAGATAGGGGGTTGTAGCCTCCTTCTAGTTGTATCCATAGAATAGGGGAGTTGGAGCTTCCTTCAGGTTGTAGCCTAAGAAACAAGGGGGTTGGAGCCTCCTTCCAGTTGCAGCTGAAAAATAAAGGAATTTGGTGCTTCCAATGAATTTAATTCTTCAAGACATATAGGAAAATGTGTTCGATGGTTTTCGCCCACTTTGGGTTTCCACATAAAACAATGGTGTACTATGTATGTGTATGATTGTTCTTTTTTTCATTTCTTATTTACTCTGCAGTTATTGGATGATAATGCTACATTGATATAACACTTGGATTATATGGTTAAAAAGGACATTATTGCTCTATTATTGATTCACCCCCCCCTCTCAGTAATCCAAAAATTGGTATCATAGGAGGTTCCTTTAGAAATCAGTTTAACCATTGAAAGGTAGATCATGGAGAGCAACAACTTGTATAAAAATGGAATACCAGAGTTCAATGGACAAAAGTATGCATTTTGAAGCATAAGGATGAAAAAATATATACATGCACGGGGATTTGAAATTTGGAAATCAATTGTAGATGGATACACATCACCAACAGTTCCACCAACAAATGACAAAGTAGTGAAACTCGGTCAAAATAATTCCAAAGCCAAAAATGCACTTTTGAATGGTCTTAGTGAAATGGTATTCCCCAAAGTTGCACAGTATAAATCTGTTAAAGAGATTTGGGACAAACTTCAAAATATTTATGAAGGAGATTCAAAAGTCAAAGCAGTAAAGCTTCAAACTTACATAGGTCAGTTCGAACAACTTAAGATGAAGGAAGATGAGAATATTGCAACTTACTTTTTACAAGTTGATGAAATGGTATATGCAATCATAGGATTGGGAGAAGAAATCAAAGAATATGTAGTTGTTCAAAAAGTATTAAGATCCCTTCCTATGAGATTTGACCCTAAGATATCAGTACTAGAAGAAAGATCAAATCTAAACTCAATAAGCATGGACGAATTACATGGAATATTCACATCATATGAAATGAGAACTGAATAGGAAAATCCAGATATAAAAGAAGCAACCTTCAAAGCATCTAAAATGTCAAAGAAAAAGGAAAGGAAAAAAGAAGAACATAGTAGCAGCAGTGACGTCTCGGAAGATGATGAAGAAGTGGCCAACTTAGTCAAAAGATTGAACAAGGGAACCAACGATAGGTATAGAGGTAAGATTCCTTTAATTTGTTTTAATTATGATGGTATTGATCATTTTTCTAACAAATTTCATTATAAGAAAAAGATAATTCATGAAGGTTACTCAAAAGGAAAACAAACATATAAAGGCAAAAGAACCACAAAGAAATTTTTCAAGAAAAGCTTATGCACCAAAGAAGACATCTCATCATCAGATGAAGATGAAGTCAGTGACAGTGAGACAAAAAGAGTTCTATTCATGGCAGTAGAAGACTCTGATAAAGAAGACTCCAAAGAAGAATATGAAGAAGCTGAAGAAGAAATTGAAGAGGCAGAAGTTGACTATCGAGAGGAATTAATGTGTGTCATAGAAGTTATCAGAAGAGAAAAGAAGAAAAACAAGAAACTACAAGCAGAACTAGACAAGAAAGAAGACACTTAAGAACTAGAAAAAATGATCACAAATTTGAAGGTTCAAATAGAAGAAGATAAAAGAATTGAAGAAGCATTCAAAGAAAAACTAGAAGAAAAAGACAAGATCATTGGAAATTTGGAAGCAGAGATTGTCACATTAAGAAAGGATCTTCAAAATAAAAATATGCAGAACAACTCAAAAGTTTTGGATGACATTATCAGCAGTCAAAAATCTCATCATGACAAGTCCGGACTTGGATACAATCAGACATAAAAAGGATCAAGCTCCAAAACAACAGAGCAAGAAACATATCCAAAAATCTATGAATAAACAATCAAGGGGGATAGGAAGATCTACAAGGAAGATTACAGGAACACTCCTCCACCGAGATGATTCAGATTTGAGAATCAACAACCAACAGATAGGCCTCAGGAAGAAGAATAATGTATAAGACTACCTCCTTTCAGAATATCTTCAACTCCCAGGTATCAAACTATGTTTTTTGGTTTATGTTATGCATGTAATAATTTTGGACATAAAGTTGTGAATTGCAGAGCTAACAACAGGAACACAAACAACTTTGAAAGTCATACACAAAGGGGTTATCCAAGAAGGCCTAGTGAAACACAAAGAAGAAGTTACAACAGGTTTGAATATTTGAGCAGTGGAATGTTACAAATGTAACAATTTTGGACACATGGCCAAAAATTTTAGAATGACAGCCCCTCTTAGAGAACCGTGACAAAATAACAACAGTCACAGACAGGAACCTCAGAAAAGGACATGGATAAGAAAGTAGGATTAGTATAGCAATGAAGAATTCACACTCGCTCTACAAGCTAAGAAGAAGAAACGTGGTTGGTATGTTGACAGTGGTTGTTCAAAATACATGGCAGGTGATAGAGACAGGTTTCTTACATTATGAAAGGAAAGAGATGGATCAGTCTCCTTCGGAAATGATGATTCAACTAAAATCATTAGAAAAGGCACATTCAGAATTGGGAACAAGAATACCAGGGCAGAAAATGTTCTACTAGTAGAAGATATGAAACATAATCTTCTAAGTGTGAGTCAAATGTACGAACAAGGTCATAAAGTTACTTTCGATTCACAAAAGTGCGAGATAAGAAAAGAAGGTTCAGGAAAATTGATTGCTACAGCTGTGAGAACTTCAAGCAACATATATGTATTAAGTGAAATTGGAAATGAAAAGTGTTGTCTAGGAAAGGAAGATGAAAGTTGGCTATGGCATAGAAGAATGGGTCACATACATTTTGATAACCTTGTCAAATTCAGTAGAAGAGAAGCAGTCAGAGAAATTCCCCAGATCATGAAACCAACCAACACTTTATGCAAGCATTGTCAACAAGGAAAAAAAACAAAGACCGGTTTCAAATCAAAGGAATATTCAACGACAAGACCACCGTAAATTGTGCATACTTATCTAGTTGGACCAACTAAAACAAAGGGTTTAAAAGGTGAGAAATACTTTATGTTATTAGTTTATGATTATACAAGAATGATTGCAGTTTATTTTCTCAAGAATAAGTCAGAAGCTTTTGAAAACTTCAAGATCTACAAGGAAATGGTTGAAAATGAAATGGATTCAAAAATCAAATTCTTGAGATCCGATAATGGAGGAGAGATCACTTCAAAGGAATTTATGAACAACTACAGCAGTCATGGAATAAAAAGGAAATTTTTCATTTCTAGGACACCTCAACAAAATGGAGTTGTTGAAAGAAAGAACAGGACAGTATAGGAAATGGCTCGAACAATGCTAATGGATTCCAAATTGATAGATATATTTTGGACACAAGCAATGCATACAACAGTTCACATTCAAAAAAGAGTAATTCTCAGTAACAACACCAAAAAAACTCCCTACAAGCTATGGAAAGGAAGACCAACAAATGTGAAGCACTTCAGAGTTTTTGGAAGAAAATTCGACATCAAAAGAGAAGATGGAAAAATGGGAAAGTTTGACTCTCATGTGGAAAAATGAGTACTTGTGGTTACTCAAGTACAATAAAATCATACAAGTGTTACAATCTGAGATTGAACAAAGTTGTATAAAGAATCAACATAACAATTGATGAAACGGGCAGACCAGAATCAAAGGAAGAAGAAAATGAATCAATGGAACAACTTTTCGAAGAAGAAGAAAAAGATGAAAAGGAAGTAGAAGAGGAATATTAAGAGAATCGGACAGAAGCATAAGAGCAAGTTCAACAAGTGCCTCCAAAGACACCTAGCAGACGAGTACAGAAGAATTATCCTTCAGATTAGATTATCGGAAACAAAGATGAAGGATTTGAGACTAGAAGAAGAATTTGTTCACCAGAACAAACACACCTAGCACTCACATCTACGATTGAAGCAATCGATTTTGAAGAGGCCAACAAGGATGACTTTTGGAACAAGGCCATGGATGAAGAATTGGATCAAATAGAGAAAAATGACACTTGGGAATTGGTTCCAAGACCAAAGGATAAGAATGTGAACGGCACAAAGTGGGTATACAACAATAAATTGAATGAATATGGACAGGTTACAAGGAACAAAGCTATATTGGTATTTAAAGGATATGCACAGGTTGAAAGAGTCGACTTTGAAGAGACATTTTCCCCAGTTGCCAGAATGGAAGCAATATGGTTGATTTTAGCTTATGCATGCTCCAAAAATATTAAAATGTATCAGATGGACGTAAAATCAACTTTTCTAAATGGGGAACTTGAAGACGAAGTCTACATTGAACAACCAGAAGGATTTCAGTTGTCATAGAATGCAGAATATCTGTGCAAATTAAAGAAGGCCTTGTATGGTCTAAAACAAGCTCCTAGAGCATGGTACTCTAGACTGGATAAATATCTACAACAAGCAAGGTTCAGAAAAGGAACTGTAGACAACAACCTCTACATCAAGGTAAGTCAAGGTAATATTTTATTAATTGAAGTTTATGTTGATGATATTATGTTTGGTAGTAATGATGACAGGTTAAGCCAGAAATTTGCAAAGGATATGTAGAATGAATTTGAAATGTCATTACTTGGAGAACTATCCTTCTTTTTGAGACTTCAGATATGTCAAAGCAACCAAGGAATTTTTATTTTTCAAACCAAGTATATCAGAGAAATGCTAAAGAGGTTTGGAATGGAAGATTGCAAACCAATTATCACTCCCATGCAAACCAGTTGCAAGTTAAGAAAAGATGATGATTCAAAGTCTACAGATCAGAGGCAATAAAGGTCAATGATTGGCAGCCTACTATATGTGACAGCATCCATACCAGATGTAATGCAGGAAGTTGGACAGGTGGCACAATTTCAAGCAACACTAAAGGAATCACATGTATTAGCAGTGAAGAGAATTTTCAGATATCTCAAAGGAACAAAAAAGTTTGGATTATGGTATCCAAAAGGAAAGGATCTATCTCTTATTGCATACACAGATGCAGATTGGGTAGGTTGTATTGATGACCGACGAAGCACCAGTGGAGAAGCGTTCTACTTGGGTGAGTGTTTAGTATCATGGATAAGCAAGAAACAATCATCAGTATCTCTATCCATAGCTGAGACAGAGTATATTGCAGCAACATCATGTTGTACACAGGTTCTTTGGATGAAATAAACTTTGACAGATATATAGGTTGAGTATGATGAGCCCATTCCAATCTATTGTGATAATACAAGTGTCATCAGTATCTTGAAGAACTCAGTGATGCAGTCCAAGACGAAGCACATTCCAATCAAGTATCACTTTCTACGGGAACAGTTTGTAGAAAATAACATCAAAGTTGAGTATGTGGGCACAAAAAACATACCGCAGCACAGAGGAATGAAAATCGGAGAAGGGCGGGGAAACTAACCCATTTCTCAGCTCATATAGTGTGAGACATTCAATATATAGGTAGTATCGGCCTGCTTGTAATTGGTTTATTCACTCTCCTAGTTGCAATGGCGACATCTCCAAAATAATGAACTCCATTCTGACTAAGTGGCGGACATCTTTACAAAACCACATCCACATGAATCCTTTGAGTATCTTCACTAGAGACTCGATTTATTTCTACTCCAAAATGAATGCTTTTGAATGCTTCTCGTATATGTCTTAGATGTACACAAGGAAGCACCATAAAGAGGACAGTTCATTCAGGGGGAGCAGCCCTGGATGGAAAGATACCTTTTCCATTCATGAAAAAGGGGGAGAGATTCATCAGATGCAGAGGACAAAGGCATGCTTCAAGGGGGAGAAATGGTCACAGAGATGCAGAGGACAGAGGCATGTTTCCAGGGGGAGCATGAGTGATATGACTTCAGTATTGCATGACATAATTTCAATATTGCATAAGAGTGTTTCCATCAATGCCAAAGGGGGATATTGTTGATTAAGGTTGGTTGTCATTGATGTCAACCCTTGAAGAAAGTCCAGTAGCGAATTCTGGTAGCAAAAAGGTTTGGGTAATAGACCCAAGGTTGTTTCATGTATAATGGTATGAATTTTAATATATTTGAAGGTAATACTATTCTATATGTATAGTACATGTCATTCCATTTATGGTGGTATGTGGAACATCACATAACTCCTCACGGCTTGAGAGTTATGGCCTTGTGAAGTGGGAGGACCCTCATATGTTGGCTTGAAGCCCCAAAAGGTCAAATAAGTCAAAGAGTTTGAAAAGAACAAATTATTATTTAAATGATAAAGTAAAGTGACCAAGTCAAGAAAGATTGTTTAAATAATAAAGTGAAGTGATAAATTCAAAGAAGATCATTTAAATGATAAAATGAGGTGAAAAAGTCAAGGAGGAATATTTAAATGATAAAGTAATGGAGAACTTTCTAATTATGGAAAGTGGTTAACCCTAAAAATGAGGAAAATAGGTTAAGTGACCTAGAAATGGGTTAAGTGAGCTAGAAATAGGTTGAGTGACCTAGAAATGGGTTAAGTGACCTAGAAGATGGAGAGTATAAATAAGAGGCAAGGATCTCTCATTTTACATCACACTTGAGAATATTGAATATATATAGGTGACTGAGGTAACCAAAGGATATCTAAGCCAAATTTCAAAGGGAAGGTGAAGAAAAAAAGGCTAGAATTCAAGGGAGGATACATTCTTTTGATGATGTTTTCTAAGGTATGTTATTTACAGGTCATCTCACCATTTTTGCAATAACTTTTTTTCTAGAATGATTCAAACCGTGAAATTGATATGCCATAGAGGAAACATATCCAAGTATATATGGTAAAAAATTAAGTTTGTGGGTCATTTTATTTTTGGAGTTACACTCCGTGGAAAATAGGGTTTATGGCTAGTCTTGAAACTAGTCTAAAAAATGTGTTTCAGGTAAAAATGTCATAACTTCTTCATAACAGATCCAAATTTAGTAAGACTAGATGTGTTGGTTAGAGTACATTTTTTCGTATGTTGTGTAACATTTTCAGATTCATTCAACAAATATTTCATGCGGGGCATGCTCTACAAGGTCGCTCTCTAGAATAAGCCAAAATTCAGCAAGGTATGACATTTTTGCTATAACTCTTTTTCTGAGAGGTTTCAAGTAGTGACACCTGGAGGAATTGCTTAAAAAAAACTGAAGAATAGTGTGTACTACTTTTAGATATTTATTCATTACAGGTACATAGTTATGATTATTTCAAGTTAGGGTTGTTGACTAATCCCAAACTAGTCATGTGAGACTAAATAAAAGTTTGATGAAAATGCTAGTCCCTTATTGTGAAAGTTAAGGAAGGTTTGCAAGTATGTGATCATATACACTAGGTCTATTACATAGTTACAAATCATATTTGGATGATGAAATTGATGAGGGATTTTGGTTAAGGTACATGTTGGGTACGTGGTTTAGGCAAGTAGTTGATGAGTTGGCACATACATGAGGTGTATAGTTGATGATGTTGGTACATATTGATGAGTCATAGTTGATGAGTAGTTGACACATGATTGGTACATACTTGGTACATAGTTGGATACACTTATTTATGGTACAATTTGATTATAGGTTGTTTGGTACAGATTGGTGCATGGTTGATGCACTTGTTTATGGTACAGGCTGATTACAGGTTGATGCATGGTTCAAGTTTACAACGGTATATCTCACAATGATAGTGTGACAATGGTTCCATAATTCTACTTCTACTTCAGGGTGGTTGGGTGGGGCAAGGACAGGTGGTTGTAGCTAGCTTCTGGTTGTAGTCGGAGAACATAAGGGGTTGTAGCCTCCTTTTAGTTGTAGCCAGAGAATAGGGGAGTTGTAGCTTCCTTCAGGTTGTAACCTAAGAAACAAGGGGATTGGAGCCTCCTTCCAGTTGCAACTGGAAAACAAAGGAAGTTGGTGCTTCCAATAAATGTAATTCTTCAATACATACAAGAAAAAGAAGTATGTGGTTTTCTCACGCTTTGGGTTTCCACATAAAACATGGGTGTACTATGTATGTGTATGATTGTTCATTTGTTCATTTTTTATTTACTTTGCAGTTATTGGATGATAATGCTACATTGATATAACACTTGGATTATATGGTTAAAAAGGACATTATTTCTCTATTACTGATTCACCCCCCCCCCCTCTCAATAATCCAATAGGTTCGGTATGCCCAAAGTGTTGGATAAAGCATGATATGATAGTCAGATTTTCTCTAGTTGAGAGTTTTATGCAGAATGGTCTTGAGAGACTTGTTCATGGCCTCTACTTTTCCATTTTCCTGGGGGTAGTAAGGGGAAGAATGACCATGCTTAAAACCCAGTTTAGATGTTATTTCTTCCATCATTTCATTTTGAAAATGACTGCCATGATTGGTGATAATATCACTTGGGATTCTGAACTAGGCTATAATTTGATTGAATATGAAGAAGGTGTCAGTCTTCCCATCGGATTTATTTATAGGCATGGCCTCAACCCACTTAGTAAAGTAGTCTATGACCACGATAATGTGTTGATGCCCCCCAGCCAATGATGGGTTGCAATCCACAAAGTCCACCCCCCACTTGGTGAAGGGACCGAAGGTAATGACTGGATGGAGAGGGGTTGGATGCAATCACATTTTCTGAGTGAACACCTAGCAGGGGTGACACTTCTTAACTACTTTGATGCAATCTTTAAAGATATATGGAAAAAAATAACTAGCACACAAAATTTTATGGGTTGTCGCAAGCCCGGATAAATCACCACCATAAGCCCCACTGTGGCAGTGGTTTAGAACAGACTCAGCTTCTTCGTGAGTTAAAAAAATATGTAGGATATTTTCCACTCCTCGACGATACAAAGTGTAGACGACGATAAGGTAGTTCTTAGCTTGGTATCATACACATCGTCAATCATCTCGTGAGAGATGATGAGGGAACTTCAAAATTTGAAGATAGAGAACAATATCTCCATACCATGGGTCATACAATGAGACAAGGAAAATGTGTTCATCCACAGATGAATCAACATTAATAACATCCTCGCCTAATTGAGGGAAGTCAGATATTAACTCTGCAAAAACTAGTGATTTTTTGGACTTCGCAAAAGCAAAATCAAGATCGAACTCTTGTGGAATGACAATCAATTTATTTTATTTTCCTCTATGATATGCCTCTTAAGGATGTATTGAAATGGATTGACTATATGCTTGAGATCGTGAAATGAAAAGGTCATAACTCGTCGAAAGGTTTCTCTGACGTTTTTAAGTCCGAAAGGAAACTTCCTGTATGTGAAAGTACCCCAAGGGAAAATAAATGTTATCTTATGTTGGTCCTCGGGCTTAATCTGAATTTGGTTATACCCTGAAAATCTATCCATGAAAGAAAAAACTTTGCTTCCCGCACACTCGTCGAGAATATGATCAATGAAGGGTGACGGGAAGTTGTCTTTAGGACAGGGTTTGTTCAAGTCACGAAAATCCATGCATACACAGATGGTTCCTTGCTTTTTATTCACATGAATAGGATTGTATAAACATTCAGTCAAGGGAACCGAGTAGATAAATACAACATTTAACATCTTTTCTACCTCTGCCTTAATAGTAGGGGTCTTCCTAGAATTGATAGCTCTAAGACGTTGTTGAATAGGCTTAGCATCCGGGTAAGTTTTAATCTCATGTTCTACAATTTGAGGTTTGCTTCCTCGCATCTCTTCATATGACCAAGTGAATAAATCTCGGAATTCATTGAAGGTTCGGTGTAGATCATAAAAAATTTTGGCGAACAATTTGCATCGATGTATACATTTTCAATTTTTCCATGGATACGAGAGATATCAATCGTGATGGTAGGTGAGATACTCGTCATGTTTTCTTCAGCATAAATTTCATGCGTATCAAGTGGAACTACAGTGTGACCAACTATCTCTCTCAAAGTAGATCTAAAATCATCTTGTTCGATTCTAGAAATCTTTGGAAGAAAATAAGAGCGATGATGCATATCATCCCAGGTTCTGTCAGAACCATTCATGGCCTCTATGATATCTTCATCCAAAGTTAAATTCTCATCGAGGCAGTCACATGAACAAGACAATGAAGTGGTCCAGACGGGGTCCAGAACAAGATCTTCCTCATCCGTTTGTGAGGTAACAACATCTGGATCGGTGGAAGAGTCAAGAACAAATTGATACACAATCTCTCCTGCCGATAGTGGCATGGCCATTCCATAATGTAAGTGACCTTCACAAGATTTCGTCGAGGAAGGTAGGGTCCAAGGATTGTTAAAATAGGAAGTGTGGAAAGGAACAAACCTCTCTGACGAAACAAGCCTACTGGACATGGCATATATATGGTGAACTGGTGCCATGAAGTCGAAGGTACCCATAGGGGATGAATACATTCTAACATCGATATTCTCAATTGTCGGCTAAGAATTGTCGATCATGGGAATCGACGGTCCAACAGATGCATTGGGGCTAGCATACGCAAAGGGAAACTGGTCGATTGTCATGATCTTCCTATTGTGAGGAAAACAAAGAGTATTGAAAATGGACGATATGATTGCAATCATAGCGTAATTCCAATTGCGTCCTAGTAACAAGTTATAATAGAGGGGTGCATCAACCACCTTGACATCCACCTCTACTGTCTTCCCACCTAACTGGACTGAAAAGGCAGGAATAATATCATGAGGAAGGAAGGAACAACCGTCAAAAGTAGTCAACATGTTCAGATACTGAGAAAGGATCGGAGAGTCGATGGTTTTCCAACAGACCAGGGATATCACACATGTTGCAGTGTTGGCCCTTGACCAAGTTTTGGGAGATCCTTGGTCAAGTTTGACCTATTTTGTGACTTCGACAGTTTGTCGAAGGAGGAGTGCAAGATGAAGCAGAGATCGCAGGATCTTGACCCCTTTTGGGTCCTTTTTGGGATTTGGGATTATGCAAGGGGTATGGGGATGTCATCCCATGGGTTTACCCATGTTTAGGCCTATTTTGTAAAGTATAAATAGATGTTTAGGCAATGTAAGGAGAGGTATGTGTGTGTGTGTGTGTGTGTGTGTGTGTGTGTGATATTGGGCTAAGTGCAAGTATGGATTGTAGATGCTTTGTGCATACTATGTGAGACTTGTAGAGCTACGCACAAGTAATTGTAAGAAGGCTTGGTGTTGTACCCTAACTCGAAGAAGGAGGATCTGGTGAAGTGCGCACAGATATCTTGTCTTCTGCGGAGTAGGATTTTGTTGCTATGTTCCTATAAGAAGCTTGACTGAAGATAATAAAGAAGAAGAGTTGGTGGACGTAGCTCCAGGGTGGGGGTGAACCACGGACATGTTGTGTTGCTATGCTTTGTGCAGTGTGTTTATGTCTTTACTTGCTAAGTGCTTTGATATAGATAGATAGTTATGTTTATGCTTTGTGCTAATGATGTATATAGATGTTAGATCTGACCTATGTGAATGTGCTTAGTGCTTGAATCTGCTATATCTAATCTACCTCTCTATGATAAGTGCTTAAATACATTAGATTTGAATGAATGATGTGATGCTCTGTTTTATCTGCGAAGTAGATAATGGTCAAATATTGATGAACTATCAGTGCTACGTGCTCTGTTAAGTGTTAGAATCACATATATGTGTCCCATCTAAGGTTCCATACATCTGAGTCCTGCAACCACCCTTGCCTCTACCTCGGGTGAGACTTCATCTGCTTCGCAAGTGTTGCTAAAATGGTCGGTAGTTAGGGTTTTGTTGGTGTGTTGTTGTAGCATTGAACCCTGGGTCTACTCCTATGCCAACAAATGGTTCCTTTGTTGGGACATAAAACTGTGATTGTTGGGAACTGAGGAAGAAGAAGCTTTGTGCAAAGATATGACCTGAAACTGTGATTGTTGGGAACTGAGGAAGAAGAAGCTTTGTGCAAAGATATGACATGAAACAGCGAAAGCTTTGTGCGTAGATCTATTGCCCTAGTGTGCAGCATTTGACTTGACCTTTGAAGCTCTGTGCCAATAAAAGATGTCAGATATGAAGAAAAGAGGTAAGATCTGGAAGCTCTGTGCTCTAATAAAGGTAAGACTAGTGAAAATTTCTAGATCTGAAAGATTTGTGCTCTGCAGAAGTAAGATAAGTGGAAATTTTTGTTTCAACAGTATGGATCTAGGTATGTTTGATAGATTATGTCCTAGCTTGAAAACTAGGGCACTAGTAGATGAAAGAAGGTTTGACTTGCGTAGATCTGATAAGAATAGTGAAAGATATGTTATACCTATGCATAGAAAGAATGTTTGGACTAACAAGTGGATGCAGGATCCTATAAAGAATTGTTTGCAGGTTAGCTACCATGATCCTAGCGTGAAGTACAGGAAAGGTTGGGGATCATTTAAAATAAAGAGAGGATTAACCCTCTGTCACAATTGCAGAAAACCAAGACATCTTGCTAAGGAATTCCCTAGGAGAAGACCTAGTTGTCTTTGTTGCAAAGCTATGGACCATGAAGTATTGGATTGCCCTAGAATGATTGCTAAGATTGAAGGAATGAACATGAGACAAGAAAACCCTAAGGCAGATCTAGAAAATACGATTATGGCAGAACCCCGGAAAGAATCAGAGAAAGTATTGCTATAGATAAAAGACACCCTAAATGACCACTGACATATCAACTTATCAGAGATATTCAAATAAAAAGCATGCATAGAAGAAAGAATGGGAGACTTCAACATTTACTGTGTTCTAGATGAGGAAACACAGGTGAATATCATGACAGAAAGAACTTAGGAATCTATAGAAAGGCCTGTTATGATTCCTTCATTAGCAGGAATAAGACTATTCAAAGGAAAGATGATAAACCTATGTGGAAATCTCACCCAAATACCTATGAATTCCAATGGGACTTCGATAGAGGAGAATTTCAAGATTGTTAAATTTATTGAGAACAACGCCCCATTTACCATGTTACTAGGCAAACCTTGGATTGAAAGAGATTAGGCCAGGAGGAAGGAAGAAGAAGAAGTTTTAGAGTAGAAGAAATAAGAGTTAAAAGATTTCATGACTAGAAGGATCACACACTTGATTGAATAACAAAAGAACAAATGGAAGTTATTTAAGTCCAGAGACCCAGATGTCGAAGTCGCAAGAACACTAGAAGACCCACAGAAGATTGAAGTACCTATTCCAGATAAAGAGGAAGTATCACCCTCGAATCTTAGGAAAGAATATCAACAACACGAAGTAACTATGCCAAACACAGATAAGTATCAAAATGGAAAAAGGAATACCGAGACGAAGCTCACTGGAAAGAAGGCTAGAAAACTAAGTAAGAAGAGAGCTAAGATCGAAAAGTTACAGAACGTTCCAGAGGGAACTTCGCAGAGGGAAAATTTGCAAAATTGGAGCTTCTTCGGGATAACAGAACAACATCACATGCCACTTCGTCAGGGTGAAGCAATATATCCGTTGGGAACAATATAACCGTTAGGCCGACCCTCCGAATGGGTAGAAAGGAATTTATGGTTCGCCACCAGACCGTTGGACCGCGTCATAACAGACAGAACAAAGTTAATGAAGGCTTCTCACCCATTGTAAGAGATTCATTGCCAAGTTATCTATTTATCCCGTCGTGCCATGCACCGAGAACACTTTTGCTAGCTGTGAATCTGAGCCCACAGACTCGTTGATTTTACACAGTGATCATTGCGTTATTGTCCTCTATCCCATTGCGTGTATGTCGGACGAGTTTAGCACTACAAAGAAAGTTGTCAAAGAAGTTCTCATCAACCTCATGATTGAACAATTATTTTCAATGTCTGTAGGTATACAAGCATCATTGGTGAGAGGAATTCAAGCCTCTCTGTCTACTACTCGCGAAGCCGGATCATCCCAACCCTCAGCAGAAAAGAGAACCAAGCACAAAGACGACCTAGCAAATGCGAAGCTAATTCCAACCATATTTCTCTATTACATCTCGCCTTTGGTTGGCACGGTGAATCGTGATAGTGTGCCAAGAGATTTTGAGTACACCATGGTCATTGCGTACCTCCTGAAGGGGATACACGTAGTTCGAGCAGAGAAGGATAATATCATAGCATTGAAGTTCAGTGAGTTCAACCTCGAAGATCGCAATATCTATGGTATGCTCACCCCATACAAGTACCTAACCAGAATGAAGGGGAAGAATTCAAATATAATTCCCCAGCTATGGAAGATGAACCTCGTGCAGTCCACCCTGCTGAATGTCATGAAGATCCCACACTTAGGAAGACACCAGGAAGTCAACACATGTGTCAATTTTCTACTGTCGGGTTACCATGGCATCTACTTATGGCTAGATCATTGTATTACAGTTGACCCAACTCTGATCCACAGGATCATAGGACTGAGTATGCAAGGACCCGACCCACAGGACTTCTACCCAGGAAAGGCCACAGATTGTGCGCTAGCACAGAAGATCAAGGATACATATGGTGATGTTGAGAAGGGAACAAGAGGCTACAAGGTAGCTTCCATCCAGAGTGGCACAATGTGCCTAGCATGTCAACTAATAGCTGGAAAGTTAGTAAGGAAGAACTGACCTATGTAGGTAATCGGCTTTGTCATTGACCTCGCAGGGAAGTGTGCGGAAGGCCTACAGATGAACTGGGTGAAGTACCTAGTTAACCAATTGGAACTAGACTATCGCGAAGCATAGGATCAGGGTTATGAATTTCATTTCAGCTGGCTCCTGATCATCATTGCATTTGTTTCCTGGGAGATGTCGGAAGGTGTGACCTTCCCAAACATAGAGCCATTCAAACCGCTTGTTGCAAAGTTCACTACCCTTTGGTATTCAAGTGATATGAACAAACAGTGGCAGTCGAATGTTGTGTTTCATACATATTACCTCTAGCTAAAGAGAGCCATCAAAGTTGAGCCTCGCATGACTCTGAACACCTTACAAAGGTTCTGACCCCTGATGAATTTCAGTCCAGGTCGACACTTCATCTACATTACAGCACGAGCAGATGAACATAAAGAGAAGCTCCATTCATATTATAAACTTACAGAAGAATACCTTGAGGAGATCACTAAGGAATGGTCCACTGACCTCCTTATCCCCACCAACCCTACAGATATCTATGATCTTGACAGCTCAGAGGACACTCATAAAGAATAGAATACACCCAAGAAGACTGAGGAGGTCCAAAATTTAAGAAGCACCTCAGGAAAGACTGTTTTAGTGTCACATGACTGAGGGGGTGATGATGAATTAGAAGATGAACAAAATCCAAGAGAAGTAACACCACCCAAAGACGAGGTTGACCCCTTGAATAAGAGGAAGGTTTCCCCCCTAAAACCTTCTTCCTGGAGGAAATCAAAAACCACCATGACCAAGATGCAGACTATCCTCACCTCCGATGATTTTGACTTCATCATAGCAGCCCTGAACAACGCTTCACTGGAAATAGCAGAGAAACAAGAAGCCAAGAAAGAAGAAATGTACAATAGAATTGGAGTTGAACTCTGAGAGGTACAACAGGCCCTTCAATCCAGTCGTGCAATCTCCACTACACCCCTGCCATCGGGAGAACCAGAGTTGGGAGATGAGCTAGCCCAACTCCACCGACTAGATGATACAGTCAAAGCTCACCTTTGACGAGCATAAGAAGAAACAGAACAAGCCACCCAGACCTTGAAGCAAGTGCAAGGCATACTCGTAGAACAACACAATGCTGCAGAACAGGAAAATATTTCTCTTCAAGCAAAGTTCGATGAAGAAAAAGCACAGATGTAGCAAGAAAAAAAATAGTTTCTCGCGAAGCAACTCGAAGTGAAAGAAGCAGTCAGCAGAGAACTTAGCTTTGTGATAGTCTTAGAACTAAAGGAAGAGGACCGAGTCACATAGCAAGTAGAGAAGATCATAGAATCTATCCAGCAGCTACAACAACACATAGAAAACTTAGAGCTCTGCATAGTTCTCGAGACTCTGCAAGATGTAAGGGATCAAAGAGAAGCAACTGCCTGGAGCGCAGTTGAATGGATAAAGGCCCTTGCCATGGAATGAAAGAAGCTGAGTAATCACAGTGACCAGACGTATGAGCAACTCACTAAGAACCCAGAATTGCAGACACTAGAGTCACAGCTCAAGGAAGCAAAGAAGCAAGTAGAGACAATACAGGCAGTTGTGGAAAGAATGAAGCGATCCCAAGAGAAATGCACCGCCCTAAAGTAGATCCACACTATGCATAGCAGAGTTATGGAAGTTACTCAGTGGCTCCAACCTGTACAAGATAAGGCTTACCAATTGTTCACAGAGGTCAAAGGCCGAGTAACAGAACTCGAGCAGGTTGTCACTGTAGCTCAACAACACCTGTAGGGACCTGTCAACGACGCAGTCATCCAAGAGTTAGGAGGATCTGGTGGAGTGTGCGCAGATCTCCTATCTTCTGCGTAGTAAGATTTTGATGCTATGTGCCTGTAAGAATCTTGACTGAAGATAATAAAGAAGAAGAGTTGGTGGACATAGCCGCAGGGTGGGGGTGAACCACGTACATGTTGTGTTTTTATGCTTTGTGTGATGTGTTGATGTGTTTATGTCTTTACTTGCTAAGTGCTTTGACATAGATAGATAGTTATGTTTATGCTTTGTGCTAACGATGTATATAGATGTTATATCTGACCTATATGAATGTGCTTAGTGCTTGAATCTTCTAGATCTAATCTACCTCTCTATGATAAGTGCTTAGATACATCAGATCTAAATGAATGATGTGATGCTCTATTTTATCTATGGAGTAGATAATGGTCAAATATCGATGAAATTTTGGTGTTAAGTGTTAGAATCACATATCAGTGTCCCAGCTAAGGTTGTAGACATCTGAGTCCTACAACCACCCTTCCTCTACCACGGGTGAGACTTCATCTGCTTCTCAGGTGTTGTCGAAAGGGCCAGTAGTTAGGGTTTTGTTGGTGCATTGTTGTAGCATTGAACCATGGGTCTACCCCTGTGCCAACATGCATTTCCTTCATCAACAATAGTAAACTTGATGGTATACTTCGAGTAACCCATGTGGATTTTGAATGCCACATGGTAAGGAAATCAAGGCTTCACATTTGTGACATCAAACTTGATAACTTTCGAGCCACAAGGATCTAGAGCTCCTAATGCAGATAAAAAGGCATTCCTCTATGAAGGACATGTCTGGAGTACCTCCAGGGCCGACATCGCATAATGGGTTTGACCCAGGTCTTGACCAACATTATTATTCGACTTCTCATTGTTACCATTGTCCTTGGGTTTATTATTATTCTTCTCGCCCTTACGATTATTATTACGTCCTTTCTTTGTATTCCCTCCTAGTTGTTGGTTACCATTTGAGTTGGTTGACGATTGCACAGAATGTACATCCACTGACTGAGTGGGATTAGAGGACACAAACGAAGCTATCCCTCTTATAGACCGGTTTAGAGACAACTCTTTGAAATGGCTTGTCATCGAGTCTACGGATTTCACATTGGCCGAGCCTACAATGCCATCAGCATGAGGCCTAGGATTTTGTCTAGGGTCATAGTTTGACCTCGGTGCATCTAGAATAATATTGTATAACATCCCAGACTGAGCATATATAAGATCTAATTGTTGGGATTTAAATATCACTTCTTCTTTAGATGTAACCCTGGATGTAGAAACATCCTTCGAAATATAAGGAAGGAGAGACTTAAGGAACCACTCTAGCAGGAATTCTAGGGATATGTAGGCCTTGATCAACCTCTTCTGTCTACACCACTCCTGGATGTGATCCGACATATGATTTTCCTTGTCTGGACAAAAGGTCCAAAGAAGTTCTATGTCATCATCATAACGAACTAACAATTGGAAGTGGTCGAGGAAGACTAAAAATGTATGATTAAAAGTTTTGTATGACCCCCTAGGTAGGTTGATATACCATTTCACAACGACCCATGTGAGGGTACGTTGAAACAATCTTAACCGAATAGAATCATCATTAAGAGAATTCAAAGAGCACTAAAGATGAAAAGTAGTAACGTAATCACTAGGATCCTCACTAGTTTTACCCTCGAACTTTGGAATATCCAAAGGAAGGTTAGTAGGGATGGGCTCCATGTCGTATCATGACACACGGGGTCATACATTAACATAGACAACTCTAGCAGATTGAGCGTGGCCAGAAAAGGGAGATGGGGTTGCGACATCTGGCCCCAAGCTCCCTAGAAAGATTGTTGTTGGGGAATCATGGCCTATCCAGGGTTCTGGTAAGAACCATGTCTCTGTACAGGATTATAAGACCCTCCTCCAGACTGATTCATGAGGGGCTGGTTGGGCACCATTCCAGTAGGAATATTCTGATGAGGGTTGTAAAAAATTCCCCCAGTCGAAGTGGCTCCATGTTGGGGGTTGCCCAAGGTATGAAACTGACCTCCTCCTGGTTTGAATCTAGAGGATAAAGGTGGATTCGTCATGCCAAACATGTTGGTCAGAATCGGTATAGAGGAGGTGGGTGTAAAGGATAGACAATAAGCAGTAGCTTGTCTGCCAGGTTGGTTACTCCATCCATAAACAAAAGGATTAGACCTAGGGTTAAAAGGGGGAAAGCCTTCAATGTTAGGAGTCATTTGTGGGACATGAGTACCACCAAATGAGGATGGAGTATGTGCAGGAGTTGTGCCCCCAAGTCCAATGCTAGTATTTGTACCAATCGTTGGGATGGAGGTTGAAAATTGAAATGTGAAATTCGGCATACCATAAAAAAAGGACTAGAGGCCATAGGGATGGACTGAAAATTATATCCCATTGAATGACAAAGAGACCCAAAAGGGTTCATGGCTATAGGTTGAGTATAAACTATAGGACGGGCATAGGTGACGATAGACACCTTTGGCACTACAACCATTGTAGGTCAGATCATATATAGGAGTCATAGTACCGTTAACTATAGTAGGTATAGGAGTCAAAGGACTCCCAATATCTTTTGGAATCGATTAATTACTCATCCTTGTATGATCACAAGTCTGATAAGTGGAGATGTGTGTACCACATTTGATAACTTTATGCCTTTTAGAAGGCAAAGAATCAAAATGTGGTGGTAACTATTGTTAGGATATTTAGACACTTAGGAGTTAGTTAAGATCTACTTGGTCTAATATGTCGTTAGGTAAAAGTGTGTTTCTTTAGTATGCATTAGTATGCATTTGTAGTTAGGAAATCCGACGGTCACGATATGTTCCCGAC